>JAYKQN010000002.1:17577500-18037500 GCA_036785175.1 Eupleurogrammus muticus | reverse complement strand
CGCGGCGTTGCCCTCTTTACCTCGTGGCTCTCATTCCACGTGATGTCGACCGCAGTAACACCTGCCAACCGTCCCGGCCAGGGGTGAAGATCTCAGCATCCACAGTAGCTCTTATCATAATGGACACATTTTTTCTACGAGTCCACAGGACACACTCACTCTATATCTGTCTCTGACAGCTAATAAATATACATTCAAGGTTCTGAAATATCTCATTCAATTTATATTGTTTGTCATGTTTTTTATTCCACCCATATTTGACTTTACATCAGTGTTAATTGCAATGCATTTCAGCCCTGCAGCCTCTCAGAATTTGAAGGTAAAAGTAGAAAACTGACTAGGGCTGTAACAATTTTGATAGCTGAATAATCTATTGATTTTTGAAACAAATAATGATTGGCAGTGTAAAATTGTGGTTTTCCCAAAGTTGAAGATGTAACTTAAAATGATTTTTCATCAGTTTACTATTCTAAAAGTCTAAAGAAACCAGAAAATAATCAGATTATAGTAGAGAATTTGGACTACTTCCTCTTGAAAAATTGGTCAAATCAATTTATCAGTTATCAACATAGTTTGCAATTAATGCAATAGTTGGTAATTAATTGATTACTTGTTTACAGCTATAGTGACATCTACCTAACCCAGTTAAAGTCTAAAGTAAGTGATTACGCACTCTATGCATCTGAGGATTTTTTTTCAAGTAATTTTGAATCAGACATATGTTTTTTGTGTTTACAGTTCCCTATTCTTGACAAACATTAAAAAATTAAATTGCATTTACCTTTACAAAACAAAAGGCCACGCGTGTACATTAGTCTGTGCAATTTATTTTCTTGTTTTGTTAAATAAAATCAAATACATTTGAAGTAAGAAACAAATTCTTTTCCTTTAATCTGATTTTTTTTACTTTTACTGCACCTCAACCCCAGCTCTGAAAGCAAAGCTGTCTCCCGGTGAGAGGACGTAAAGAAAGCGCGCTATGAACGACTGAACTCTGGTCTGCCTCACTGGTTCCAGGTTGGGATAGGGGACGCCTGAGATGCCCGCCTGACCCTGAGATTGTCGGGGAGTGACGTCTACCTCCAGTGAGATGCAGAGCTAAACAGGAATGTGGGCAGAGGGTAGGAGAGCTGGATTTAGGTGCAGGCTTCACACCTCATCAGGCATGTTTGCTGGATGAGCCGCTTTGTCGCGACAAGTCCAAAAGAACAAATTAGGTCATATGGTGACATGGAGAAATACAGAAAAAAAACACATGAAAAAATAAATATTTTATTTCAGTTTTCCTGCGTCCGCCGCTGACGCCAGTTTGAATATTCTTGCCTGTAAAAGCTGGCAGCAGTATTGGTAACCATTTGCAGCACGGGGGTTGGGTCGGGGCAGCGTTACCTGACAGTTTCTGCATGAACGGAGCACTCGTGTATGAGGGAGAAATGACACACACAGGTCACTTATACAGGTGAACAAAAGCTTGTGATGTCAACATAAAAAGTGTTATACAAGTTATTGTTGCTGTGGAGAAGATACATTCAGGGTGCACTTCTGTGGTGCATTAAAATAAATTCAATTTGGCATTTATCTATGTTGCTGTACTTATATTGGGTTGTTTCAAAACTCCTACATTTTTCCATGCCACCTCTGCAGATTTTTTTTTTCACTTTAAACATTGCAAAATGAATTATTTCCCAAGTTTAAAAAGCATCAACAATTTACCTAATCTCAGTTTCTGTCACACATATTTTTATGAGTTATTAGTTACATGTAGATTCTGTGACTTGATGCAAACCTACTGTAGCAGACAGATCTTTATGCACTATCAATTTACATATATTATACACATACCTGCACATGTTTCCAGATTAACGTACCAATATTAAAAAATTAGTTCCTATCCCATTATTGACGGGGTATTTGTCAGTGTTTTTCCCCTTACCACACATGCTGCTGGTACTAGTCACTTTACAGCACTGTGGAATCTCAATTAATTTAAACTGAGCACACAATGAGTAGAATATGTACAGTCCAGGGAAGTAAAGCAGTATTGTCTCCTGTTCTGTGGGATTTATTTTTTTAAATGAACCACTTTAGATGGCCTCATCCCTCTAACCTCACTCCTACTAAGAGACGATTACTCTGAATATGATTTTATAAGGTGGCTAAGGCAGGTTTGTCAGCTTCCTTACAAAAATGTGTGAAACACCACATTATTTAGCTTTGAATATTATAACATTATTCATTTCATAGCTCAAGTCAAAAATGGCTCGGTATTACATAATATTTTTTTCAAATGTTATTCTTTCTAAATAAAATTTGTAACATTATTATATTATATTTAATACGTGTAGAAAGAAAAGTATGGGACTGTCTCTCCTTTAGAATCTTTCCTCCTGGCAGCTGCTGCTTATTAGTCCCTGACCAAAGCTGTATTTCTACTGTAGCTTTATGGGTTTTATTATTTAAATGACCATCGTACTGCAGCAAGAAACCAGTCAAGTTGCACAATGAAGGAATGATAATACATTTTTATATCACTCTCTGCAAGAAAGCAAATATTAAAAATATGTGTCTGATGAAGCAGATCCACAGTATCTTGAGACATGTTGTATGTCAGATTACATAATGAAATTATTCTACTTGTCAGATGGATAAAAGATGGGTCAATCATTTATTGACTTTCCAATGTTGAAGGAATTACTGTATTTCTTCATGTTTGCTTGAAGTACTCTCTCTCTCTCACACACACACACACACACACACACACACACACACTGCATGATGTGTCTGATGGCACTAAATGAAGCAGTGTCAGCTCCTGTGTGCTGCTGCTGCTGTGTGGATTCCGATTTCCAGGTCAGAATTATTCCATCTCATTAAGAGGCAAATCAAAAAAGTACAAAGTTCTCGGGAACTTTTGCAGAAACTTACATTGCTTGACTTCTGAGTGAGAATTACATTTAAACCTTTTTATCCCTGAAGCTGTGTATTATTTAGACCTCCGCTAATTGCAGTCTTTCCTGCATTTTGAATTTCGCTTTCATTCCCCCTCTGTAATTATTAATGTTCCTCCTCTTGTCTCGGCGCGGTTGTCTCGCCCGTTCTCTCTCTAACCCCCCTTCCTGTGCGCTCAAAACAGTATTCTTCTGTGTGGTAAACTGGATTAAATGAATAGAGAAATTGCATTAGCGCAAAGGGGGAGAGAGGGAAAAAAATCCTCTTAAGAAAATCTGATTAACCTCCAATCCACAAACTTCTGATTGGACTATTAAATATTGAGTGAGATGTGTAATTTCTGTTAATCAATTTAGCGAAAGCTGTGAAGATATTCAGTTGCTCTTACATGCTGTGTGAATGTTACCTGACCTCACGCTCTCCTGGATATCCTCCTCTCCTTTTAGATGCTCTCTCTCTCTCTCTCTCTTTCTAACACACTGCTCACACACACACACACACACACACACACACACACACACACCCTCCACCCCACCCCTGCTGAGGCAGCAAGTGAAGCAAAATAACTCACTCTGCCACAAAATCGCTCCTCTGCCTCGCTCTAGGCACTGACTGCTTTACTTCATGACTTTTCTCTTCCCCACACCCTCTTCCTCCTCCTCCTCCTCCTCCTCCTCCTCGGTTCTGTATTTTTTTTTCTCCCCCCTCTATACCATCGTAACTCTACTAAAACAAGAGCGGGCAATGGTGAATTGCTTGACCTTTCTCATTGTGTGGCAGCGGTGTGCTGTGTGGTCGGTGTCGGCTTGGTTCAGCCTCATACATCAAGAGAGGTTTGTTATTCCGGACACCTTTGTTTGGTGGGAATTGGAAAGTGTTGTGTGCGTATTACGAGCCCCTTGTTCTGGCATTTGTCAGTGTTAGATTTATAAAAAAAAAAAGAAAAAAAAAAGAAGTTTAATTTAGCTTTGCAGCAAAAAAAAAAAAAACGCATAATCTCAGAATAAAAAAAAATTAAAATGTCTTTAACTCAGCAAAAGACTGACACCATACAAGATGCAGCATTGAACCAGGCAATAAGGCTTTCTTTAAGACACAATTTTACTGTACAAAATGTTTTTTATAGTTTTCACAAAATACATTTAGAAAGCTCCATTTTAAATAAAATTAAATTGAAATATTTAAGAGACAGCGTGTAGACGTTTTTTTTTTTGTTGTTTTTTTTTTTTTTTTATCTCAGAAGCATTGCTCAGACGTAAACCCAGTATGTGTCCATGTTCTACATACACACTGAAATAAAAATGCAAAACTCAAAAGAGCATGACAGATGATGCTAGAAAAACCCTCCCATGGTCTTCAATTATAAATAAGGACTGCGGGGTTAGACTGCAGTCTTACAAACTCGAAGCCAATGTAATTGAACAGAATGTGTTTACAAAAATCTTTGCAACACAAGACTAATATTAAAAAAAAAAAAAAAAAAAAAAAAACATGTGTACTAGATGAAATACAAAGGCTTTGGTCTGTTTTACAATCAACAATGATTAAATCTGATATGTACTTGTAAACAACTGCCAAACACTTAAGTTTAAAACTCTGTCAAGCAATGTTTAATCATAATTATAGGAATTAAATATTTCTAGTTGCACAAATTTTTTTTGACCATAGGACACTATAATACAACTATACCTAAGAGACAAATTGTACCTGACCCTAAAGAAATGTATTTTATGATGCATGGAACATTTATAGAATATTCTCGGGGTTATAAATGAAATCAACTTTTATTGGTGAAATCTTTCTGGAAGATTTCTAGGGAAGACAAGTACTTTACATTTTGACATAAACAAACTGGATTATATCGAAGACGCAGTCTACCATTTACAGACTACAGGTTTAGTTTTACACCTGTTTTTTCCCACATTTAAATGTTCTTCGTGGTAATCTAGAAGTCAATCCAACCACCCAAGCAGAGGTCCAAGTTGTGTTGCATGTCGCGCCGTCTTTGCACGCTTTTTAGCCTGCTGATAGTGATCCGTGTCTAATAGGCCGGCAAACGCAGGCCCAGTCAGCTCATCTGATCATGGTTGGGGGGGTTGGGGGTTGGGGGTGTATCGAGACCACAGCCTCAGTGGGTGGATCGAGCTTGAGCTTCCTCCGCTAATATCCATTCGTAAGAAATAAGACCAATAAATATTTTTTCTTGTGTTTTTTTTTTCTGACACAGTAAGAGTCTTCCCTCCAGCTTTTTTTTGTCTTTAATGATATGCAACAGCGTCCAGAGACCATGCAAAGGCTGGTAGAAAGTCTCGATATAAGCAGATTAAAAGATAGTCATGGCAGAATCTCTCAGGTTCTCCTTCCTCAAACAAAAACGCAAGACCAACATGGTTTTCTAGCAGTCCATCTATCAGTACTTGATCTTGGTTTTTCATATTAACATACAAAATGGCCATTTTACTAACACACCAGAGAAAAAAGGAAACAATGACTGAAGTTGGAAATAGAAAAAAACATAAGTTTTTTGTTCCATAAAAATTTAACACCTGGCACTTTACAGAGGTCCATATTTTTTTTGTCTTTCCGTCGTTGTTCTCTCTTCCAAGTCCTCGTTTGAATGTGCCTAGAAGCTACAGAACAGCACACAGTCCAACTGGAAAAACAAAGCCCAGACGTCCCAAAGCTCTCCCAGAGTCTCTCTCTTTCTTCCTCCTCCTCCTCCTCCTCCTCTTCTCCCGTCCTCGCCTCTTCTCAACCCTCTCTCTCGCCTTCCCTACTCTCCTGTGCCGTGTATGTGTGAGGAGCACTGCCAGAGGGCAATGGTGGAGTGGGTGGTTACAGGGTGAAGTAGCTCTTCTCTCTACTGTAGTCTTGCCCAATACTGAGACATGTCAGGCTCGCTCCCTGGGACTTGGACAGGGACAGACACTCCAGGAGAGATGAGTCCTGCCAAGACAGAAAGAGAAAGACGTCAGTAAAAAAAACAGGAAAAAACAGGCCCCCAGAAGTCAATACGCTAAATTAGACAAGCGTATGCACCATGCACGGTTAGTGTGACGGCTAACACTAGTTAGCCTCGTAGCGCAGAGCGTTGTGCCCTAAACGCTCGCAGATAGGCCGGATGAGCAGTGGAGCTGCAATGAGTCACAATGCACCGCACATGGTTGCACAGTAAAATGCTTGCAAGCTCAATAAATTGAGGCTTTGGCAATGGCATTTAAACAGAGAGAGAACAACAGCAAATTAATCAAATTAATTAGCAATTTAGCACAGAGGAAATGTGGTTATGCATGATTAACTCTTCATGACTATAACCGGTATATATGGCTCTCAGTAACAGCGTCCTAATGGGGTGGAACTAAACTATGAGCCGGAGTAGTGGGATTGACATGATGGCTTAGAGCAGTGGTGGAAATGGAACTTCACTCATGCAACTTGCAGGAAAGGAAAAAAATGATGTGAAATATAGAGATATCGACCCACAGATGTTTTAAGACCATGAAGTTTCTCAAATGGATGAAAAGAAAAAGTGGCTGCAACAGATTGATGAATCAGAGACGGCTATGTAGTACCCCCCATAATTAGTAAAGGTGGCAGATATTTCATGAGAGGGCTCAGAGTTGGATTTATTTAATTCCCGAAGCGAGTTGGTAAACAATGAACTTTCTGCCTACCTGTTGAGGTGGTACCAGAAGTGGTCATTGATTGGCTGTTCATATGTGCCTGCATATGAGGGGGCGTGTATGTGTCGTAGCTCCGCCCGTTCACAGGCGGACTGGTAGGCAGCATGCAGGAATAAGAGGAGGTCTGGCTGGGCTATAGATGGGGGAGAGAACGTTACATTAGCTTGGCCAACCATAGTTTTCTGCTCAGTAAGTCTGTAATGCTGCAAGCTCTCATACGCAGATGCGTCCCGATTTAAATGTTATTCATAATTTTAGTTCTCTTCTTCAATTAAAAATGTGATTTAAATGAAGGGGTTTTTTGTTGTTTCGGCCTTGAAGCACAATTTAAGAGCACTCGTTGCACACTTTAAAAAAAATCAGATATGTTAAAATATTGCGCTTGAAAAAAGACACTTAGCCTTTTTACTTACTTGCATAGGTAGATTGTTTGCCATGGTGAAGCTGGGCATGGGGGGCAGCGCACTGTAGGTGTTCGTGAGTGCTGAGTCAGGTCTACCCAGCATCGACCCCGAGGTGAAAGACACTGGATGGAGATTGAGGGGAAAAAACAAGTGGTTATAATTTCAAAAATAAAATAGCAAAAAAAGGCACAGTCTCATTAGTGTTAAGCAGTGCGTGTGTGAGGTGGCGCCTTATTTGACAGGCTGATAGGCCCGGACAGATACCATACACCGTGTGTCTCAGGTGATTGACTTGTGAGCATGAGCCTTGTGTGCCCTCCCGCCTGATTCGGTAATTACACATATAGTCAGCTGAGAAGTTTTGCTCAATCATCCATTAAAAAGGAAAAACCACCGTTGCTTCTTCATGTGAACTACAGCACACAGCCTGCACGCTCCCCTACCCGCCCTGCTTTTTTTTTTTTTTTTTTTTTTTGGGCTGCAGTCTGTCTCATCGTCATATTTTTCATCCATCACATACGTCCCTGGACCCGTTTGGAGTTCAGGGTGTGTCATTACCGGGTGTGGTGGGCTGTGGGATGGCCTGGTAGACGCTGGTGCTGAAGCTGCTGCTGATGGGGATGTGACTGGAGGAGTTGTTGGCCTGGCGGCGCTGGTTCCGCAGCTTCTCCTCCCGCCTCCACTTTGCTCTTCTGTTCGAGAACCATACCTGCGATCCAACCTTTGCGTTAGTTTTCTAGAACTCGGATCCTTTTATCTTGAGTAAAAGTGAAACTGTGTGGTTCACAAAATAATTCAACAGCAAGTAAAAGTCCTGAATTTAAAAAGTTGCCCATGAACATCAGCAAGATGTACATAACCCATAATCCACAGTAACACTGGTGTAACAAGAGCTTTTGATGCCCCAGACTCTTCCTTATAAGGTTTAATGTCTTCACTTAACTCTTAAAGTCCTAAAGCATCCTAATATGGAATATATTTACCACTAATGCCTAATGTTACATATATGTCAAAATACAGATCTTTGGAAATAAAAAGTAGTATTCTGAAAAAAAACTTTAGAAATGTGTTTCCCACATTATTTTCCTTTAAGGATAAATGGGTCTGGGTTATTATGGGTTGAAGTACCAAAACTAAAGCTTCTCATTAGGCAGACTGGGTTGTTTTATTATAGTATATTAAGCTACTTGTTTTTCATCTTCTGAAAAACATTTGACAGCATTTTTAATGTTTTACTTTATCAGTGTGGAGACAATTTAAATACTTTGGGTGGATTAATACACATTATAATATTTGGCAAGTTTCACAAAAAGGTGCAAATAAAAAAACAATTTAATAGAAGAAAGATAATGTAATATTAAAAGAATATTAATTAATGTGAAATATTAATGGCTGGATCTAAGAAGTAACTGCAGCTGTCAGATAAAAGCAGTGGAGTAGAACGTGTAATATTTCCCTCTGGCATGTACTGGAGTGGAAGTGTCACATGGAAATACTCAAGTACAAGTACCTCAAAATCGTACTTAAGCGCGGTACTTGAGTAAGGCTACTTTTTTAACTCCCCACTGCTTTTTTACACTTTTCGTTGTTGCCGTTGTTGGCGTTGGCGTGACCTCTGAACCCTGCACACATCAGCCCCGTTCACTCACTTGTATTCTTGCTTCGGGCAGGTCGATTTTCGCCGCTAGTCTCTCTCGCGCGAAAACATCTGGATAATGAGTTCTTTCAAATTCTGCAAAGCAGGGAGAGAGAGAGAGAGAGAAAGAAAAACAGAGAAACCAACGCAGTTAGCAAATTAGCAATTCATTGGCTCGAGGCTCGCTCGGTTGTATTGTTGTTGGTTTTAACCTTTTGAACCTGCTAATAATCGAATAATGACATATTCATGCGTTATAATAAGTCGCAAACAGCAACTCCAACATAACGCGTCGCCTAAATAGGCCTGTGTGTGTGTGTTTTTTTAACTCACTGACCTTTTTCCAGCGCCTCGATCTGCTCCTGTGTGAAGGACGTGCGGTTCCGCTGCAGCTTCCGCTTGAGCTGCAGCCGCATCTGCGTCTCCTCCGAATCTTCGCCGTTCGAGCTGATGGAGTTCGTGTTTTCTCCGGCGCCGTCTTGTTGTTGGCAGCCATCTGCGACGACAAAAGGGGGAAAAAAAAAGAAAGAAAGAAAAATTACACTCAGTACATCTAATCAATGAAATCGTCGGGGCCCGCGACTAATTCGCGCAGACAGCGGTGCTGCGGCGCGGCGTCGTTAATTAACGCACGGCCGCGGTCACGCAGCATAAAAAGGCGGAGGAAAATAGTGCCTGAATGTAAAATTATATATATATATATATATATATATATATAGTGCTTTGAAGTTTGGTCTGTTTATAAAATATTGTGGGAAATGGAAAACAAGCTTGTTAAAGGGTTGGGGGTAAAGAAAAGGCTCCGCGTACTTCTACGCGTTTCGCAACAATAGCTCGTGTTCTCAAAAGGTTAAGAGAAATGTGACAAGATGTGGCGGAGCCTCCTTTCACCGCTATGAAATGTATTTAAAAAAAAAAAAAAAAACAGCCAAACTCTCTAACCCCCCGGTTTCTCTCTCTCTCTCCCTCCCTAGCTCGCTCCCTCTCTCAATGGCCGTTCCCATATGGGCGTTGGTATAGCCATTGAGGTGACCAGCGACTTGTGAATAGGAGAAGACGCTTTTCAGGATGACACAATGCCTTCAGGAGTAAGGGAAAAAACCATTAAAACTATGGACACAGCCGAGGGGACGAGCAGCGAGCCCACGGTTGGTGGGTGTAATATATGGGGAGGGGGGAGGCCGGGGGTGGGAGGGGGGGGGATGACAAAAGGATCCTCTCTCTCCGTGGAGGCGCGCAGGCTATAGTGCTCCGGCATTGTGCGCACGAGGATCCCAGTCAACAGAAGCTTTGAGTCCAGTGTGTTAACCCTTATCCACTACCATCATTAATCACGTCCCCCGGCCGGCTACACGCCAGTCAGGATTTCTGTCTTCAATTGGAAACAAATGAGTGAGGAGAAGAGCACGCAACCCCCTGAACAACCCCGAAATAAGGCCAATCTATTCACCGCGGCCGCCTGTCCGCGGTGGGGCCCGAGAAGGCCCCTTCAGGTTTTTTTTATTTATTCCGCGAGGGCGAGGCTTATCGACTAATGTCTGTCTTGTTGTTGGACATCATTATCACACCGAGAAGTTAATGCGAAATTAAGCGGGGGGCGAGTTTGATGGAGGCAGCGTCGTGTAATATCTGACTGGAGCCTCTCTGGTTAAACTCGCGAGGGGCAGGAAGGGGGGGCACTTTTAGTTGTTTTTGTTTGTTTGTTTGTATGTATATTATGTTTGTGACTCTGTGTGTGCGCGCGTGTTTTGTTTTTTTTTGCACGTATGTATGTATTTTTTAACAGAGCTACAAGCTAGCTACCTAGCTTAAGCACACAGGTGGAACAGGTGCACGAGGGCTCCGCGCGCCCGCAGCAGCAGGCTCACGTGGCTCCCGCGTGCACGCGCGCGAGGTAACTTTCAATTCAAAGCGAGGAAACATTCGAAAGGTTTTAAAAGCTGCTAATTCTACCAAGCTACCTGCATATACCAGGTTTATTTGTGTCTACATGTGAGAGTGGAAGAAGCCTTGACAACTTGCGGCAGCTAAAGAAAAAAAAACAGGCAAAGTCTTCCTCTATAGTTTGTATCCACGCTATTTGTTTCTTCACTCCGGATAATCCACAAAAAGGAGTGAATGTGCAGCTATTATCCGTCTGCCAGACCCACTGACGCTTAGGATGGGATTTGTTTTCTTTATGAAAGCGCTGGGAAATAAACTCATTCTTTAGTATCACGATGTCTCAGCCAGTGAGGCGGAAAAGCAGCAAAAAAAAAAAAAAAAAAGATACCGAACCAATTGCGGCACCTTTCAGCCGCTGAGACCGGATCAAAACACTCTTGAGAAACCGCTTAAAAGTGAAAGAGAAAGTGAGAGACCAAATCCTATAGACGGGATTTAGAGCCATATAGCAGCGAGTGAGAAGGAGAAAGAGATAAAAGACGAGATCGGTGAGGAGTTTTTCTTTTTTTTGCCTCTTTGGATAGAGTTGTCTTCTTTGGGGCCCTGTCACTCTCCATGTAGCCATTATATCTGCTTACTTGGCTGTTCTTCCACTGTATTATCCGAGCACTTATTTGATCAGAAAAACACTTATTATTATATCGGAATAATAATTGTTTATTATCCTCCATTTAATAATTACACAGAACCAATACAAATATAACAAGCAAAACTAAATATTAGAATACTATAAATTATAATCCTCGTCTATAATAAACCATAAATCCATATTTGGCATAATAATAATAATATCGACAATAATAATGAAAATTAGTGCGAGTATTATAAAAAATAAAGTGACTCATTTTAGCTTGTTAATATGATCGTTTCCGCTTTACTGCTTGTTAATAACAGCCCCACGTGTCCGCAATGCACATCAAACAAATGCAAATGATTATTTGCTGCGGCTGAATTCCGTTACTTGTCCCGTGCAAAGCAGACGCTCCTGACGCTGTGTTTAATAAATGCATGCGTTATACGTGGAAAAAATGCATTTATATTTTTATCTATTTATTTTATTTATATTTTATTTTTTGGCCTGCAGCTGACAGGGGGAAAAACCCTCTGAAGTGGAACATTTCCACAGCAGCCTTTACCATCTCCACACTCCTGCTGCATGTTGCCATAATGAGAGACAAAAGCGCTCTCTAATGAGCAATTACACACGCGGACCGTTCCCATAACCAATCATTGCGTGTGAAGGAAAACATTCCTTTGTACTAATATCCCCGCACACAGCTTCCCCCGGCTCTGCCTGCCCATCAGGAGGAAGGGAGAGGAGGGAACGAAGCGCGGGGTCTGTTGGATGGACACCTCTGCTGAAAGGACAAGCCGCTGTCACGCACATCCATGTCTGGGACAGTGGAGGCATTGAGGCTGCGTGCACGGCCTATGGCTCTTCACCCCCCACCCCCCACCCCCACCCCTACCCCCCCTCCCTCCGTCCCAACTCTAATCGACTGCTCTTAATTGGGGGTCTTGTTCAGGGCCATCAAAGCATGCCAATACAATACCTTCCTGCTAAACAAGAGCCCGTGGACCGGAACCACTGGAATAGTAAACTGTAAAACAATTCATATATTTGCTTGGTTGACCTCTGCGGAGTTCACGTTAATCTCAGCGCCGCATAAAACCCCGCAAATACAGACGAGATTTGGGGGTAGGAATAAAAAAAAATGTAAAACAAGGCTTCCACCAGTATGCTACACTTTGCGTCAAGGTGTCTTCATTGCCGTCGCCGCTGATAATGAGGCTCACCTTGGTTGGGCTGCCCTGGCACCGATGTTCCGGGGTACCAGCCGGGCCGGGTCCCCCAAGTTCCTGTCTGACCGTTGAGCATTCTCAGCTTGTCATACATGCCATCTGCGCCCATCTGTTGCTTTTCACTAGCCAGGTTGCGGAGGACTCTGTTTATCGATGACACCTTGAATGACAAATTGCATATGACGAGATTAGGATTGGATCTCTTCAGATGCAGCGCGTGCGCGTGTGCGCGCACGGACGCGCAGACACCCAACATCTCCAGGCGCCTTAGAATAAATATAATATCCATGCAAAAGCGATTAATATGAACCAATTAGCTCTCTTTAATTGTCGATGCTGTATGTTTGGGTGATCACAAATTTAATTTAATAAAACTGAATGGTCGGTTTACCCCATCTCCTTTTCCTCCATTGCAAAAAAAAAAAAGTCATTTTCGCGTGGCAAATAAAATCATGCACATAACTTACACTGGGTATGTTGTCGTTGGTGCAGATGCCCTCCGACAGGAGTCTGTCGCGGATCTCCCAGGCGAAGATAGACGGACACTCCCGCTTGTACTGCGCGATTTTCGCGACCACCTCCGGAGTGGCGACCCGGGGCTTGCTGCCGCCTATTGCTCTCGGTCTTATGGAGCCCGTTTCATAATATCTGCCCAGGATCTTGCTCACGCATCCGTTGGATACCTGGATAGAAAAACAAAAGACACAATTCACATACATTATTTAGGACTATTAGCGGAATTTTCTATGAAGGCGTCAAATAATTATCACCTTTTCACTGTCCAGCACTTGGACTTCATCATGGGTCTATAAACACAAAAAATATGCCTTGAATGGTATATTAGGCATTTGCTACAATAAATTTATTCTTTACAAGAGCAGGCAGATAGTTTTTATTTTATTTCTTTTTCTGTCGGCCTCATTACATAATATCTAGTTAAAGCAAACACTAGATTTAATTTAATATTGAAAATCAAACCATGATGTCTTCTTTTTTTGGCACAAATTTAAAAACAATCCAGTATTTTTTTAATAATGATAATAATTTTTATTTTTATTTATTTTTATTTGTAAGCTATACAGTGAAAAAAAGTCTGTTTTCGGATGTGAAAACAACAGCAATAGAAGTCAGAAAACCGAAGCGTGGTTGTCACCTGCAGTATCCTGGAGATGTCGCAGGGTCGAGCACCACTGTGAGCAAGTTCAACTATTTTCTGCCTGGTGGAATCCGGCAGCGGTCTACCATTAACAAACACACCACCAAGCTGGTTTACGCCACTGTGACCTACATGGAAGACAAAAGCATTGCTGTCATCATATCGCATTGAACGAGTTCAGCTTTAAAAAAAAAAAAGAAAATGTGTGGTTAAAAGCCCAAATGACTCCTTTTTCATTGAACCGGTGAAAAGTAATTGTACATGTCGCCGAGTTAAATATGGAGATAGAGCATTGTAGTGTATAAACAAATGATAATTCTCATTGTCCGTATAAATAAAGAAGAATAGGAAAAAGGCCACTGATAAAAGAATAGCTTTAAGACATAAGAAAACAATCCCCCACTGCGCAGTTATTCAGTAACACATGCACAACATGGATTAAACCTCCTCAGATCAACCCAAAACCAAAGCAGCGTGTTATTTCTAATAATAAAAAAAGAGAATACTTCTCTGCCCCCTCGAGAATTATCCCACAAACCTGTCTTCAAAGCAGCAAACTTCGCACCGTTATCCATCCCCCCCTCTTCTTATGTACAGCTGCGCGTACAGCTCCAAAACCAGCAGCAGCAGCAGCAGCCCCCCTCACTCACAAACTATACCCTCCACATAACAACCAGAGCAATCACCGACAACCACGCAAAACAGCACATCTGAAATTGTGTGTCAAATATAAAATATATAAGCTTTCAAGTCGAAAAGCATAATCCGCGTCTTTTCTATGGTAAATCCTCCCCCTCAAAAAAAGCGCACAAATTACGCATCGGTGGCGCAGCAACCAAATAGGAAACTCACTGTAAAAAATAATGGAGGTGTCGTCTAAAATAATATTTTTTTTTATTTATCCGTAAATTGTTCTATGGTATATCCCCATATCACAGAATAAACCCCGCAAACCTGAAGCCAAATGGGAGAGCTGGCTCCCCGGAGTGCCTGAGCTGCTCTCTGTGTCTCCGCTGCCTTCCCCTGCGCTGCTGCCCGGTACATTGACTCCGGGAGCAGAGGCTCCTTAGCAATAAATAAGCTCCAAATATAGAAGAGGGGGAAAATATGATGAGCCTGCCTGACATTTGTCTTTAAAATAAAGCTAGCTGCACGTCAAGTTTGAGCTTAATTTCTGGAAATAGGCGGAAGTCGCCTCGGATCATGCATGGGAGGCTAATTGAAAAGATCAGTTGGAGCACTTGTGGCAGGCATGTCACTTTATGACACCGCTCTGCTTTTGAAAATCGCATCGTCACGACAAATAGTAGCATGATAAAACGACCCTTTCTGTCTGCATTTGGATATCACTCAGACAAAATTGGACGCAACTCGTTTACCCTCCGAGGGGGAGACTTCGTTTTAAGGTGGCCGGGGGCTACGCGCGGCCACAGAAACGAGGGCGCGCCTGGATTCTTAACATATTAAAAGTGACATGCAGCCCCCCCCCACCACCACCACCCCCACCCCACACACACACTCATCCACCCACCCACCCCTCCCTCCTCCCCACCCCCCTTGTTTGTATTTGACAACAAATGCTCACAGCCACCGCAGAACCACGGTAGGCGTCTTTTTTTCTTCCTTTTTCTCCCCCCTTATGAAATATGTCGGACTCTTGCTTTGATTTTTTTTTTCTATTAAAATTATCCCCAAAAAAATAAAGTGGGAGCTTGCAAATAAACCCTCTTTAACCCGACACATCCCATTTGGGCCGCGTAATAATCTTCCATCTCAGGATCTGATTGATATAAATCCATTATCATCCCTCCTGCTCTTTGGTAATTCTAGGATTAAGTGGAATTAATAGACTTCTTACACTGAAAATTGGCCATACCCGCATTAAGCAGCCCCGTTCATGCTCTGCGGGTTTTTCTTTTTTTTTTTTTTTCCAGGGGTGGAGGCAGAGGCGTGAGGGGGCTCTGCTCCATCACCTCTGATTTATAACTATCATATAAATCCTCCGGATCGATAAAACCGTCAGATAAGGACACCACAATAAAAATCAAACTCTCCTTAAGGTTAAGTCTTAATCATGACACAATTCCCTCAAGTGCGCAACGCAGTAAGTCGATCTCGCCCCGCTGGCGCTGATTATGCGCCTTGTATTCTATTGCGAGTCGACTAATAGGAAAACATATGGTGTCAATTTGGACGCTCCCCACCATATACACCCAGGAGTTATTAGCACAAAAGCCACCGAGGCCGTCGCGACCTTTAGACAAACCCAAAGGGCCGAGCCCAATGATATCTCCTCGGCAATTCGCACCAGACATCACAAGCCAAAAGCCAGGGGAGCATCCCATTAACATCAATCCGCAGCAAAGCAGGAGCACAGGGGCATTGTAGCCGACACAGCTTTTGATAAGGCCCCCATCATCTCTATAATGGACAACTGGCAAGCCCAAAATCAAATAGTAAAAAAAGGAGAAAGAAATCCTCTGCGATTGCGCAATCAGACCTGTTAAAAAAATCAGCCACCGGTTTGTAAAAGTGTATATTTTCATCACAGGTCTCTTTAGGTACAGTGAATCACACCTCCAACACATTCAAATAAAAAACACACACACACACACACATACGCACAGAAAAAAAGTCATGTGGTCCAACATTGGCTTTCAGACAATAATAGTTCGCCTAGTGCGCACAGATTATACAGCACAGACACGTCATCAAGGTATATGGAGAATAATATAGTAAAATTATTCCACACACCTTCATCACAGATGTCATACACCTCTTGTCCAGCAGCAAGAGAGAAAATGTTTCATGTTTATCCTTTTTGGTTTGAACACACCAGCAAATAAGACAATAATTTCAACTCATGGGCCACTTTAAAAAACACATGTAGAGGCCTGTTTTTTTTATATAAGCAACTTCAGCTTCAACTTCATTTATTTATTTTTTTTTTGATTGGCACCCACGACAATAAGGTTGTTTAATATTTATCTCCTCAGCTCAGCCTGCACCTAAACAGCGAAGGACCCGCGGTGGTTATAATAGGAGCATTTCTTATTTCTAGTTCAGCTCCGCTGTCTTGTCCGTGAAGAATATGGACTTAATATACAGGAGACATTATTGCTATTCCTCATGTTTCATGCAGGGCTCTTCTCCACGCAGCTAATCTCGTATGCAGCCTGGCAGCCAGCTCTAACGCTAATGCAGACGGCTGTGCAATTATTTAATACCAAGTCAAGCAGAAAGAAAAATCTCCCTCTCAACCCAACCCCCTCTATTCTCTCTCTCTCTCTCTTTCTGGAGCAGGGCGACGTGTGATTAACTTGTTCAATAATAACTCGCCTACCTATCATTGCAAGAATAAATAATAATGTATATATAAAAAAAACTAATAATTTAGCAGCAATGAAACGGCCATCAAATAGCTGCGCATGTTTCGCCCTTGCAAGCCGACAAAAGTCATGCAAATGTCTGCCTGCAAGTGACAGTTTCCTGTTGCTTCCTCTTTCTTTTTTTTTTCCTGTTCTTTTTTTTATGTGCTGCTAAAGTTATTGCGCCATAACAACCGCGTAATGTCAGTGGGTGTTGTTGTTTTTTTTTTTCTCCATGCAACCACATTTAAAAGTTGCGGTTGTAATTCAAAGTTTCAAAAAACAAATAAACCTCGAATAATAATATAACGAAATAAATTTGAAAAATAAATAATAGCAATAGAAAAACAAGAATAAACAACTTACTGTTCTGCATCATTGAGGCTACGCCAGACTCCCACGTGGCTTGGTTGTGGTATTCTAAGCGTCACAAGGAAATAACAGAAGTGGGTAAGCATCACGTCGGCAATGGAACACGTTCAAGTCAAATTATTTGTAGCATTTCTTTGAAGAAGAAGAAGAAGAAGAAGAAGAAAAAAGTACAGTTTCTCATTTCGTTTCGATTTAGACATGTTTGCGGGTCTGGTGCTTTAAAAAATAATAATAATATTTGAAAAAATAAAATAAAACATCACAGATGCATTCAAGTGAATTTCACATCCTCATTGCATAATGTATGTATTTCAGTATTAATTAAACTTGCCTGGAAACAGAGTTGACTGTCCACTCTATTACAATTTAGTCAATCATCTGCCGTTTTCACTACTTAATGTCTCCCTATAGGACAGAGCAAAACAACACATTAGCACAGCCACAGCTCTACTTGGTGTACTTAAAAAAAAAAGAAAAAAAAAGCTACTTCATTTTGTTGTTTGTGCCTTTATAATAATAATAATGATAAAATAATAATAATTCACCTCAATGCTGCCAAAAGAAATTATAATAATTCAAAAAAAAGGAAGGAAAACGATGGACAAGGTTATTTTATATTTTATTGCAGGGGGTAGATAATTCTCTAATTCTCTAAATTTCTACCCTTTTATAATAGTCATATTGGACCTGTTTTTTTTTCATATAAAGAAATCAGCCCTCATCGTCTCAGCGAGGGGCTGCTAATGTTTTTTTTCAAACTTGATGCCCCCCCCCCCTCTCTCTCTCTCTCTCTCCATCTCTCTCTCTCTCTCTCTTGTGGAGCCTGTCGTGGAAAGTGTACAGTGACACACGTTGTCTAGCTCGCCTCACTGCTCTCCAAAAGTCCAGACCAGGAGGGGGTACAAAGCTGGTGTACAAAGCCTGCTGGACTCCCAACAATGCACCCCCTTTTCTGCCTCCGTATACCTTCAAAAAAAAACCCGGGGCGAAAACTCGGCCTCTGCGACTAGAAACACACAGCTTCCCCACTAAACACACCAACAAGTTCAGATTAATACAAAGAGCCGGAGGCATGCATCCACCCCCTCCGGGAGCATTCACACACACACACACACACACACACACACACACGACCGTGACCCCCGGTGCCGCTAGTTGTGCATGTGAATGTGGGTTCTAGTTTCACCCTGCTTCTCTTTTTTTTTTCCTTACCCCCCCCCACTCCCTCAAAAAAAAACAAAAATAAAATAAAATAAGTGATTTCTCGTTATAAATATTTTGGTGGTTGATTTTGTTCTGCTGGTGCTGGGTTGTAAAGCGTTTTTTTTTTCTTAAAAAGACACAACAGCGCAGTTGGGCGCTCAATTGGAAAAGACAAATGCATTAAAGAATCCATTGAATGGGGGAAGAGATAAAAAGGGGGCCAAGAGAGGGAGAAGTCTGAAGTTTCCCGTTTGTCCCTCGGTGCAAACTGGCGTTGTGTGCACAGCTAAAACCGGCCTGATACTGCAGGCGTTTTAGTCCATGGACAGGTTTTTTTTTTGCCAAATACAACTAGGCTGCAGCTATGTGAAGCCGCCATCGCCTTTGGATTCTCGCTTTATTTTCTTTCATTTTTTTTGTTCCTTTTACAAATAGGTCATTAATCAAATTCAGATTCCATCACACTCGCCGCATAGTTCCAGCCCTGTTTCGCATAACCTAAAAATGACTAAACTAATTCAATCACTCCTATTGTAATTTTTTTTTCCTTTGCTCTGGCTGCTCTGATGTTTCTATTTGGATGAAATAAAAGAATTGTTCAAGTCTGACCAGGCTGGAAAAAAAAAAACCCAGACTGCAGCCGGTAGCTTGTGAGCGCTCGCATTGGTTCCAAAATGGTTAATCATTTATTTAAGGTCGAAAAGCTCAAACGTTGTTGTTCCCGGGGTTAACTACGTTCTAATCTGCATTTCTTTTCCTTTAGTAATCCGTTAACAGCGGTGTCTTAATTCAAACATGCGTATTGTGGCCGCTGGATGCTGCGCCCTCAACATTCATATGCAGAAATAGTGCAGTGCAGGCCTCAATGGCCCCCGGTGCACGCTGCAGACCCACAGAGAATATTTACACATGCATTAAGATAGATTTTTAAAAATATATTTATATATATATACGCGTTTGCATATTAGAATAAACGGAGCTTGTTGTAGTTGTGAAGCTGTGCAATTGTCAATCAGTTTAACGTCAAAGGCTCAAATTTATCTCAACACATTGTAAGCTTGGTGGAGTCATCAGTCCTTTTTTAATAATTTAGTTTGTAATTTTATATTTTAAAATAACAAAATAAAATGGACAAAGCGGAAACATAATTAGTTTAATTAAAAAAAAAATATGTGTTTTGGGGAAAATTCTTTCTCTCAATGACATTAAGCATTATCGAACACGGTCATATATATATATATATATATATATATATATATATATATATATATATATATATATATATATATATATATATATATATATATATATATATATATATATATGATACAAATTGTGATCACTCGCTGTCGCTAAGGCAGAACTGAAAACATTTAATAATAAAGTTGTGTTGTTTTTGTATTTTGTGTGACCCCCTCGCCGAGTGTTTTCATGGAAGTTCTTTTTTTTTTTTTGGTGAGAAGGCGCTTGGGTGACTCTCGCCTGCATGAATCAATCTGACACCTTTCCTCAACGGGTCATTGCGCCCCATTCTCCACGATGATCACTGTCCTGGCCCAACGTGACTTTTTACTCTTTGCTGTCATAAATAAACGCTAAGCTATCCGCAAAAGGCCTAAACACGACAACAACAAACGACAAAATATCGAGCAGATAAAAAAAAAACAACAAAAAAACAGGAGACATAGATATAGACAGACGCTAAAAGGTGGTTCGCACATTTTTTGCAGGAGGAGAGAGTCCAGGCAGAAGACGATAAAACACCCACTCCCTCACTAAGCCACACGGCCATACGGAATACATTATAGCTAAGTAGGAACAGTATTATTAATATAAAAACTTCCTAATAATATTACTAGTAATAATAATACCTGCATACACTAATAGCGGTATAAATAATAATACCTATATTAATATATTACCTCCATAATAAACTTTTAGTCAGGATCTCACCTTTTTGGGGCATCCTGCGTTCTTGTCAAAGTCCTGGACACAAACTATAGGCTACAGCCTAGTTCTCCACAAACCAGCAGAAAGAGGAGGAAGAAAAAAAAAAGCAAAGTCTCTTTTTTTCCAGGAAGTTTTAGAAGAGAGGGAAAAAAAATAGTTTCCAGTGTTTCTTTTTCTTTTTCTTGTCCTCCTTTCTTTTTTTCTTCTTCTTCTTCCTCTCCTTCTTTTTCGGCGGCGGCGGCGGCGGAGAAGAAGACGGAGGGGGGATATCCCTGCGAAGGAAGGAGACAGAGATTGACAGTGAACTCAGATGTCAGGACGCACGGAGTTTGGCGAGGGATGTGCGCTGGCGTGTGAGAGAGCGAATGAGAGAGTCGCACAGAGAGAGAGAGAGAGAGAGGAGGGAAGGAAGGAAAGCAGGGAGGGGGAGTAGTGGTAGAAAGAGGAGGAGGAGGAGGAGGAGGAGGGTGGTGGTGGAGGAGGGGGGGGGTGAACACACCTATGCTGATTGGTGATGGAACAAGTATATTAATGTATGTGTTCCTGGTCCGCTGTAGTGCGCGCTTCGCCTCGCCTCCCTCCGCCGCTCTTCACTGGCCCATTAGCGCGACCCGACCTCTGTCATCATCCCCCATATAAACACTTCCCCCTGCGCCACGGCCAAAGCGGGAAACGGGGCCGAGTCAGAGGGAGAGAGAGAGGGAGGGAGAGAGAGAGAGAGAGAGAGAGAGAGAGAGAGAGAGAGGGAGAGAGGGAGTCTTCCCAGCCCACTAATCAGCACACGCATGCAAATACCCCTTCCGCGCTCACTTTGCTGAATATTTCTCTATAGCCAAAGCTACTGCCTCGGAAATGTGCCCCCCCCTCCACACACACACACACACACCCATCCGCCCCCGCGTGCACCCCCCATCATTTGGACGGGAAGCTCCATTCTTCTATTCCGGGACTGGAATCGTTGTGCGCGGCGGAGAATCTCGGCCGCGTTCGGGCTCCGAATTTTTTTTTTTTTTTAAATAAAAAAAAAAACTTGAGACTCTAGAGGGACAGCAACAAGCGGTGGTTGGTGTTTCCAAATAAAAAATATATACATACATATAAAATAAAATAAAACACGGCAGCGTGTCTTTAATGATAAGCCGCAGTTACAGATGCGGTTATTAATGTTGGAAGAGGCGCGTGGAGAAATGTGAGGATACGTTGCTTCAGTAAGTAACAATTTTCACTTAGGAACTGACAAAAATAATTGCACCAGTTGTTATGTATTTAAGTTCCATTCTATATATATTATTATAACATAAATGAATACATTTTAAAAAGTAACAGGGATGAGCCGCTGCTGAATAGCGCGGAGTTTGAGACAAAAGTTGGGAACATGTTGGTTAACTTTGTGACGCGCCTCATTCACTGCACACAAATACACACACACACACACACACACAAAAAAAACATTAAAAAATGTCCACCACGTGCTTTTGTTGATTCTTGTGCCCCCCCCCCCCCCTTCGACCCCTCCTCCCTCTTCCTTGTCAACAACCGGGACGCGCTGCGTAAAAGAGCGCAGCAGCCTCCTTTAAGGCGCTTTTTATGGACGCGTTTGCGACGTCACTCCTGCGACCTGACAGCAAATAGCACGCGTAAATAAAAAAAAAAAAAAAAGGTAGGGGAGCAAATGACTGCGTAGCCATGGCCACGCGCTCCCCCCAGAACCGCGCTCGGCTGAATGACCGGACCGGGCTTATTAACGCACACCTCAACGCATCCAAAAGCAACCCCTCTGCGCCCCGTGTTCGAGCCTACAACCCGTTTTTCTTTTTTTTAAGAGGGGAGGAGGGGGGGGCAGCACCAGTCTCCGCACTGAGGAGCCCCGTCGCTTTACTCCAAAAGGAAGGAGAACCGAAAAAAGGAAGGAGGGGGGGAGGGAATGAGGCTTGTATGGGACGTGGAAGCCAAAACTAAAGCAGAAAAAGAGGAGGGGGGGTGCATGAAAGGGCAAAGAGGGAGAGAGAAAGAGAAAGAGAGAGAGGATAGACAGGGGGAGGGGAGGGGAGAAATCTGTTTTTCTCTCTCTCTCTCTCTTTTTTTTTAGGGATGGGAGGCCACGAAATGAAGTCATGGAGGCCTACACTTGACTTTCTTCACTTGACATGTGAGAAGGAGGAGGAAAAAAAAAAGCAGGAGAAGTCAGAGCTCATCAATAAAACACTTTGGAGGTGAAAGAGGGCTCCCTAACAACCATCGCATTCCTGACCATGGGTTCAATGAGTAGACAAACGACGCTGCCAGAGAGGGAGAGAGAGGCAGAGAGAGAGAGAGAGAGAGAGAGAGAGAGAGAGAGAGAGAGAGAGAGAGGGAGAGAGAGAGAGAGGGACTGGCCGGCTTGAATGGGGCCCTCAGTGGGCCGGCGAGATAATGAGCTGAGAGGACCGGCTCAAACTGTCACCGAGGGTCCCGCGGTGAGGAACAACACTCTGGCCACTGCTCCTTCATCAAACAACCCGTAAACTAAACGAGCACATTCATCTGTTTCTCCTTTCGCCGCATTGTTTCTACTCACTTAGACTGGTGGCGCAGCCTATGCGCCCTGCCCGCGCGTCGGGAAACGCCACCGCAGTTTATATCAGGGCGCAGGGGAGGAGGAGGAGGAGGAGGAGGGAGGGAGGGGAGGAAGGGGAAGGGGGCGGAGGGGGGTTCCCAAACATTTTCACGTCAAGGACCCCCCTATTAGACATGCATTAGATAGACTATACCCTCCCTCCTTCCCTCCCTCCCTCCAGAGAAGTGGAGAGAAGTTTTGCGCTATAGAGGGAACCTCTCCCTGCTGCTGGTGCAACAGTAAACTATGGGCACCATTACCATCATCATCATCACAAGCAACGACGAAGAGTTCAGCCTTTTTTTCTTAATTTTTAATTAATATACAGTCCAACAAAATAAGAAAAGGTGTTTCTTTTTAAACTTTTGAATGGAAGTGTACTTTGTGTATAATATTATAATCACGTACAAAAGAGAAAAAAAAAAAATAGACAGCCACTTGTGAACATTTCCACCCTCCCCATTACTTTAAATGTCTATTTTAATGACTATTTTTCTTGCATGTTAGCTTTTGTTGTTAATGTTATGGCCACTCACTTGTCAGAGGCTGCAGCTGTCAAAAACAAAACAAAAATCACACCACTAACCTGCTTCGCTTGTTTCCCCCCACGATGAGTAGTTTTCTCTGGGAAACAATACCTCCAGTAGGTTATTGATTTCTTTGGTTAAGCTTTAAATCCGATCCAACAGCTAATTCGTTGTCTCCCATTCTCCAGAGGATTTCTTTTCTTTCATTCTTATTTTTTCTTTTTTTGGCTCACATTTTTTTTCCTGGCATGTAAATAAAAACTACAGGCCAAAAAACTATATATATAGATATATACATATGTGTGTGTGTGTGTGTGTGTGATATGTGAGGTATAGTCTGGGTTAGGCTGGGGGGTAGTAGGCTGATGTTGGGAAAGCAATTAGCCCAATTCGGATTAGCAGCAACTAATGTCACAGGCCTTGAAAAGAAAGCCTAATCTGGTCGCTATTTTCCCCCTGAGGCAATGTATTTATACCCCTCTAGAAACTTTTAAATACAAAAAAAAGAAAGAGAGAAAGAAAGAGAAAAAAAACGTGGAGAGAGCTGCAGTGAAAAAGAGTGACATTGTTTTTTTTAACAGGAAAAAGGGATGAAGTGGAGGGTAACCCCCCCTCACTAATTTACACTTTATCCTTTACAGGCTGATAGAAATCTTTATGAGGCTAATGTGAGGCGAAAATATGGTGTTGCTATATATATATATATTTATAAATATATATAGTTTTTGCCTTTGTTGTGATCTACATGAGGTCATAGTTTATTCACCTCTTCTTTCAGATCTGTAACAGAGCCAGTGTAACAGGCTCTGCTGTCAAATAAAGGATGCGTTTATGTAAATGCGGGGTAGGGGGGGGAGAAAAAGGAGAATTGGAACACGGTGATCTATATTCCCTTGATTCTTTTGTTGGAGAGGAAGGCATGAGTTGGTTAATTGCCTCAGGAACAACACCGACCCCTGTTTGCATTGTTTCTGGTCTCAGGACGCCGCAGCGTGCAACATTATAAAAACGCGGCCTGGCCATTATTACCTCCCACAAATTCCAATTGTACCTGCTGCTCATTACAACTCATCATTCCCAGCCTCCGACGTGATTATTATACCTCCATTATGCACCTTTCAGCAAGTAAACCAACGTCATTATAGCTTTTTTTCTGGTTTCTCCACTCTTTTATTTACACTTTTGTAGCTGATGATAACAATTATATATATTAGCTGGTAATTATTTTTACAGTATTGCTCCTGATAATAATATAGAGATTTAAATCTATTTACAATACTTTACAATGCTACAATTTTACAGTAACATTATTTGCAGTATTAGTATTATTAATGATAAATGTTTTATAATAAACAACACAACTTGTCATTCCTCAGACAGCCTCGGATTTATTAGATTTATTAACTCTAAAACAGATTCATGGGGACGTGGGTGCTTCATTTGCATAAATCATCTGCACTTTCACAATATGTATTTCTTTTTTTTTAAATATATATATATATATATATATATATATATATATATATATATATATATATATATATATATATATTATTATCCTATAATTAAGCCATCACATGCCTCTACGGCTTTTGGGATCATGTTTCATTAATCTTCTGCCACCTTTTTTTTTTTTTTTGGTTGTCGTGTGATCCATGGAGGCGCCTCCCGGAGCAGATTCAGATCCTGGTGGCGACTTATTTCTCTGCGCATATATTAATAAAAGTATATCATGATCCTCGATCTCCTCAGGTTAAAAGGCTTAAAATCTATTAAAAATGACAATTCAAATAAACCGCATTTACAATTCTTTAGGTTGACCTCCTTCTCCTCCACTGCTGTGTGGAAGCAGGATATATTATAGGAAGCGCTGTAAATAACTTTTTTTAAACGCATCCATCATAATACGCGCGCTCTCCTTTATTGTCTTTTACTGATTTTTGGGAACAGGCGTGTGTGTGTGTGTGTGTGTGTGTGCAGGTTGCAGATCTGGGGGGGAACCACAGAAGGTGTAACAGTCCACAGAAGCCCTCTCCTGGCAAAAGGCTGAAGGCTGGGATAAACAGCGGGGCTAATGGTGTCACGGCGCTGCTCGGCGAGCGTGACAGAGAGAAACACTGGACCCGAACAGACAAGCGCTGGACCCGAGGCGTCCGCATTATGCCTAGCGAAGGGAATGGAAATAATGTTTCTTCTTTCCCATATCGGCAAGCACATATCGTTGAAATGGGGAATTCCAGTAACATCTATAAATGTATAGTATACATATTCTACCCCTGTGTAAGTAGGCCCTGATCCTTTATATGAGACCTAAATCTGAAGGGAAAAAACACAAAGGCGCAGATGTCATTTCTCTGCATGCCACGTTCGAACATTTGAGATTTTTTTTTTTAATTTTGTGGAAGTTGCTACCTTTTTTTTTCAAATTACATTTCGCATCATGATCTCTGAACTTTTATTTTAACCACATGTTTTTCCTCTGCATAATATTCCGTTGACGGACACCTCCAAAGCGCTGTGATGGATCGAGTAAAGTTGAATAGATCGCGTCCAACATTCGATTTACTGTAACAGGTCGAAGCCTTTTCTTTTTTTTTTTTTTTACACCCCCTCTCTTAAGAGTAAATCTCACAATAATAGCCGCTTTTTGAAGGAGTGACGTGCGCTTAATTTCTCGGTGAATATCGCTAATTACACGGTGTGTGCTTGTGTTGGATAGATGACAACAGGAACCAAGTCAGCTCCCCCGTGTTCAACTTTGTGTGTGTGTGTGTGTGTGTGTGTGCATCTCATGCCGACCACCACCGAGTAGCGTGGAAGCTCTTAACCGGTAGAGGTGGCAAACTTTGCCAAAATAATCAATCAGCGCGAGTACCCAAGTTCTCACCAACTTTCAAACTTGTTCTTTTAGTGTTTCTACAGCGTTCAAGAATTCTCAGAAGGAGGATTTACTACATATAAGTCATTGAAAACTTCACACAAACTGTTTTTGAAAAGTAATGTCCGTCCAAACTCACCGGATGAAAGGCAGCAAGACGCGTCTATGACCGGTATCCTGTGCGTAAAAAAAGCGCTTCTCTCTCCAAAAAAAAAAAACACCACCCCGAATCCTTTTTTTTTCCCCTTCCGCGTGTCTCACACACACGCGGGCCACACAAAACTTATATAGGTCCCGATTCTAAAAAAAAAAAATCTATCTACCTTTGGATCCGCGGCGGAGTTGAAATGTCAATGACAGTGGGGGAAAAAAATCCGCGGCTCTTACCAGCAACTTTCCCTTCAGCATCAGCCCGCAGTTGGCAGTGATTGGCTGGAGCGACGGGCCGACGTCACACCTTGGACAGGACGACGCGGAGCGCAGAACGGGGAAGTGCGCAAGGTAGCCTACGTGTGGAGCACACCGGCCCGCGTCTCTGGCCCAGTGCGCGCGTGCGCGGTGTGCGCGTGCGAGTGTGTGCGCGTGTGTGTGAGGGGACTGACAGCTAACAGCTCACTCTGCAGGGGAAACTTCCTCCTGTCTCTTTTGTCTCTTCATATTCTTTATAGTTTGCTTTTTTTTTTTTTTAATTTTTGGGGAACAATTTGAAAAAAAATACTTATTATCCCATCATCCCTCTCTTTTATTCCCACTGACGGACAGCGAGCAGCTTTTCACTCTTTCTGTGCGTCTTGCGTCTATTATCTTATTTTTTTCCCCTCACATTTTAAACATAAGAAAACCTTTCGTCTGCCGTGGAACTGAAGGGGATTCAACGATTTGCTCAAGAAGACTTAATAGTTTGTGCTCAGAGGAGTTAGAAATCATCTTCTAAGGGAAACGGACTGGATGTGCTGGCATAAACAACTTTAGATTATTGCGTTTTACGTTTTAATATATATATATATATATATATATATATATATATATATATATATATATATATATATATATATATATATATATATATATATATATATATATATGTATATATATTTGCAAGAAATTCCTAACGTAAGTTTAGATTCATCAAACCCTTTTTCCCCCTAAAAAATGAAACAGATGCGTCCCTTTTACGCGTTGTAATAAGATAAGTGGATTCTGACCCGAGTTTAGCTTTTTTTTTTTGTTTTGATTCTGAGCATGCTCAGTCTGCAACAGGTGTGGGGAGAACAGGTGCAGGCAAGTCCCACTGAAAAGCACGTATGAAAATATATTTAGGAGCCCGTATAGGCCCCATAAGACTCGTATCCAAGCGTTTTGTAGAACGACGCTGTTTGTGGCACGGTCCTGTTTTCCTTTAAAAAGGAATCATAAAAAAAAAAAGAATTATACACCAGACAAGTCGCTAAATGTATTTTCTACAGCCCTATAAAACCGTCACCGGTAACTCCTAATGGGGGTTTTTAAGCTTCCCTTTTGCTTAAAAGCCTCGGATCCTATTTCGCAACCTTGTGATGTTTGTGTCAATTTGAACAAGACGGTTGAGTAAATGGGGCAACCGCGTCGCCGCTTGTCTCCTAGGAAAAAAAAAGAGCCTGGCTCCGCGCAGGTACAGGGAGGGGAGAGCCGGTCAGGACTGGCTGTGTTTGGTTCCATTATTTGGAGGCAGCAGTCATTAAGGAGCCGCGATACTGTGCAACGCGGCAGGGTGCTCGACATCCGCGCTGGAAACCGCACGGCTTTTCGGTCCCTGCTTATCAGGCTGTCAATAAAACGAGATGGGATACAGCGGCCGGGGCCAGGTGCTGCCTTTCCCTTCCCCGCACAGCCCCGCTCTCCAGAAGCAGATCAGGCGTGAACGCAAATCTGTCCAGCCGGTTTTTCTTTTTTCTTTTTTTTCTTTTTTTTCTTTTTACCCCCACACCCACCCCTTCCTCTGCCGTCACCACGCTGCCGCCGCCGCTGCTGCTGCACAACGCCACCCTCCACCCCCCCCCCCCTCACACACACACACACACACACACACATACATACTGTATGCACTAAACCACACTTGTCATTTTTGCAGATTATTTTCTTTATGGGAGTAGATTGTGGGAACTGTCATATACTTTTGACATATCTGCCTGTGGGCCGATTCTAGGACCTGAGTTCATATGCATGCAATCATCTTTATTATCAAGGAGTTTGGGATTTTTATTTTATCAGCAGGTAAATAAAGAGTCTAAAACTATGTGATCAATTTATTTTAACAGTGCAGACTGGGAAGCGTCTTTACAGCCATGAGAGGAGACAGAGGCATAGTTGAATAATATCACTTGTTTTCCTGATGGTCTGCGTCCCCTCTCCATCCCTCACATCCACCGTGTAACCTCATGAAATCATGGTGTTCCCCGATATGTAAAGAACTAAATTCTAAGGAACGCCTGTCACCACAAAAAAAAGGTGTAATATTATTCCCATCATGACATCATTTACCCTACACGTCCACGCGTGAAGAGGCGCAAAGTGAATGATGGAGCATTACAATTCTAACATTAGGGGTGAGGGGGGGGTTAGGGCAGGTTTAGGGAAATAACACAAATCTCTGCTTTGCTTTGATCAATAAAAAAAATTAATAATAATTTGTGTAAAGATGATCGACCCCCCCCCCACCCTTCTCTCTAGCCAAACCATAGCCTACTCCTTATTGTTTACTGTCACTGCTGGGGCAGACAAGGGAGGGGGGGGGCAAAAAATGTCCCGGGGACAGAAAAGAGCAAGAGGGTTGACAACTAAACGCAGAGTTGACACTGCGTCCAGGAGAGAGAGAGAATTCATCTTTCTGAATTCTGAATTTTAAATTTAGGGATTAATTCCAGTGGAGACCAGGGAGGTAAGTTCTATCTGTGGAACAGACCTCAGATTCTAGAATCAGTCCACACTTTTTTGTTCTGTGGACATTTTACGCGTCAAAAACTAACACTACGGGTCGCCATGAAGTCTGAGCTGACTAGGGAGAAAAGGAGCAGGCCTGTTGCTGAGACTCACATCCACACTGCGGTGCGCGGAGATGTTCGGAGTGGTCCTCTGATATCTCCAATTTACGCGAGGCCGTAGTGTCCAGAGAGCGCACAGCCTAATTACCTCCCACACCCACACACACACACATGTGCTTACACATGCACACACATGCAGACTCTCCACGTCTCTCTCTCTCTCTCTGATACTCTCTCTCCCCCTGTGTGAAATGTTTTAATAAGCCCTACACGCTCTGTGTGCAGTTTGATTTGTTTTCTCTCCATGCTCCCCGGCCCTGGATCGAGACATTAGCCGAATTCCCCCGGGGTGATTGGATGCAATTTGTCCGGAGTAGACAGGCACGTCCTGGATGTTAGGAATTCACTTTGGCTCAACGTGACAAGGCTGACTTCGATCTACAATTGCATCTGAAAGTGCAGCGAGCGGAAAGATCCCATGCCATTAAGTGTTCGTCTCCTCCCTTTCTTTTTCTTTCTTTTTTCTTTCTTTCTTTCTTTCTTTTTTTTTTTTTTTTGCAAAATAACAAGATCCTCCATTTGCCTCGCAAATATTCATAACAATTCCATTTGCGACAGCTCTAATCTGCAAGTGAGGCCCCCGCGCGTTGCGCTAAAAATGGTCCGCAAGAGTCAGACTGGAGGGAGAAAGTCCAAGCAAAGGGATATTATGCCCCCAAATCTATGACCCTTTAAATTAGATTAAAGATTGACAGTGGGTTGGATCTTTCTTTTTTTTTCTTTCTTTCTTTTCTTCTTGTAAAAAAAAGAAAAGAAAAAAGACTGACACATGCCACGCAGACTCGGCCGTGATTGATTCTGATGCTACGTGTTGGCAACAATAATGCTGCTGTTTTGCGCAGGGGCTGAGTAGGCGCATTTATCACTCACTTGCCAGGAGTGGCTGAAGTCAGTGTCCGTGTCGCGCTGTGAGCTGACAGGGGAAAATGGGAGCTAACGAGGTTGTCAGATGTCCTGACAAGACAAATGAGAGCTCTTCACTCCCCGCGCTTTAATAAGGTTTAAATGGAAACGTATTGCACCGTTCAAAATAAAGTGTTATACATAACCGGGGTCTGGCGGCGACGCAGTTAATTACGCACGGCGAGGTAAATTACGCATCAGCTAAAGGGTGTTGGCCTGGATTCAGCACCGTCACAGGAAAAAAAGGAGTATCTATATAACACCTAGTTAAAACATCTGGACTCTGGACTTCATGTTGCTTTCAATAAGTCTAAAGTTGACTTTAAAAAATGTCAAAATTGACTTTTCCAATATTTTTTAGGAAAGGTCTCTCTAAATAAGTTTTTAGGGCTCCCATCTGGCTAAACGTTTTTTACTCATCACCTGTTATCGGCCAATAGATTTAAAAAAATGAAAGATCTTCCATATATTGGTAACTTTCTGTATTGATGCTTATATAATGAGCCATTATCCAACTGTTTATTTCGACATAAAATGCAAAAACAGGCAGATTATCTGAAAGTGGAGGTGTTAGTGACTTTTAAGCTGTGATAAATAACAAAAAACTATTTGGAAATCTGTGCGCTCACTAATATTGTGCATGTGAAGTACACACTCACTAAACAAATATAGATAATACGTCTGGAAGAGGTTTCCTCGTTACTCACGTGCGTAAAAAGGGGGCCCGTGTGATGTGGGGGGGATTTTTGTGTGTGTGTGTGTGTGTGTGTGTGTGTGTGTGTGTGTGTGTGTGATTTTTCGTTGAGCGCTGAGGTTGTGCACTCTTCTGTGTAATTCATGGTGTGCAATATAGTCAACACACGGTATGGTAGTTATGGCCATGATACATAATCCCCAGGGCAGAGCCGATGCTGAGGCTCAAACCAAACCGCGCTGCACTAAAGAGAGAGAGACGCAGTTTGGATGTGCCACAAGTTCCATCCCCATGTGATAATATCTCATCCATAATGTGCCCAATACTCTACGTGTGTGTGTTTTAATAATAAATGGTGTAAATGACCCATTGCTTTGCAGAGGTTCGATTCATTCTGACCACAGTGAGTGACAGGTGACGGCGATGGCATTTGTGAAAAAAAAAGATCTCCTGCTCCTTCTTTCTCCTGGTGGACGGCGCGTAAAAATAGCCATAATTTCGCTAATGCCATCACCTCTGGCCTCTGGCGCCTGTGTGTGCGGGGTCAGAGAGGCCGGAGCACCTGCTGCCAAGAGGAGCAGCGCCAGAGAGGATCCGAGGAGCAGAGGTACTATCTGCACACACACACACACACACACACACACACACCGTCCACATAACGGATAGATAAACAGACACGCTTTTTGTGTGTGCGTGCGTGTGCGCGTAAAAAACGCAAGAAACCCGTACGAATGATTGCGCACAGGGCCAGATGGACTTTACGCGAGCCCGCAGCTCCAAGCAAGAGAGAGGGACAAGAACACAACACACCACATGTGACAAACTCAGCGCGGATCTGTGTGATATGTTTAAATGGATGCAGCGGCACATACACTACACACACACACACACTCACACACGCGCACGCACAGATAACCGGGGCTATGTAAAACAACACACTAAATCAGGCAATAACGACGACAAACCGTCTGGAAAATGGACGCACATAGTGCGGCAAGAAATCACTTCTTCCTCCCCTCCCTCCTTCTGCGCGTCTGGATGACAAATCCTATCCTGGAGTAAATATTTTGAGGATAATTGAACTGATTGTTATTTGCAAGTTGCCCTGTCTTTGAATAGGCTATAAAAGCGGCCGCGTGGCTGCTCGCGTGCGCCAGTAATGACGCTCAGACCACTGGCAAAGATTTATTCATCATATAACGCGCAGAATCTTAAATACCATAATATGATTTTTTTCTCTTTGCAAAATGTGTCATGATGCGTTATCGATTTGGGCTCATGTTTTTTTTTTGTACATATTTTCTGCAAATATCCTTTTTTTTAACACTGGAAATATTAGTTCCATCGGGGGAATCCAGAGAAACCGTGAAAAGCTCGTCGCTAAAACGTGACACAACGTGACCTCTCTCAAAAAAAAAAAAGAAAAAATCCCCACTGCAGCTGCCACAAAATATCACTGATACAAAAAAAAGGGAAAAAGGGAAAGAAGTGAAATTAGTGTTTGACAACAGGGTAAAGCTCATTCAACCAACGTGTACCTTGAACATGTAGATTATTGAGGACTTCTCTGAGAAAATAAACGTCCGGGTCAGCGCTTCACTATTGATCTTATTCATTCCATCCCTCACAGGCCGGTTATTCAGCAGCACCCCGCTGTGGATACACACTACATTTCAGCCTATACAGCGTTAAGCCCACAGTGGCCACAGACTCTGTATAGGCCGCGAAACGTTTCTAAATCTAATCACAAACGAACCGTAATTAGACAAGTAATTACCGGCGTAATTAACAACCTCTCTCTGCTCGCTGTGCTTTGATATGGACGGACAGGGAGCCTCGGCGCTTTATGGCGCACACACACACACACACACACACACTCACACACACACACTCACAGGCGGCGGCGGCGGCAGCGGCGGATAAAGTCTTTATTATTATTGCTGGAAACCCATCTGGTAATAGTCTTGCCCGAGACCTCCTCCCCCCTAATCAAGGTTTTAATTAAAGACGGTTGAGGGCCATGGAGAACATGAAGGCCAGTAATTAAGACTAACATTGGACCCTAACAGATGCAACCCTCCTCCTGCGTTGGTGAAAAAAAAGGAACCTCACAAACCAAATGCACGCACAGTAGTTATGCCTAATATCCTATAAATACGGATTGTTTCACTGGGATCTGGCGGCTGCTGATCATCATAATACTTACCAAAAAAAAATAAGATCACCAATTAATCATTTTTTAAAATGCATTTATGTGACTTGCACCATTTACCGTAATTTATTAAACTACGGATTGGAACCTTTAAGCACACTTTGAGGTTTTTTTTATAGTATATATTTATATTATTGATCTGAGGACAACTGTAGGTTTGGGGGAGGCAGCAGAGCGCCTGCTGGTCATCCCGCAGAGTGCTGTCCTTAGAGGTCCCGCACACGTCCGAGGCGGGACAGACGAGTGACAGCATCACCATTACGCGCACAGGGCGGCGGGACAGCGAGCGTAAAAGTTGGCATCACGTAACACAACAGCATAATTCCCCTTTTAAAGCGCAGTCCTGTTTTGGTTCCTCAAAATAAAACATTCAAAAGCAATTCTTTTTTCCAGGGAGAAATATTTATGTGAGGTAATGATTCTCTTGGAAAATGTTAGACTTTGAGAATAACCGTGTTTTCTGGGTAGATATAATGCTGAAAGGTAAAAATAAATAAATGAATGAATAAATAAAATACAGTTTCAGCTCAAGCATCAAAATAACCCAATAAGACTTTGATTAAGACTATAGGTTTGTCCAAGCAGATGAACCAACTCTGCATTTTTGTGCGTAAAATGTGCGTAAAAACACACCTGGAATACAACCGCTGAAGCCTCCAGCTGCTGGGTAACACAAAGCACGTTGCACAAAATGCATATGGATGTCTATTTCCATAGACTGTATAAAGAAGCTTCTCCCACTCAATACCGTCTTCTCGCGCCTGAACGCATGAGCACGCACACGCTACAAGAGACTTCCTCCACATAAAGTTGCATTGTGAAAGTTAAGAGTCGCCCCTCTTCAGATGGGTAAGCAGATGGGCAGACGTTTAGCCAAAATCCCCCGCAAAGTCTCCCCCCCTGCCTGCTCAGCCACCGCTGGAGAGGGCCCGTGCGAGGAGGCTGCACTTTGGCTTCTCGACCCCTCTAACAAATGGCAGAGCCGATTCAAGGCTCAGACCTGGGAGACGTTCTTTTAAACGACGGAGAGAATAAGGGAACGCCAAGTGATGTTTTATGATGCAGAGCCATTACCTCACGTAGAACTGATATATCTTCTTGTTTTTATGTTCCCACTGATCACACATAGTTTACCTTTACGCACGCTTTACGCACGCTTTCAGTTACTACAGGTAATTAGAGCCCGTCTCGTTAATCCTGCAAACCTGTCTCCATAAAAAAAATCAATTTAAATAATCAAGTAGAGCCATAGTCCTTATTACATGAACATCCGCATCCTTTCAAAAAAGGATCTTCAGAGGATCACAGACAGCAGAAAACTTGGCCTGGGCGCTGCAGTACTTCTCAGCCCCACAGGCCTGAGCCACGCTGCGCTTCTTTGGCGCCACTTGTGGAGCTTTTCTGCCCCCTAGCGGCGAACCAGCGAATCCTGGAGAAACTTTCCTATCGTTCCTGTTATTGTTTTAGATAAGATCCTGAAACAGGCTGCTGGGTTAATTTGCACACTGCTGAACATTACAGCCTGACCTGGCACAGTGTGTGTTCAGGTTCATTTTCACTTGTTTGACCAGCTATGCTTTGAAATTTGGCGTTAATATGTAAGATGTGTTTATATTATGTTTGCTGTTAAATGAAAGGGGAACCAACTTTGAAGATTTAGTCTTGAATTCTTAATGATTTATAGTCTACATCATGCGGTTTGTTGAATTAACCTCCACAAAATTAGTCCTAATTTCAATGACGACTGTTCACTAAAGGCTGATTAAAAAAATATATATATGAATAATATTAAGAATATAATGTGCCATAAACTGTATCCAACATGGTAGCAAAAGTACCATCATCATTTTTCTGGTTATAAGACAAATGTGTTTTCTGTCTCACACCTCGGAGGTGTCAAAGTTAATATTGTCATGCTTGTTAAAATGTTTATTGGGGTTATGCAAACATCTTAACAACTGCTGGCATGTATTGATGTTTATACAGTCGTTGTCATTGATGCAGTTAATGTAGTGTATGTAGTTCCCTGTGGTGTCAGTATGACCTCTCTGAGTATATGTTGGCACACTGCATCCATCAATCTACTTATCAAGGTTCTAATGCTGCTGTTGCTGATGCGGCACAGTATTTGGCATCACGCGTGGTAGTTCTAACATCATACACATTATCTTAGAAGTACGTATTTTTAAATGGTGGATGTACTTAACATTTTTTTTCAAGTCAGATTTTCCTCACAGCTGTTTATGATCATTATTTTAAAAAAACAACTTAATCTTAACATTACAACTTTCAATGTCAGGTTGTTGGCCTTGTACATTTAATATAATACTCAATATGCATACAATTAAGATTTTTTTTAAAGCATTAATATGTAGTATGCATTAATAATGCATGACTATTATCCTTTAAAATATTCATTTGAATACATAAAGCGGTTGCTATCTTGAATTTTGGGCCAAGTCCAGCTCCAAAGGAAAAAAAAAACATGTAAAATGTCGGGGAAGCACCGAAACAACATTGTAGTGCATAACTTATGTATAAGAATATAACAAAGGTTGTTTTGTCACAGTGAGCCATGTAGTGGATATAACTCTAAAAAGGTTTCCTCATCTTCTTGTTTTCAATCTTCAGAAGGTTGACCTAAGCTACAAAGCTCTCTAAAGATGCAAATAGGAATATTTCTGTGAAGGTTAAATTGATGTTCCTTTTTATTTGGTAGCAGTTTGCCTAAATTAACCCACTTCCTCACCAGTTACAGGAGAGCAGTCTTCCTCTCTGCTCCGAGTACACAGGAAGGCGACTGGCAATTATCCACAATACCTCAGTAATGTTAAAAGAATGAGACTTAATTTTCCATCTGGTTGCATAGAAAGAAATGTCAAATGTATCGGATTGAGACCGTTGTTTAATCATTAAGGGTGCATGGTGAAGGTTGATGAGGAGGCATTAAGGTGTTTCCGCTCATGCATAATTTAGCCCTTTGATCAGGTGATTCTGTAGCTTATGCAGGGCCAAATTATGCCTCCATATATTCGAATTGTGTAATTTTTGTAAGGCACTCTTGATTTGAGCATAGATTTGATCGAATGGTAAAGATGTAAAAGAGATTACCGGTGTTTTGGCTTTAAGAAAAAGCCATAGCTCGTAAATAAGTAAATAGTTGTGGCACCTACAACACGCACACACACAGAAATAGTCTCCCGCTCTATTTTGTCTTGTAATGGAAATGTGTTTCCCTCAGAGGATCTCTGTCTTTCCTTTTCTCTCACCCTCTCTCTTTCCTTCTCTATGCATGGAGCGAGGCTGGCATTTACTTGACAATTTCTGCCTTTAAGTGCAGGCTTTAAGTGCAGTGTTTTTTATCTACACCTAAGATAGCTACGGACCAGGACAATTTAACAGGCAATTTAACTGACCGTGTGTTAGTGAAGCTGTCTGAGTCCCGCTCTCTGCCAGAGCGCCGTGGCATGATGGATGTAGGCAGTCTGTGGCTTAGGTGAAAAGACACACACCAGCACACACACACACACACGCACACACGCACATACGCACACATGTACAAACACACGCAGCAGTCCTATCGAACACACAAGACACACACAGAAAATACGCAGACACACCGGCCTGCCATATTTTTCCCCCAATACAAACACATATGGGCCCATCCACAGCCAACCCCCTTCCATTAAGTCAACATCTTGTGCTGGCGGTTGGAACAGTGCGGGGCTGGAGTCAGGTCGTCCAAATCCATCAGTAAGAGGAGGCAGAGGCGTTTGTCATCCTCCTCTCTGGGCACCATCCTCCTGGAAGGGAGAGAGGGGGGACAGAGGGTGGTGGAGCTACATAGCATCTGGCTCTGGTAGCTCCAGCTGCAGGCAGAGAAGGGGGACAGGAGCCGCGCTGCAGCCCAGGGGAGACACTCCTCCTGCAGCCAAAAAAAAAAAACACTCCACCGCCCTATCTGCTGGATGGAGGAGAGTTTGCAGGTGGTGTCGGTAACCTACAACGAGGGAGAATGCAGAGAGAGAATGGTGAAATCTAGTTGCTTTATTTCCACAGTTCTAGTGGCGTTTTAATTACCACTCCAAGTCCTCTGCACTCTGAGGAGAAGGACAGGATCATTAGACTACACAGACAAACCTCTTTATATCACATAGTATTACGGCCTGTGTCTGTGCTCGGCTACACAAGTGTCCTCTAACCCCACAGCAACAAGCACGGAGGCTGGGAAATGGCAGTCCGTGGTGAGCGGGCACAGGTTTTTTTTATCCTCTGAAACGTGCCACAGTGTGAGACAAGGTGCAAGGGAAGTATCGTAACGCCAGCTGACGGCGATGTCGGACGGGAGGAAAATGTCACCCGAAAGGTGACCCACAAATCCAGCGCCAGTAGAAGCAACAACAACAAAAAGAAGCATGGTGAAAACAAGCTGGCGGCAGACATTTAGCACCAGACTCCCATCGCCTCCGAGGGCCCTTTGTCACAGATCTATGGATGATTCAGAGCCCCAGGGGGACGGCGTTTAGCATTACCACTTCACGTCCCAGTGTGTTCCAAGGGTGCTTTTTTTGTTTTTTTTTTTCTTCTCAGGCAAATACGCTTCCGCTGATTGAGAGCAGAGATCAAATTAGTTGTTTGGAGGGAGGGGGTGAGAAGTCGTTGGAGGGGCAATGCAAATGCATTGTTCTGTTATTGTGAAGTATGACCTTTATGGGAGGGGAAGATCTAGCGGGTCTGTGGGGTGGGGGGGGTGGAGGGGGTGCCTTCCCTCAAATCTGAGATGTCCTCTGGGATTAATTAACCCCATTCCTCCATTAGGCCTCTGGGATTTGCATCTTAGATTGGGGGTCCTTGCAGGGGCAACCGTGCACTCCTGCCCTGGTCTCTATCAGGTGCCGCCACTTCCTGTTCGATTAAAAAGACACTTTTTACTCTAGGATTGTATTCAGAGTGGTATAATACTGTCAAATATGTGAGCTCGCTGCCGGGTGTGACTTTTTTTTTATTATTATTACTTTTTTTCACATCAAGGACAACTCATTCAAGACGTTTCAAAGCCAGATGACGCCGTGAGAAAGAGCAACCACACATGCCGCGTTGGCCTTTTGTGAATACGCCGTTATGGTTAGCCGGAGAAGCAAATGAAATTAGTAGCACAGCTCAAGCATCTGTTTGATGTCAGTAATGATGTGTCAAGGGGGGTTCGGGGGTGCGGTGGTGGTGGTGGTGGTGGGGGGGGGTTTCCCATGTGCTATTGTTCTAATCGGCTATATAAGCTGTACAATGTGCTAAACGTCAAAAAAACAAAAACGTTTTTTTTTTTTTTTTTTTTACTGTTCTGTCCTGAAACCTGACCGTCATTGTCAGTCAGTCATGTGTGCCAAAAGGAAGTGGAGGAAGGCGAGAGGATGCCAGCTCACAGCAACGAGCGCCGGTCCCAGCAGCCCCATGACGACGGTCCCCAGACGGTCCGCCGCGGAGAGTTTCCAGCTAATCTTCTTTTCATGGTCTTCATTACGACCTGTCAGGACATAAATTGACAGTAAATTGCCGTGTTTATTAACACAGCACTAAAAACAGCATCTTTAACTGCTCCGCGCTCTCCTCCTCCCCCCCGCCGCCGCCCGCCACCACCCTCGCCAAATGTTAACGTTTAACAGTGACCAAGAGTATCAATTAAAATGTGGCATAAAACGACGCATGCAACCCCCCCACCCCAAGCAAATCCTCCCTTACACACACAAACACACACACACACACACACAAGGCCTCACTTTCACAATTCCACCTTAATATGCCTCCTCAAACATTATGTCCTCTGTTGATGACCCCCTTTGAAGACCTATTCAGACAGACACTTGCTCGCCACATATTTGCAGCTCGAGTAACGACGGGAAGGGGCCATGCTTCACGGAGCACCGCGTCCATGGAGTCTTGAGTCTGGGACTCGCCGCGGCCTTTTGCCATATAACACAGTAATTACTAGATCAAATCTGTTCAAATTGAGGCAACGCTGTTCTGTGATCCCTCCTATACTAATCAGCATGCTGAGGTATGGCTGTGTGACTATAAATTGCTGACTTAATTAAAACCAGGACCTCTCTGTCATCTAATTACAGGGAGAAAAGGTTATTGCTTCAATGCAATTTTCCAAATATGATTCCTTCACAGTTATTAAAGGCTCAGGCGTCGTTTATTGTTTCAGATTTTTCAATATGGAAATGGCCCTGGTGACAGACGTAATGACTCGGGGAAAACGCTTCATCTCGATAGTGGCCTGGCACGGCCATTTGTCTAAGATAAGTGGAGCGGACAGGAACGGGGAAATGTCATGGGAGGCATCCCATGATTGCCTCCACTTTACAGTTGTCATTAAACAGAGCAAAGGTTTCTTTTCTCCCATGTGGCAGCAATGAGAAGTTTATTAATCTATCCAGAATAGTAGGGGCGGTGAGTTATTAAGACTATGAAAATTCACAAGGGAGAAGGGAAATTGTGGAGAGGGATCAGGCGATGCAAGTCCATACAGTCCCGGTTATTGTCCGTTGAAATCAATACTCTGCTCTAACTCCGTGGCCGACCCTAAATTCCGAGGACGACAGACGTATGGGGAAGGGACATAAAACCTTGTGTTGATGTGGGATCGCGCAGGTAAATCCCAAGAACATGTTGCACCATCTGCGAACAATTTGTAAAAAATGGTGGAAATTAAAATATGCCATTGTAAGCTGCAAAGGTCACAATAGGTAATGTGCTAAGTACTTTATCATTCAAACACACAATGTAGGGAGACTCTAACTTTAACCCAACAACTTGATGGAAATACCAGTAGTTGTAATTTAAGTGTCTATGATTTTTAAATAATTTTAAGTTTTTCTCTACTGCATGTAATTCTTATTCTATAATATAACAAATGGGGCCACTTTATCACAACCTTATGTCTTGCATAAAATGCTATGATTTTCTATAAAGTTCCTCATTTAGTATTTAAATAATATGACAAACTTATTTTTTTCCTATTCTCTGGCTCAAAGATATATTGTAGTGGGAAAGTTTCAATTTGCAGAAAAAGGCAGGGAAATACTTGGGACTCTGGCTTTATCTTATTCTTACTCACAATGAACAGGGGCACATTCACTTCCACAAATCTCAGTTATTTTTAGGCACTTAAATATCTACAAGTTTGGATTAATACTTCATTCATAAGCACACTATTTATTTTATGTTGCACAAAAATTCAAAAAAAAAATCAGTAAATTAGAAAAATTCAATCTGGCACTGTGAGTGTGGGGCAGGAAGAAGCTGCAACAGAACTGTATATCCTGGACACTAATGCTCTGTGTCTCCCACCATAGGGTTTTCTTAATTACATTAACCAAATGCCTTCTGCAGTGTGTGTGTAATCTCATGGTTAACTGAACACCCCTGTAGCCGCCTGCAGCCCACTCCCCTCTTCTTTTCCACGGTGAAATATTCATGCTGAAAGCCACTTTTCCCATCTTCTTTCACCCTCCAACATGTTAATGTCTTGAATTGTTCAGCCATGCTCGTATTGTCTCAGATCAATCCTAACTTAATAACCTTCAACATATAGGTTATACCTCAGACACAGCAACTATCGCCTGGTCTCCGCACAAGAAAATTGAGTGAATTTCAGCCCCAACATGACAAGTGGAACAAAGCTGAACCCTCCCAAAAAACTATAATTATATTGCTAAAAGCAATTTAAACTCCCTTTTTGTAGTTCAAGGCTATTAACGGTAATATTAATAATCATTGTAATTGAATACAGCCTCAACTTTATAAAGTTTGTGTCAGCTGCATCTCACTGGGAAAAACACTTTTATATTTGTTCACGTCTGCACAACACACTGATTTGAATTGACCAGGCAGGACTAATTTAAATACATTAACTATTCATTAATTAAATAAAGAGGCTAGTTAGCCCCGGGGCCCTCTTATAATCATAAACTAGGGTGTACTATTTATGCAAAACAGCAAAGTGCCATGTGCTGGCTTATTATGCTAATGATGAATGGCAAAATACATGTTTCTGCCCGCGAAGGAGGATTTGGCATGGCAGTGTCAGCAAGTTGTTTCCAGGGTACAGACTCCGCTTTTCCACATTACGGCATGTTGGGATGCGTATGAGTAATGTGATTTTTCTAGTCTTTTTCATGTAGATACGATCACGGCCCCTCCTCATGCAAACCCCGTCTTTCTCAAAACATCATGTCATAGTCGTGGATTTAACCAAACTTGATCACCTTCACTCTCACACTAGTTTTCAAGGTTTGAGTTTTGCAAGTTAGGCTATTTTGATGAAAACTTTGCACTGTGGGAAAAATCACAACTAGAGATTGTGCCTTTTTCTATAGGTTTAAAACCAGCAATGTTTCTCTTCCTAATACCATTTTCCATAACTCAAGTATTGTTTTAGGAACTTCTGGTTTACCACTTTACTGCAGAGTATAGAGGTAGACAGATGAAAATATATTTCGGAAAAGCTGCGTTTATATGTTTTTAGTGATATTGGTGTTGATTTATATTTCATTGCTCTTTCTACTGTGGCTTGAATAAAGATTTGTAGAATTTGAAGAATCGGGATTGGCTTTGCTTGTCTGAAGCTGATTTGTTAGCTTTTTAATGTGGAAAATGTAATTTGGCAAGACACACTGTATCTATCATAACAGGACCTTTCTGTTGTGTATCTTTCAGATTCTGTGGAACTCATGACTCATCATGTGGTTATTATTGTTTCGGCTATTTGTGGTTGACAGTGCATATTGGAGTAAAATACCAGCTTGAACCCTATTTATACATGTAGCCTACATACCTGAACATTTGAGCCACTAAAATATTAGTCTTTTTACTTTTTCCCGTTTAGACTGGCCCATTTTTATATTTCTCATTTTTTACTGCACCAACAAGAAACTATAAGGACTCCCACAGGGTAAATACATACGATACAATACAATATAATACTTTAAATGGGTTCTCTTTTGTCATTTTTCCTGTTTCATTTGAAAGTTTTATATTATATTTCTAAAAAAAAAAGATCATGGTCCAAAAATTACCTAGTGTAGCAGCAATTCTTCTTCTTATTACACACACACACACACACACAAACACACACACACGCACACTCTGAAAAACCCAGTTTCTGCCTACTCCCTCTTCTGCTTTAATTGGCCTAGCTCTGTCAAAAGAATGTCACATCCCTCAGAGAACTCAGGTCAGTTGAAGAAACAGTTGTCAAATACAAGCTCTCCAGAAGGAGGAGGCGGCTACATGGATCCAGGAGAAGCGAGAAGGGTCTGTTTGCAGGCTGCAAGACAGGGGTGTGTCATAAGTGGGCGTGGCCTCAGAAATATGTGTGTCATAAGTGGGCGTGGTCTAAAAAATAGGTGTGCCATAAGGGTGCCTTGACTTCAGATCAGGAGGAGCATTCTTTTGCAGTAGGTGGCAATATGCACATTAACAAGATGTAACCCCAACCCTAACACCAGACATAGGGTACTCATGTCTTGTCCTGTCATACCTGTTTGTTTCTTTCTAGTTTAGCAACACTAGGCAAAAGTAGCCTTAAGCTGCTGCACTTTACCATTGTAGTTTAGGATTGTCTCGTCTTGCGCACCTGCACTTTGATGTTGTTTTACATGTAAAATGCGTAGGAGAGTGAGAAACTCAATTTCGATTCCTTTGTATGTCAAGTACATGCGAAGAAATTGAAAATAAAATTGACCTTGACTTTGACTTATAATTTTAGCTAGTAATATTTAGGTCTATCCTCGAAATATAATGTCTGGCTGGCATCTTAGGCCCTACTCATACACTACTAGTTAAGGCGTGTTGTCTTGGGGCATGTGTTTAGTGGTCATGTTATTAGAAGTGGGCATATCTTCAATCTTGTTCTCAGACATACTGTTCGGACCAGCTAGTGTTAACTTTCACACCTGTTGTGACATCACAACAGGAGTCATTTCTAAATGACTCGTGTTCAGTTAGGTTTCAGCAACACTACAGAGGCCATATAACAACTGAATAAGTATGGACACCATAGGGAGAAGGGAGACCTAAATATTTACAAACAAGCACTAAAACATGTTGTTTTATTTTTCATGAAGGTTTCCTTTTAGACAACAAGAAAAGAAAATACTTGCGTTGCTGGCGTACACATGTTTGAGTGATGACTAAATGTTCAATAAACAAAGCAAGGGGCTTTAAATTCTTATTCTGTAATTCATATATGTGCGTGTTCTGGAGCTTTTAGACTGACCCAGTGCCGACGCACTAAGGCGAGTTTGTCAGCTTGCAACGTGGCGCCTGAACTCCTCTCGTTACCGACGTCCCGTGGGCCAATGGCGGGGCGCCTGTCAGCGCAAGAGGCGGGGCCCTCTCTGAAACGGGCGCCGCGATTGGCTGTACGTAAGGCGGCAGGAAGCCCCGGTTCGGTTGCGTCCCTTCCTTCAGGAAAAGGAACGGGGATTGAAACAGTGTGATTGAACGGTCGTAGGTGCTCTCCGTGGACCTAGCTGCACGTTTTTTTTTGTTTCATTACCGTTTTGTCGTGGAGCTCTGTTAACGCTGCCGTAGCTCCGCCGCCGAGGAGGGACAACCCCTGACGGAGAGGTACGAGCGGCCCCGGCTAACGGTGCACGGCCGCCGCGCTCATTGTGCCACACAGGCCCACTGAGAAGCTGCTGGGACCCGGGACCGATGGACGGCTTCGGCTTCGTGTGCGCGGTGCTCCTCTGCACCGCCGCCGTCACCGGGAAGCCCACGGTGAGGAAAGAGAGGGTCATTCACGACACGGACCTGGGCAAGAGAACCGACCAGGACAACAAAAGCTTCCAGTACGACCATGAGGCCTTCCTTGGCAAAGAGGAGGCCAAAACATTTGACCAGCTCACCCCCGAGGAGAGCAAGGACCGGCTGAGGTAGGGAAGACATGACACCCCGATACCAGGCTGCTCCTGCCCCCGTAAATCACGCACACTCAGTCTCTTTTGCGTTTCTTGTAACAGTTCAGACGGTTCTAACATCTCACAAGGGCCTGTGAATGATGTGCATGGCAGTAAATGGGTGCAAAAAAAGCAGGAGCTGCATTTTATTCTAATGCCTATCCGCACACACTGCTATGGGGTTAATTGAAAGACGCATTCGCAGGTGGTGAAGTTGGAGGGAAGTTTCCAGTCTGCTGTTGTGTAACACGCTGTGTTCTGCTGCTGCTGCTGGATGACAAGTTGGCACCATGTAACACACGTTGGCTTAAATGGGCCTTTCCCCCCCGGAGGAAAAAAAAAGTCTTTTCCTGTGGTGTTGAGAGTGGGAGGAACCCTGTAACATCACAACGTGGCAATCCGCATCTAAGAATACACCATGGCTACATGGCCGCATATTTCACTAACATGGCTTTGCCTGCCCCTCCCACTAGCAGTCCCATTGAAGCTATGTCTCCTGTAGTAAAAATGGCTCCACCAAATATTCAGCCCCCCTCCCCAGCTGGTAATCATAAAGTGATTTTGGGGGCTGGAGGTGAAACAGCAAATGAACAACTGCAACTTTGTACTTTCTCCTTATCGCATATGATTTTTTTTTATTATAAAAGAGTGTTCTGGTTAGTGTTTCAACATCTCTCAATTCACAGAGGAATGCATGTGGCCCCTATTTAGAACCAGAACCATAATCTGACCCTTTTTAAAACAAGCCGCATGTCTTCTGTGTAGTTGTGATGTCACAATTACACAGTCAATGCCCATTCACATCCATCACTATATCAGAGGAGTAGCTCATTAATTATAATAAAATGGACACAAGAAGACCATTTCTGGAGAGGAAATGTGAAATTATATTAAGAATATTTAGTTTTGGTTCTTTAAACCTAAATTCATCTTGTTATAGGGATATCGCAACAACTTGGGAAAATTGTACAAAACAGGGATTTTAAGGAAAGGTGGTGGTTTTGATGCTTAACCATCATGTTCGAGCTTCAGAATAACCTCTAACAAACACTTCCTCTCTTTATGTTCTTCTCTATCAGTAAAATAGTGGACCGGATAGACGGCGATGGAGACGGCTACATCACCGCCGCCGAACTCAAGGCGTGGATAAAACGCGTGCAGAAGCGTTACGTGTACGAGAACGTGGCCAAAGTGTGGACGGATTATGACCTGAACAAAGACAACAAGATCTCGTGGGACGAGTACAAGCAAGCCACGTATGGATACTACCTCGGTATGGCTTCACATGTCCGAAGCACACTGTGTCACTTTGGTTATTACACAGCTATTTATAAGTGTGGCGGTAACTAGATTTTTTTTTTTTTACCTCTCACAGCCAACCCGGAGGAATTTGAGGACACAACGGACCAATTCAGCTTCAAGAAGATGCTCCCTCGTGACGAGAGGAGGTTCAAAACAGCTGATCTGGACGGGGACCTGGCAGCAGACAGAGAAGAGTTCACAGCATTCCTCCACCCTGAGGAGTTTGACCATATGAAGGATACCGTGGTTCTGGTAAGCCTCTCTGGTGAAAACGCAGTAGTTATGAGTGCGTAGAAAAGATTACAGGTTATAGCACTAGTCTGTTTTGTTGTCTCGTAGAGTGAGCCCAGACACTGAGCACCGTCAAATCAAATCCTAAAAGTTGAAGTCTCCTTTAAAACAATAAATAATTACAAAGAAAGATTTGAGTTTATATTCACTGTGTTTAATATGATGGGCCTCTTTGATAAATGTGCTACATTTAGATAACACCCTAATGAATTTTTAACTGAGCCCAGAAATGATTGTTTCTCTCTTTTTTTTTTTTTTTGGAGCAGGTCCATTGGGATGTACTGACTGTCCCATTTAAGGCTCCACCTTTAAATATAAATTTGTCTTTGTGGGACAGTTGCGTGGCAAACGTTAGCACAGCGATGCACTATGCTTCTGTGTTCATAAAAGTTGTACCACCCATTTGACGGAGTCAATTATTTATCGCTCATTTTTCTGATGTGGCTGAACGCTACCAAAGAACCGCTCAGCCAGCAGAGGCGTCTCCGATTGTGGCAAATCCGGGCTAATGACGCGGGTGAAGTCGGATCCTTCACGTAGCCGTGTAACAGTGAGTTTTTAGGAACAAGGGAACACAGTCGTTCAAAGGGAGAGACACTTTAGAAAGGTCATGATTGTAGGTGAGAGTAGAGGAGCTCCTCACGCAGGTTGGGGCAGGAACGCGAAGTCATGATCTCATCTCGCTCAGCGACAATTACTCCCCTTCACAGCCGCTCACATGACAGAGCACTTTGTTTAAATGTCAGGCTACCTATCCGGCTGCTGGAATCTGCTTGAAGATCACTGCGCTGCAAACTGGGAAGGAAATTTGGCTGCTCAATGTAGAAAAAACACAAGTGTTACTTAAGGGGCATTTTTTTTTTTTTTTAACTTTCTTATTACTTGTATATTAGCTAAACCGTGACATCTCACTTTACATCTAGTACATACAACACACAATGAGGTGACTCTACAACCTCGGGGGTAAAAATATAAATTATATGAAAAAATTAATTAACTAAAAAATAGAGACACAATAAAACAATACTCAGGGATGTGCAACAGGAAATGTAATTTTTTTCCATTCAATTAAAAAATGTAATAAAATGTAAATGCAATCTTTGCACAATAATGAGAGCCAGATGCTGCTTTCCCAAAACTTTATTCCTGAACTACTGATTTGCTAACATTGGTCTAGACTGCTTTCTTGATCATTTATTTTAGTTGTTCTATAAAGAAAATTTTGTATTTCGTTTTTGTTAAGAGAAAAATGTAGGTTTAAATAAAAAAATTGTACATTAATTAGAAAAAAACTATTATCTATTGACGATGCAGCAGCTGTGAGGAGTTAGGCCGTCATTCATTTTAAATTTAATTTCCTATTTTCCATATATCTGTGGAAAAAAGGATTTGTGAATTCAAGTGAAGAGTAGGTCTGGAAACTCTTAGTCGATTAACTGCAAATCCATCGTTTAAATGATTGGACTCATTTTCAGGATAAAATGCCCCAAGTTCTCCACTTCCAGCTTCTTAGTTGTGAGGATTTGTATGTTCTTTTGATACACATAGTGGTGATTTGAAATCTTTTAGGTTGTGTACTGGCAAATGAACAAAACAAACTTAAAGTCATTAAAGTGGGCTTTAAAAAAACTGCAAATTGCCTTTTTCTCCACCACAATTAAACATTTCATAGACCAAATGATTAGCCAATGAATGAAGGAAATAAGTGAGATTAATCGATAATAAAAGTAATCACAGCACTAGACAGTTTTTTAATTCATATCTTTTCTTTTTTCACGTTAGCTTGCTTTTGATATTTTTTATCTGTATTCATTGCAGCATGACTAGTTAAATATTCTTCATAAACTTTATTGGTTGGTTAATTGTCGGTATGATACTTATTGGTATTTATTTACACTTTAAGCTATTAATAATCTGCATGAGTGAATATATTGTCTTTATTGTATAAAAAGTAGTATTTTCCTGAGTAATGAAATACAAGTATATTAATGACTGAACTCATCGTGTTCCCACTGATTATAAAATGCACAGAAGACTTTACACAGGGCTCCGTAGTGGTCTGTGGTATTAATGTTTTTATCAAACGTCTCCTGGTTTACACGCAAGCTTTGAAAGGTTAAGTGAGTACAGGAATGTTCTTATTTATTATTAGTCAGCTGTTCGACCTCAGAAGCTGCACGGCTATGAAAAATTCAGCACGGTTCAGAGGGGGCATCTCACCTGCAGGAGATGATGCATCCACTGATTTAAATGTATAGCTACGTGTGTATGTTGTACCCAGATGTGTTGCACTTAACCAACGCACGTGTGTGTAGTAAACTAATGATTAGCTCACACGGCTTTTGAGTAACCGTTTAGTCAAATCAAATTCACACATGTCAAGGATAGGAGCTAGAAAACCATCTACTGTTTTTTTTTTTTTTTAATGTTTGATAAAAGCAAGTGTAGAGCATGGTTTGGTTTTCATCAGCAGGGAATCCTGTAATTGTCGTGTCAGTCTGCCAGCTCCTCTGTAAGCTGACCCTCATGCGTTCACTCGTACTGCCCGGGGCTACATGCTCCTCTTTTATTACTTGAAGTGAAAGTTCCGCTATGGTCGGCCCTTGTGACTCTCCCTTTTTAACGACATCATTAACTGATTCTGAATGCAGGAAACACTGGAGGACATCGACAAGAACAGCGACGGACACGTGGATGAGGATGAGTATATTGGTAAGTGTAAGCAATGAATTAAAAGAAATTAACTCAAATTAATTTAAAGTGGATGCCGGGGGGGAGCAGTACAAATTACAGCTGCAGCGTTAAAGCTCAGAAATGTGCTGTTCTGTATAATAATGCTGCAATTCATTGCAAGTTGGAAAGGTGACAGGAGTTGGTATTTCAGACTTTCAGACTGGGATTTCAGCCTAAATGCATCACAGTGCCTCTTTTCAGGAGGAGATGGACACTTGCAGCAACTTGATATTTGTATAGCAAGTCTCTGAACAGAAGACAGATTACCACAGGATCATAGGCTAGAGAAATAGAGCTGCAATAGTAGATTAATCATCGAGTTGCCAACTATCACATTAACTTCCAACTATTTTAATATTCTGTTGTGTGAATTTTAAATGAATAAGTGATTTTTAAAAGTAAAATGTCCAGCTTTAGACCACTGAGGAACAATTATTAATATAAATGGATAAATAAGAATAGAATGAACAACAAGGTCAAAGCATGACTAAAAGGTTTTAAATTTTAACCTTTCAATAACTTCACGTTATCCTAAAAGACCTCATAACAGAATAAGATGGAACAAACAAGTTTCAGCATTACTGGAACAGGATTAATGCCGCTATGATTCCCAGTTTAAGATTATTTATTCATTTTTGTATAAATAGTTAGCAAAAGTTAAAATTAATATTGAGGTACATTTTTAACAGGGATTGATTTAAAAAAAAAAAAAAAAATACTTTTTTAACTTTAAATTTGAATAATAGTGTCTATGTTGTGTATGTGTATTTTAAAGATAACCATGAAACATGTTTTATTTGTTTCCCTTCCTGCTAACCTCATGTGTCTCTTGTTTAAGCCGACATGTTTGCTCATGAGGACGGAGGTCTGGAGCCGGAGTGGGTGAAGACTGAGAGGGAACAGTTCTCTGACTTCCGAGACCTGAACAAGGATGGTAAGATGGACCAGGACGAGATCCGCCACTGGATTATGCCCCAAGACTACGACCACGCCCAGGCCGAGGCCAGGCATCTGGTTTATGAGTCTGACCAGGACAAGGTACGGGGTTTTCAAAGCTTTTATGGATATGAAATTATACAGAGAAGGAAACGATGTATTTTAGGCTAAACCCATGACACTTTTGTTTTCTCCTCTCAGGACCAGATGCTGACCAAAGAGGAGATCCTGGAGAACTGGAACATGTTCGTGGGAAGTCAGGCCACCAACTACGGAGAGGACCTCACTAGGAACCACGACGAGCTGTGAGCTCTTAATGCAGCTTCTGATGTGTGTGACAGAGGGGGGTTGGGATCGAACACCTTTTGTCTTCTATGACAGATCAGACTCTCACATCTCCGCCCACCACCACTATCGCCGCTCCATCCTTTCCTCATAATAGTTGACCAGGTATCAGTGTGTTGGATTCGCAGCCAACGGTGTAGATATGAAAGGAGAGAAGGGATGAAGGTCGGCCCTACCACTAACCCTTACACTAGAGTCCATACCCATGGTTCTCTTTCTGACATTCAGAAACAAAGCCAGAGCCAGTGGACTTCCTTCCATCGATGGTGCCTTCAGCCGCATCGCCGGCTCCGCTGCCTCAGAGATCTATGTAGATAGTCTTTAATGAAAACTGTCGAAACTGAATTCTGAGCTTTACACAAACTGACAGACACAGGAACAGTTTTTTTTTATGGCAATGTTAATGTGAAGCTACCGCTCAGAAGATTTATTCTGATTTTATTTATTTAAAAACTTTATGAACTTTAGGTCCAAGAGGATTACAGTGTTAATTTAGGCATCTTTTTTTAACCTGAAGACACGTTTTTTTTTTGTTAACAGTTTTTCCTGGCCAAATCCTTATAAAGGTATTTTTAATTAGTTAAGTGCTTTAACAACTGTTGACAAAGTGATGTTTTAATGATATGATCTTTGCACGTGTTTGGTTTTAGTATAGCCTGTGAAAGATATTTGTTTTCTTTGTACTTAGTTTGATATGTATTTATTGGTATACCTGAAGCCAACAGTATGCTTTGTCTTGAATTTATATTGTCCTTTGCATTGTTACCTGAGATTTACCCCTTTACAGCCGGCAAAGTGAATTGGGGTTTGATTTGGGGAACATTAAATACACGAGGGGTATGTAGACAAGTTTCCTTTCCTCATCTGTCTTGCTCTCACTCTTACTGTCATCAGATGCACTGATTTTACAGCTCATTGTTAAAATATGTGCGCTTTGTCTTTTTACTTTTTGTTTAGGGAATAGTCTGTGACGGGTGCATAGAAATATGCAACTCAAGTGACTCGAGTGACTTTTAAATTTATGATTTGTCAAGATAAGGTCACTCAACTTTATTTTTTCCTCTTGTTTCCTTTTCCATTTATAGTCCACATCGAAAGTGAACTGCACATGTTCATCAATTGTCCAAATAAACAAAAAGAAAACATTTGAGTGTGCATGTCTTTGTATGTGTAAACTCAGTGTGTGCAAAATATGAATATTGAGCTGTGATGGAGTTCAGAGTTGTCATTGGGTGCTGTAACAAAGCCAGAGACTTTATTTTAAAATGAGATATCTTTTAAGTATTACTTTTCAATGATATAGGCTTAAAGGGCTAGTTCAACATTTAAAAAAATTCACTCATGGTGATACCATAGTGAAAAGGTCCTTTACCGTTTTATGTCGATCAAGCTGTTTCCAGACCAGTGGAGCAGAAACACGAGCTGCACCGTTACTACTACACGGCTAATGGTGTTTTTTCATTTTCCTCATCAAACTCAGAAAATACATAATCCAGCGACTCCAAAACACTGTGGTGTAGTTCCCTGCATGTTCACCACCCTATGAGATGACTAACATTCTGACATGTGAAGCAAATACTACTTTTTTCAGTAAGCCACTGGGTGGAATGATACAGTGGATGTACCTCAGACAGTGCAGCGATGCTGTACTCATCAACAGCTGCACTGAACATGTGCTTTCAAAATAACTCTGAGAGGCCGTGTCAGATCTCACATTTATCTAGAAAACAGTTCCAGCATTGTGTTCTAATAGCATGGTGAATGTGCAGGTCACAACATGTCTGTGAATTTACTGAGTTTAGAGGAAAAAAATGTTTTAACTATCCCTTTAACTCACTATGCATAACAGTAGTGTCCCTTCACATAGGAAGACATTATTATACAGTTAAAACAATATCATCTTTAAATAGAGCTCTTGTTTATGATTTCATAATTCAGAGTTTGACAGTGTCATCACTAATGTAAATAAATAATTCACCAATCACTCGGCTCAAAGGTTTTAAGTATTGCAGCAGTCCAGTCTTAAAATGACCAGCACTTGGACTAGGAGTTGTGCTTCTCGTTCACACTGGTTCGGCAGAACCCTCCTGATGTCACACAAAGGAGGTCAAAATCTACATGTGAGAGTCTGCTGCAACGTGTTTGGTGAAGGTCAGCTGCTCATTAAGTATAACCCAAAAGACATGGCTGCTTTTAACAGTCGAGACAAGAAAAGAAGCCCTGGTTTTGGACACGTTCAGCTGGAGGTGCCGATCTCCCATCTGAGCAGCAATGCACGCTGGGAATGTATTATTCTCTGGAGGGTAAAGGACGGAAGCAGCTGGGCGTTGTCAGCATAGCGGTGGTATGAGGAGCCCGGTGAGGTGGTGCATGGTGCAAATAGAAGTGGGCCAAACACAGATCCTTGGCGGAACACCAGTCGCTTTTTAACTGACGTGACTTTGACACCTCTTCACAACACTGTGTCGTACCTTCCAGAGAAGGAATCAGCTAAGCACACAAACACTGAGCTGGTCTTAAATGGGTTATTGATGTAAGGGAGGAAAAAGAAAAAGAAATGATCAGGATGATGGATGAGGATAGAGAAAGATTAAAACAGAATCAAAAAAGCCAAACCCTGCCATTTGGAGTTTAAGTGTAGAAATAAGGCTATAACATCTATACCAACACCTACATTCCCCCCCTCCTTTTTATGTAAAGAAATAGGTTGCAAATACTTCCACACTTAATAACTTTCAATTTACAAAACAGAAGAGAAACATCAGGAAAAAAAGTGAAATTTCAACAATGCAATAAGATACAGACTGAGCTAATTTCATCCATTTCCCTTCTTAAACTCCCACACACACAGCACTCACACTATCTGCCTCTGCTCACTAAGGACAGATAGTAACCCCGTTTGTTAGGCCTTTGATTATTTCTTTGTTAGTCTTTATTTTTTTTGTCACCCTCATAGATTCCCACAACGCTTGCTTTGACTTCCCCTCTGAGCGTCTGTCTGGACGCGGGCCGTTCAGAAAAGTCTGCATTCCACTGTTTGACTCAGTGAACATCAGGAGGGAGCGGACGCCGTTAACTCGGCTCATGACTAATTGCAGACTACACACCCGGGGCCGGCGCACGCACGGCGGAGATGGAGCTGAGCTGACTGGCCGTTGCTGCTGGCTGTCGCAGTTAAAAGTCTCAGATGTAACTGAGAAAGCAGCTCCGCCACCCAGCCTGTCCCCTCTGCCTGCTCATGTGGAACATATGGATATATGTGTGCCAGTTAGCAGGACAAGTCAAGCGGGACCAATGCGATAAAGCTCATTAGGAACAAGGGACAGGGCGATGTATGTGTGGGCCGTGTTGTTTGGTTGTGACGCAGGGACCCTCTTCAAGCGCCCTCAGTGCAAGGCGGCATAGGTGGAAATGGCTTGAAAACTGTTTTTTTCCAATACAAATCCTGTTTGTGCTTGTATTTGACTTTGACCTTTTCGTGTTTGAATATCACAAGGATTATTTCATAAAGACTTTTGTAGGAATGGCTTGCAAGCAATTGGCAGAATAGCATCCAGGAATAGAGGTTTACCTTTTTATTGAATTTATCCTTTTTCGTCTGACATAATGCAGCAGATTTGGGGCGCATTAAAAGTGAAGGTGTTGCCCGAAGTTTGCGGTTATTTCCGGGCCCTGATAAAAGCCTATTAGATAATCTAATGGCCGCTCCGTTGCCTCACTAGAGAGAGTGTGGGGTCAGTCTTGCATCATGCATTTGAGTAATTGGAAGGTCTAAAACACTAAATAGCTCAATACACTTCCTCCGAATAGCATATGAGGTTTGTCATGTGTCAGTGTGCATCTGTGCCTCGGCGGCCAATGTGTGAGTGAAGGTGGAGGAGTATTAAACGGACGAGATGTAAAAGAACCAAATGGACTCTCCGAAGCCTGCCTCGCAGCCATGTTTACCCCCCACACCCCCCCACCCCCTCCCTCTTTGCGATGGGCTCCTAATCATTCACACTGGGGGAGTGTGTGTGTACAGTAATGCTTTGAGACGGCTCTCATATGAGCGTCTGTGTGGATCACCCCCCCCCTCTCTGCTGATAGTAATGAGCCCTCAGGGTGAGAGCAGGGTGAAGACAGTTGAGAGAGGAGTGTCATAAAGCGTAGCATATTAATGTCCGAGAGCGTGAGCCTCCCCATCCAGGATCATTTTCATTTAGTCTTGTCCACCGACGATCTCCTTTTAAAGAGCTTCTTTCATAGTACACTGCCATTTCCGTATCAGCAATCAACAGCAGCAAACCCAAAATGACTGCCACAATTAAACTGTCCGCATAACGAACTATGCAGCACCCGATGCTTCCTAAGCATAACCCTCCCCGCCCCCCCACCCCAGCCCCGCCGCTCCTTACTGACTCTATCATCATGATGCCCTATTTTCATCTGAATATCTGTGCGCTCCCTCATCTTTGTCTTTTATCTCTGGTGTTTGTTCCTTCCACCCCGGGGGGATTCGTAGCCCAGGGTGTTGTTTGTAATGATCTTTGGGACATCAGACCCATCCTGTGCTCAGGCTTTCATAACAGGATTTCTGCACATTATATAATAAATTGCATACTAGCAAAAAAAAAAAAAGAAGAAGAAAAAAAAGAGTGCTATTTCTGTTATTATCAAGCTGTTTTAAGCAGGACATTTTATATTTGTCTGACCGAACTTTATGCAAAAGATTGGCTTTCTCTTCTCACTCGAGGTCAAAATATTGCTGGCTTGATCTGGACAAACATATAACTGCATGAAAATACTGAGATTTGTTCTGTTATGGTATAAAACATTCAATCAGGAAATTGGAAATTAAACCAAGGGTGTCAAACATGTGGCCCTGGTGTCTGAACTGGCCTACTAGAGAATCCAACCCGGCCCACTGGACTACTGACAAAAAAAACAGACCAATACCTAGTTTTTTACAGAAATGTGAGGTCAGTGAGGAGCCTTCAATAGCTCAAGGGAATAAATATGCAGTTTGGATTTGTAATTCAGAATCAGCTTTATTTGCCAAGTATGTGTGACAGTATTTGTCTGATTATATACATATATACAAAAATACATCCATATATAATATAATAATACATATGTATTTGTACTTACATATATTGACTAAATGTTTTGAATTAATAAGGAATAATTGAGACTTTTTTTCTCACGTTATCTCTGCTGTCTTGTAATTGTAAAGCTAATTATACTTTAAAATTAATATTGTATTTCTTTAAATAAAAAGGAAAGGATGAACTTGTGGCTGTTGTTATTTCTATGTTTATTTTTTGCTGTTCCTGGTCCACTTCAGACAAAATTGTGCTGTATGCGTATGCCATGAACTAAACCGAGTCCCCTGATCTATACTCATGATGCAGCGGCATGCACTTTTTTTTTATTGAGGACTCTAATAGACTAATTCCATTATTTTTTTAGGCCAATAATTAAAGAGTCAAGATTTCTCGAACATGCGTGTTGTTAATTTCTAATATTTCTGGTGAAATATAATATTCATTCAGTTACAAGTATGTATAAGTGAATATGAATTGAGGCCCTCCTTTTTTTATCATTATCTTCTTGGAGGGGGGGGTTTACCGGCTGCATCGGGTGAACTTTGACTTTGTTCTGTGCTTGCGTTGTACGCGTGTATGTGCGTGTCATGTGAATGTAGGCTAATCCAGCGCCTTGCATGTTTCTACTCATGGACAATGAAGCTTGAAGACGTCCATCAATCTTTCATGTCATCTCCGAGGAAGTGGGCTCGCCCGGCTCCTACCACCACCACAGGACTCTACTCCTCCTGCTGGTGACGGCGTGCAACTCGAGGCACGCTCGCATTGCCTCCCCTGATTTTTTTTTAACAACCGCACCCGTGCTCGTCCATCATCATGAGTTTTTATGAGCCCATCAACGTGGTGTAGATAAGGAATCGGCCATTAATGACTACACAATTAGAGAGAGGGCTTTAGAGAGCAATACATTTCAATTTAGGGACCATAAAACTAGTGAGTTGGTAACTAATTGTAACTGCCTTTGGAGTAATGGAGGTCTTTTGGACCGAGGTCGGGGTGACTCAAAATCAGTTTCAAACAGCTTCCAGTCACCCACTCCTGCCTGACAGGCCGCCGCCGTATCTTTTTATGATATATGCAGAGGAGGGAACTTTTTAAAGTTTTAATTAAAAGGCCAGAAAAGAGTTCTCTTCAGTGCTCCCGACCAACAAGGGGTGAAGATGACGCGAGACCCCGCGTCTTTGGACGGGAAAGCGCCTCTCGCTCCATTTGCCCCCTTCCCCTGTTCCCCTCGCCCCTCCGTCCGCGGCCTTAGGAAAAGCTTCCGGGAGGAGAAGAGGGGAGACCGGGCCTCGTTTCATCCCTCCCATCCCGCCGCTCCCCCAGGGGGGCTTGTTTTGATTTGTGATCTCGTATCTCACATGATGTCGACTCATCTAATCCTGTTAGAAGTTAACGTCTTCCAGTGGAATAGAGGAGACAGCGGGAGGGAGGAAGCAGAAGATGAAAGAATGGGACGGGGAAGGAGAGAAAGGAATTTTTTTTAAAAAGCGCCCCTCCGCCTTCATTGGCTGGCCCACATATTGAGTTGGGAGTATACATTTGTGTGTGTATGCGCGCGCGTGTGTGTGTGTGTGTTTGTGTTTCTACGCCTGTGTTGGCCTCGTGGGATGCGCCCGGCTGCTGCCCGCGTATTCGACAGACTCCTCTCAAGGTGTTTCCCCCCCCCCCTCCTCCCTCTTACTGTCTTTCTGCATTTGCTCCATCTCTGCTCCCTGAGTGAGAAAGTTTACCCTCCAGGCCCCATCTGAGCTCCAGGCCCCCCAAGGCCTCCGCATTCCCAGAGCTCCTGCACACCGGAGCCCCTCAGGCTGCCTGCCACACCACAGGGAATACTCCCCAAGAACCCCTAGGCCCCTCAAACTGTGCGTAGCAGCAGCTCTGCACAAGAGCGCTCGCCCGAGGGGACGGCACGACTGTCTGGGAATACAACTGACAGCATGCTTCGCTTGACGCGCTGCGAGTAGCCGTGGCGGCGCCCCCTGCCGGCGCAGCGGGGCTCCTGCGTTCAGGCCTCCTCCTCCTCCTCCTCCTCAACCCCCGTCAAGTTCCCTCTCTGGGGCCTTGACCTTGTTAACAATCCCCCGGGGCTCATAGAGGCCTACTTGTGCGCTGACCCATCCGGCACCCAGAGGTTAAATAATGTCTTTTTTGGCGCAAAGAGTCGCAGCAGGAGCCGTATGCTGATGCCGGCGCCACCTGGGACTGAAACTGAAAAAAAAGTGATCCGTCTTCATCAGAGCAGCAAGAAAACGTAAAAAAACGCAAACATGGCCGACTCCTTTTCAATGGACGGTGAAGATTAGAATTCATATATATATATATATATATATATATATATATATATATATATATATATATATATATATATATATATATATATATATATATATATATATATATATATATATATGTGTGCATGATTTTCTGGCTTTGTTTTTGCGACGGTGAGGTTATATCATGCGAAGATTTTTTTTTTTGGGGGGTGCATGTGGATAGGGGGCTCTGAAGCTAGCAGGCCTGCTGTCCTACAGATGTCTTGGGCTGTGCGTTACCAGGTGTACGTCACCTGAGATTACCCACGCCGACACCCTCTTAAAGGAAAACAGCCAGCATTACAGCTGAGGGGGCATCTGGTGGTGTGTGTTCACACGCGTGCGCGTACGTACGTGCGTGCGTGCGTGTGTGCGTATGTGTGTGTGTTCATGCATCCAGAGCGGCGGTAACATTTGGCAGAACGGGACCGCGGGCGTTCGTTTTGTTACCAGACATTACACTTCCTCCCGTCCTCAATCAAAAAACTTTTCTTTTTTTTTCTCCTCCTCTCTCAGTTGGGCCTACGCTCGCGAGGAATGTAGATCTAGCAGATCAATGTAAGGTTTGAGGTCGGCGTCTCTTTGAGTGCGCGGTAATGATGGCAGTAATGATTGAGGAGGTTTTAAAGCACGAGTTCCTTACTCTCTTCTTCCGCAGCCTTGGCAGTCTCCAGTTAAGAGTGAACTGGAGTGAGTAAAATGTTCAACTCCGCTGTCCCTCTGATCTTCCTCCGCTCGCCGGCGCCCCTGCAGGGAGAGAACAAAGGGAAGCACTTCTTAATCAAAGTGCATTGGATTAAGAAGCAGAACATCACAGAGATACTACCTCACAGCCATTATGTGGATTGGAAAACAAGCCGAATCACCACTTCAAATGAGCCATCTTGTGACCCTGAAATGGGAGAGCGGCATTTTAATCCTCCCGTATGGTTTGGCAAGTGTCACGGTTTTTTTGCCGTGAAAAAGGGAACAAGTGGTGCAGATGTGGGTGCACATACTGTTGAGAGAGTGTGTGTGTGTGTGTGTGTGTGTTTTCCTCTTGGGCATGAGCAAATGCTTTCGGTTTCCACATGTGAACGCGTAGCCAACAGCTAAATATACTCGTATGTGTGTGTTTACGTTGCTTTTCCAGGCTATATGGCATCATTAGCCCACGGAGCCATGCGACAAACCCCATGCCCGCATCCCATCATATTTTATTAACACACCTGCTGTAGGTGCAGCATCCTGTCTCCTATACACACCAAGCTGCCACACAGCCCCATCCAGCGTCATGCATATTTGATGGGTCAGGGCCTACTCCGAATGTGCCTCCCCATCGCTCACTTTGGCTGATATTAACATATTTATTGTGTTTTAATGAAATGCCGACTTATGTTAGTGCACAAATGACCACAATAAGACTGAGGTGCACGATTCTGAGCAGCGGTTTTGGCTTCAGTCACACACCAGCAGCAGTTGTAAAAATGGAAGGAGATCAAGTCGCCATCTGTTGGACTGGAAAGGCTGATACTGCCATCATGTGGTCCCAGGGTGTAAAATGCTCCTCTTGACACCAAGGATAGGTGTGTGTGTGTGTGTGTGTGTGTGTGTGTGTGTGTTGGGGCCCAGCGCATGCAGAAGGGGGGCAGCCAGCGAGGTACAGCTGACACTGAGGTATGTGTCTTTTCTAATGAGATTTATTGGGCTCCAGATGTTCCTACTTATGAAGATGTGTGTCGGAAATTTAGGAGGGTGAGACCTGCACCCTGTCAGAGTCACAGCGGGGTGCTGTTTTACTGTCTGTCACACACACACACACACACACACACACACACACACACACACACACACACACACACCACCTCAACACCATCAGCACTCATAGGTGGCCTCTTAACCTAACAACACCAACACCTCGCTCATTATCTCTCTTTACCACACACACACACACACACACACACACACGTACCCTTTGACTATGATGTGGATCAATGTTTTATACATTTACAAAACATACAAAATACAAAAAAAAGGGATGTCTATAAAAGTAAAGCATATACACCACATATATACAAAGGTATTAGGTGAGTATCATGTGTACTGTAAGAACATAAAATATTAAAATGTTCACATTCAACAAACCGAAAAAACAGAAAAAAAATGTCTTCAAATTCATGGACAGAAAAAAAAAAACGTGACAAATTGTCCATTTCCTAAATCCAGTTTACAATGGTCCAGCATATTTTTAAGGTGACACTTTTTTTTTTTTAAAAACAAAACAATAAAACAAGAAGCCAGTGCAAGTGTACTAAAATATCTAAAAAAAAAAAAACATCATCAACATTTTCCTCATGTCGTGTTCGATTCTTCTTTGGCTCAGAACGACTGTGATATTGTACCCTCTTCGCAGTCTTGAATGTCACAACAGCCCAACGTGAGTGTGAGCCCAGGCGCGTCCTGAAGATCTCGTGGTTTATCGGTGAAGTCTGCCCCCCCCCACCCCCGTCCCCGCCCCCCTCCCCCCTCTCCCCAGCCCAGCGAGGCATCAGCTGCGGCCGCCGCCTTCCCTCCAGTCTGGCACGGCACCATAAAACCGCTGACCAGGCTCCAAGCGTCTCCTTCTCCACGAGCTGGCACAACATATTGTCACCTTCCTCTTTGTCCTCCTCCTCCTCCTCCTCCTCCTCCTCTCGCTGCTCAGATGGCAGGCTGCAGCTTGCTCAGGTTCCTCTGGTGCATGCTGTGGTGGCGCACCAGCTCGTCAGAGCGGGCAAACTTCTTCTGACAGTTGGACCAGCGGCAGGTAAAGGGCTTCTCACCTGACAGGGAGGGGACGAACGAGGGGAAACAGAGAGAATTCACTGCTTTAGAGTGAATTCAGAGCCTTGTTGTGCACGGATCAACATCAGAGATCTTTTGAATAGATATATACTCTCTCTCTTTATATATATCTCAATGGGAAAAAAGAATGCAGAGGTAAGAAAATAAAGGTATACGCACTTGTTTTACCTGTATGAGTCCGGGTGTGCGTCTTAAGGTGGTCTGACCGTGAAAACTTTCTCTGGCAGGTCTCGCACTGAAAGGGCTTCACTCCTATACACGGGGTAAAAGGATCGAAACACATATCAGACAAGGGTGAGGCCCAGTTCGAAAGCTGACATATAGCCAGTGTGATAGCATGAGAAATTGCCTCGTTTAGGGGGTCATCGTGTCCTTGTCTTTCATTTTTTAATTGTAATCACTTAGAATGAATGACTCTCTTTTACGCCGCCAAACACTGAGAGAAAAAACTATCTCGAGATTATAAAATTAGCTAATTACACTTATTTGTTTTTCATGTTGGCTTATATATTTGGGAAAAAATAAAGCTGTTGCCTGCCACATTTTACCAACAAAATGTAACCGTTACCATTAATTTGCTGTCTGAGATTGTAATTAAAAGGAAAATAATAAAATTCATTATTAACTTTAAAGGCCCTTTTTCTCAAAAGTAAAGGTTTGAGGACAGCCAAACTTTGGAAGGGCGTATCAGTGAATATTTGATCTAGAAAGATAATGTTAAGCTGAGGCTGCCCTCTTTACAGACAGAAAGCACAAAAATGTGTTTCTGGGCCAGAGTGCCTCCTTTTGACAGAGCAGGTCACATGTGTGATATCATTGCATTGAACTTAATTATATTATACCAATGAAGAGGCTGTTTGCATAAGCCGATATCTCTATTTGTAGAAATTTAAAAATATATACATATATATATGTTTTGTTGAAAATGAAGACTCAGCTCATTCTTTTCCAAAATGGTGTGTCTGTTTTTGTGAATGAACTCTGTCACATAGTACCTGTGTGTCTGCGCTGGTGTCTCTTCAGCTGGTCCGAGCGCGAGAATCTGCGGCCGCAGTCGGTGAAATCGCACTGGTATGGCTTCTCCCCTGCAACACAGACAGACAGCCCAACCTCCGTGATTATCAACAGGCCAAATAATAACAACCACTGTTGTATTCAGCCTTTATGTTATTCATCCCAGAAAAGTCCAAACTGAGCAGCCCAGTTGTTTGCATCTCATACTTAACCTCTACAGTCTCTCTGAGTTTCCTATTGCATTTCCAGGTCTGATCACAGTGATCTCACCCGTGTGCTTGCGGCCATGCATCTGCAGATGTGAAAGCTTGAAGTATCTCTTGCTGCAGCCGGGATAAGCACAGACGAACGGACGCTTCTCATTGGCTTCTGACGACCTCACGACCGGAGGAGCAATGCTGGGTACCCGTCTGACATCCTTTGAGGAAGGAAAAGACCGAGGGCTTTACCAGCTGAGATGTTCACTCTCAACATTAATGTGTGCATGAAGCTTGTTTATCACTGACCTGAAGTCCTCTGAAGACGCCGTGTGTGTGTATGTGGTACTGGGCGCTGAGGAGCATGGGTGGAGGTGGGGCGATGGGTTCAGTGTCATAGGTGGTTGCGTGGCCACTGCCAGGCAGGAGCAAAATGCAAATAATGAATACACAAACATTGGAGACTCTCAAATCAGACTACAAAACATGCAGAAGTACAAGACCACACACAAACAAACATTATTATGCTCTTTTCCACTTCCTTTATCATCTGGTCCAATCCTTCTCTTTCTTTGCACTGAGTTAAAAAAAACTTCTGTAGAAATTTAATAGTATCAACTCAAGTAAAAGTGTAACACTACTAGTTTCAAAACTACTACTCTAAAGTATGAAAGTACAAATGAATATAAAAGATCAGTCAAAATACTTGAGCTGTAATCACTTTTTTTTCAAGAGATATTGAAGTTTGTGTGTTGTATTGTCCCTTTAAAGGTATATTAACAGGCAGTGAGTGAGGCTATGAAATATAACACACAAAAAATTTGTTTTATGCATTGCATTGTCCTTTTAAAGGTATTTTAAACTGTGGAATAAAAGGGCTGGATTGGTTACAAATTAGAGTAAATAGCAGGTCAAATAAAGCATTTTCTTGCAGAAAATCACTTTTTGGCTCAGCAGACATGAAAACAAGGATGGATGAGGATATATAGTTGAAATAGTCGAAAGTCGAATAAGTGCATGAAAAACCGAGGAGTAGAAAAAATAATCGACTGTTTGTAAAAAGGTTTTTAGTAGAAATAGAGGCTCACCTCTTCATTGAGGATGCAAGGCTGTTCATTTGGTTCCATGTTACACACTCCAGCTGGGATGCCATTTGGTACAGGTTATCACTGAGTAAAACACACAGTACAGCACAGCAGTGAGCGTTGGAAGAATCGTTAAAATCCTTTTCTCTTTGAAAGGTTAGCTCTGCCAAACATGGAATAAAATACTTTTTTTGCTTTCTTTTTGTATATTTTACACATTTTGGGAGGAGGGGGGGTTCGTGAAATTGGAAAACACTGGTGGTTTGTGTATCTGTGTATTCTCTCTGTCACTTCTCCCCCCTCGTATGGCTTAATAAAGACATTCGATTCAGGGGGAACTCCAGTTTCGCTTATTAGCGCAGCCCCATTCCACCCACCACTCTCCTCGATGGCTTCATTATAAAACATGGGCTCTGAGCCATTCTTTACCTTGGCACATCACACTGGTGCACACAGGCAGAGCTCAGGCACACACACACACACACACACACACACACACTCGGAGCTGCGTTGGCGTGGGGGTGAGTGCCTCCGTGCCTAGTACACCACGGACCGGCGCATGACATCACTCTGTCCTCAGTATCATTAGAAGTGGGAAACAGTTTCAGGGGAATTTTTGGACAGCATTCCTTGAGAAGTCCTTGAGGGAAGGATCGCTGCGGCTCGCTAATCAGCCTGGAGCTCTGGTAAACCGTGGAAAGCCTCACTGATATCTGACATATGTACAGCGTGTGCATGTACTCCGTGTTCGTTTGAGGGCTCCCAGTTCGCGCCATAAGCTCTGACAACATCCAAAAGTCTTCCTCTCCGCTTATCAGCCGCCTGTTCCAGTGTTTGGGTTGCACCGGTTCCCTTTCTCCTACAACATCAGCAGGGGCGGCATTCAAGGAATTTCATCCTAATTTGCCCTAAGAGATGTTTAGCATCAAAAAATGAAAACAAGCTGGAAAAGCCTTCTGAGATTAAACAAAAAACTAAGAAAAAAGAAAAGAAAAAAAGCCTTGGACTCCCCCTCGCCCGCTCCCACTCGACTCTCACTTTCACTGAACTTGTCTTTTTTTTTTTACTTTTCTCCTCATTTTTCCTCAAGGGGTGGACGCTCAGCAGTAGATCACCCTGTGTTTGTTTTGGCCTGCCGAGCACCAGTGGGCAGCACTTAACCTCAGAACAAATTAGGATTCCCAGTCCAGACGGTGCAGAGGCAGACGCGGGGCTTAGCATCAGGATCAGAGAGAGTTCACACTTCTAAAAATGACCAGCGAGCGCGCGGGCCGCAAACCGTGTTAGTGGAAAGAATCTCTGACATTGATCAATGAGTGAGGGAAAACTTTTTTTTTTTTTGGAGGGGGTGGCGGAATCATTCCAAAAAGAGGATTCAATGAAGCATGAGTCAATTGGTGACGGGTAACCGTACCTGTTGTAGTTTCTGAGCAGCAGAGCTTGGCTGCTGGGGCACGATTCTGAAGGATTGTGGCAGTTGAACACGGGCGGAGCAGCCGGGTACTGCTGGTCACCTGCATATGAAACAGTGAAAGCTGACAAACGCTTACATGGCAAATGTTTCTATTCTCATTTTTCTATTATCACAATTTATTTCAAAAGGCGGCTGCATGGCTCTTTTTTTTTTTTTTTTTTAAAGAGAGAACAGGTCAATTTAGAAACAGTGGCCCTTTTCAGGTTCATTTATATTTATTGGCCCCCAGACAGTTTTTGACATTCCAGCAGAGCCACATAAGGCCGTTTCCCCAAGTTATCATATGCAGAGTCATTTACCATATGTTTAATGAGCGGGAGAAAGAGTGTGTTTATATGTGTGTGTGTGTGTGTGTATGACTGCGTTCTAGAAAGGCCCAGACAGACGTGAAGCGGATTAGAGCGATTTTTCCGGTGATACCGAAAATGACGGGTTGTTCGCGTAACCTCTAAGTCTGCTGGGGGGGGGGGGATATTTTTCAATGGTTTTTACCTATGTTGTTGGGTGGCGACAGCGTGTCTTCGTGTTTAAAGGACAGGCTGGAGAGCTGGGGGCCGTGGTGGGACGGAGTGTGGCCGTAGCTGGGGTTGCTGTCGAAGCCCACTGCTCCGTAACCTGAGAGAAAACAAAAAAACAAAAAAAGAAGCAACGGAAAGTTACAAAAAAAAAAAAAAAACGGCTCTTATTTGCCTGCTCGAGTCATTAGAACATCGTCTCTCAAATGACTGTAACATTCTGAAGCCTTGCGAGGCCTCCAGTATCTGGTCAGTTATCTGAATCCTGCTGCTAGTAGCTCTTAGTCGCTGGCAGGGTAACCACAGAGAAACATTCATCAAACTACTAAATCCCCCCCCCCCTCTATTTATCTTTGGCCTTGTGGTTGCAATATTTATGGCAGGTGGAAAAAAGGAAATTTGGCATAGATAAATAAGATGAGTGATTGTAGAATATTCTCAGAAATGAGAAGAGAAACGTGTGTGTATATTAATTAAGTTACACGTAGACAACAGCAATTAATGGTAGAAGTAACTTGTTACATGTATAGCTGTTATTATTTAATTCCAATACGTTAAGAGGCGCAGCAAGTTAAAGCTAATCGTTCGATTTGAGGAAGCAACGTGAGAAGCAAGTGATCGTACATACACACACATGCATGCAGTACGCTTGCAACATTTATTGCTATATCCTCCTTTCAGGCCCGAAAGGGACGTTGAAACGTTTCTGAGAAAAAATGACTCACAGATTCTTACTTAAATCCCAACAGCCTGCTGAACATTTTATCACTTCATCAGAAAATGACTTTCCACAGAGAAAACAAGGCCGAGTGCTTACTGTCTGTGAGAGTCCCATCAGCAGACACACGAGGGTTTGAACCCGCGACCTGAGTAATGAGCCCCAGCAGGCAGCAGCCGTGAACCGTGTTTACAGTAAAGGTAGAGACATCGTATCTGTGTCATCGCTATGAATTTCAGATCCGGATTCCAGATAAATAGTAACACATAGTGTGCCAGTCTACTTCTAAACAATCACAAATGTATCAGAGAAATAACGTAAAATTACGGTTCATGTGCTTTTTTTCCACTGGGCCAGAAACCAGTGGGACTCTCTATATATTATATCTTTTGAGAAAATTCTTCAAAATTCATTTTTTTCTATCTGAACATTTTTTCACAGCTCAGGTTACTGTAGTAAAAACAATAAAAACAAAATAAGCAAACGTTTCTTGTATGTACTTAAATTCATAACTCGCTTATTCATCAGTGGAGTGAGCTTTAAGGTTTTTTAAGCTTGTTTAAGCACTTAAATAAGTCTATTAACTAGGTACATTAAAGTTCTTAATACAGCATTGAATGGTCAGCATGTATGGTAAATTATATGGTATTATGTAAATGATATAACATTAATGTAAATAATATATATTATTTTTTAAAAGCTATATTTGTATTATTTATAATTTTTCTTCTCAATTTTATTCAAGCGTTTAATGAAACACTGAACACATAAATCTACAAGCACTTAAATGAAGTATATTTTATTATTATATTACATGCTGGTGAAAATTAAATATACAGTCGACGTAATGATCTTTTCCGAATGATTAACTCCAAACATTGACTCGTTTATGATGATGCAATAACGGTTATTGTTATTTATTGTTGTCCTGACGCTGACTGAACATCTGTTTGTTTCTACAGAGCTACTTTGCTCCCATCGCTGCCAAGAGGCTGTAATAGGTCTGCACCAGAAAGCTGTCACAGCCCTGGAACACGGACCACGTTGTACAATGATGTCGATAATAAACATGTACATGTACATATGCATCATGAACACATGTAGCAGATGTCACACACAAAACGTAAAAGTCTGTCACCAGACTATTAGGACGACTAGAGAAGACAGCTGGCGTGGGTGAAACCTGCAGGCTTACCCTGGTTCCTGGGGGCGGGGGGGCTGTCCATGCAGCCGGGCAGGTAGGTCCCGTTGGGAAACACCCTGGGCTGGCCCGTGGTCGGCTCTCCGAAGGCCCCGACCCGACAGGGGCCCGAGCCCGTGAACTGGCCCGAGAAGTGCACCGTGAAGGCCCCGAGTCCGCAGTGGGGGTCCTCTATGGGGTCGGCGGCCCCCCAGCCCGGCTCCTGCTTGATGAGGGAGTGGTGGGGGGGCAGGGAGCTGTAGGGGGGGCTGGGGTGGAGGTCCAGGAGCTGGGTCCACTGGTTGCCGCCGACGGACATCCCGCAACCGCCGCCGGCCCCCGGCAGGGAGGGCATGGGGGGTCCCGGGGGTAAGAGAGTCAGGTCTCGTACGTCTGACCCCATGGACATGGTGCCGCACGGTTCAGTCAACATCGTGGACAGCAGGTTTGAGAAAGTCCACAATGGGTGAGCGTATTCCAGTAGAAAATACAGATGGGAGATTTAAAAAGAAAAAAAAATTCACACAGTAATAAGGACGCTCTCCAGCAAAAACAAATATCAGTACGCTAAGGAGCCATCTCTCCTGCCTCAAGTGGTTACGTGAATTATAACAAAAAAAAAATGAATAATGTGTTGATAGCAAAAAATCTCAATCTCCCGGAGCATCAGCAGTAGGTTCTGGAGTGTGTGAGGGCAACAATGACTTGTCCCCCTGTCTCTGCAGTGTCTGGCTTTAGTCTCCTGGAAGTCTAAAATACTGTGGAACTCATTGGACAGGGGGAGGAGCAAGAGACTCTGAGAAGAAGATGACTCTTCTTGCCCTGCCCCGGCCAACAAAAGCTCCTACAGCCACTTCTGGCTGGAGAGACTGAAGACACATTTGCATGGGTGGGTGTCGCTGTGTGTCCTTTGCTGAAGTTCAAGTGGTGCAAGTTTGACCATATTCTTAACTTCCGTAAAAAAAATGAAGGGCAGTGCTGAAATGAGGGGTTCAAAGCATAAACAGCATACATGAATATTAAGTAGCAAGTAACATTCCATATTCGGCTGATGGTTACCTCTACATTTGTACATTACATTTAGATTTTACAATAGATTTGGTAACTTTAGCTATTTAAATTCCAGCATGGGATGAATCAAAGACAAAATATGGAAATCTGAATAATGTACAATTCAGGAAAAATTACAAATGTTTAATGGCTTTGCAAAAAGATATATATTTTTTTAAATGTTGGGTAATTATTATCCATACAAAACATGAATGGATATATATAGAATTTCTAATTTCCAAAAGAGACCCAACTTTCAGAATGACAACAGTATTAACAACAGAGATGAAGGAAAAAAGATGGAAAAAAAGAAAAAAAGGGAGTTTTTATTAACTGATGGTTCAGTTTATATTACATTATACTACTATATTTTATTGGAAGAAAGTAGTTTTTAATGCAATTATTTGTACACATATTAATTATTCCAAATTAAAAAATAAATTAAAAAAAGAAAGAAGAAGAAGAAAAGGCTCTGACTTGCAGACAATGTGCTGTAAAATTTCCCCAATTTGGAAATAGTGCTGTTCGGCTAAAAGCAACTCACACAACTGCGTGGCCTTGGAACCCTGCCATATCACACAAGCAGATAATTATTTATTAGTAGCGGAGAGAGGGAGTTTGGTTTGTGTGTGTGTGTGCGCGTGTGCATGTGTGTGTGCATGTGTGTGTGCATGTGTGCGCGCGAGTACTTAAGAAATTGAGGTTTTGACCTTAACTCGAGCTTAGCTCAACCGCACAGGAATGCAGCGACTTGGAATATGCTTATAAATTCAAGACAGCTGCTGTGGATCTTTTAACATTATAATATTTGTTTGATCAGCTCCCGGGTTCCTCCTTTCATTAAGAAGATTAAAACGGAGACACTTGGTTAGAAATCGGTGCCTCTTAAAACACGTTGTGCTATGGGTCGCCCCGTGAGCGAGACCACACCAAACTTAAAAGTTGATAACAAGAATTGGGCTTTGCATTGTTAGCATTCCTACAAACAAAATATTAAATAAATATAAAAAATATTCAAAAGTTGTGAATGGTTATGAAGATGATGAAGAGATATGAGATCACAATTTTATGAAGGATTCTCCATCCGTCTCCTGAAAATCTCTGTTTTTCTTTGCTGTCTATGCGGATCTGTTACATTTCAAGCTTGTTCTTATCCTCCAGAGAACAGCAGCAAAAAAAAACAAAAAAAAAGAGAAAAAATAAGTTGTCACAAAATTCTTATCCCTCTAATAACATCCCACGTGACGGTGTGGTTGTCATTTAAATCGCAGCATGGTGGATAATGACAAATCGCCTGCCGGTGAATTCGTTTCGCAGTAGTAATTTCATCCGTCTTATGATATCATGCTCGTTTCTCGATAGCAGTTCGAGATAGAAGACCAAGGACAATGCTGCGAGGTGAGGAGTGTTAGCCAGTTCCTGTCATCACCATCTGGAATATTAGTCTAGGATTCCAGTGAATGTTAGTGACCCCTAATTCAACTTAAAAGGAAGTGTGTGTGTGCGTGTGTGTGTGTGTGTCTACAAGTCTTCGGCTAACTATTTCATATCAGCTTGGCGAACCCGCTGCCGTGGCATTAAAGAGTCACAGCTGCCGCTGTTGTGTTGTCCATCACCGCGTTGCACAACGTCGCCGACATATAGCAGTTCCAGTTTTTTCTGCTACTTTCCTGTGTTGAGCGCTGCGTGGGCTGAAGGGTTTCTAGCTGCAGCCACTGTGGCGTTTATCGGACTGGTCACTGGTCACTGGCGAGTGCACATTTTCTCTGCATCCATCTTTGGTTTAATTTGCTGTTTTCAGGCATTTCCCAATGGGTCTGATATTGATTTTGCAGAAACTCCATTCTAGCTTGTATTTACCCAGTTTTTCTACAGGAAATATGTAACGATCTTATAGTGCAAGGTTCATTTCATTACAAATGCCTCAGAAAGCTAAATGCAGATCCATCTGGGTGGTTTTTTTCAGGGTCATGGAAAATATAAAGCGCTCCCTGACTCGCTCTATTCTGGGAAATGGTGTAAAGGCAAAGCCGTATCCCTGAAGAACACCCAGACACTCAGAGGATGTCTATGTACTGCCGCTGTCTCCAAAATGGTAGCAGGGAAAATTAATTTCTCCCAAAACGATTTTGGGAAAAAAAAAGCTTCAGCGGCCCGCCCACGACAAACAAACACGGACAAAAGATAATTTACTACATGTACAAAAGGTTGTGGCACAACTAAAAGCATCTTGCCAAAAATCAGAGAAAGAGGAGAAGAAAAAAAAAGAAGAAAAAAAAGAACGCACGCCTTCCGAGCCAAGGCAAATGCAGGCCGTGCCTTCCCCAGCGGGGTCTTTAACGGGGGATTCATCAAAAGGTGACGGGGGGCCGGGAGAAAACAGCCCCTTTCAGTCCTTATGACGGATGGCGAGCCCCGAACGCGACCATTCTGCAGATCAATCTGTGGTTAACTCAGGGTTTAAAACAACATCAGCGTGGAGAGGAAGGGAAACGGTCAGTACCGCCCCTGACCCTCAAAACAAGGAAACACGCGAGACCCGGACTTTGTGCGGCGCGACGAGCAGAGAAAAAAGGGGGAATTTGAGACGGGTCTCAGACAGATGATAAACTGCACGGATTCGTGACCTGGCAGGAAATAGAAAATACGTTTTCCATTTTAATAAACATCTGTATCCGTGATAATGCTTCTGAAGAGAGACAGGATAGTAATCTGTTTCTTTTTCCTTTTTTTTTGGAATCAGAAGTTATTTATAATGATTGTTTCACATTTTTTTGCAACAAATAAGTAATCAGATTTTAACACGGCTGCGACATGATCATCGAAACAGCCGTCAAGAGACAAAGAGAGAGAGAGAGAGAGCTGCCACAGAGAAACAGGTGTTTTTTGATGTGTTGTCAGTGGCATTTCTCCGTGTGGGCACGGAAACAAGCAGATAAACCCAACAGTGGTGTTGTAAGGTTTCATCATTTCCTCTTTATCTGCCATGTGGCCTCCTGGAAATACTGTCAAACAAAACCCAGGCAGAACAACATCTCTCTTGCTGCGCCGCTTACTCAGAGCTCCGCTGATTCATCACTGCTCTCTGCATTTAAGACTCATAACGTGTGTTACATGAAGTACTTCTGAGGACAATCTTTTAATATCACACATGATCATTGTCCTCTAGCCTCTCGTGAAAAAAACAATAGCTATTTTTTAATTAATGTCTGGTATCGGCTCTGAGTGCTCTTCAAAGAGCTGGATATCAGGCCTCTAGATAAGGAATAGAGAAGAAAGGTCTGTGGGAGAGTGGCTATTTCCACAAGGTTCACATTTCAGACGCAACACGGGTGCTGTGATGCTTCACACACTCCTTCAGGACCCCTTCATGTCCTTGGCCACTTTTACGCCATTCATTCCCTCTGTATTCGTGCTCTTACACCTGCTCATAAAAAATTAAAAACTGTCGCTGATCTGATCAAACCAAAGAGCTGCTTCATATTTAAAGTCAAACTAAACAGCACCTTGCTCAAAATGTTGACATGTTGCTCTTAAACAGATGAAACTCACCCCCATGCACATTGGTTCCAACTCAAGACAAAGCTTCATGAATGTACATTTTTCTTTTTTTATGGGAAAAAAATAGTTGCCTGAAATCACCTCTGCATTGCATGTTTAATCCAAAGGACCATAGTACAAACTCAAACCAAATAAGCTACAGTTTTATGAATAATTTAATTATTTTTCACTTCCTGCAAAAAAAAAAAAAAAGCTGGGTCCACTCAAAATTTCAACATAACAAACTTCAATAACTTTTTTGGTTAAACTAAATATTGTATGTTTTGCTTCTAAATTGCTTAACTCTGATTTTTTTAATCAACAGTAAATTCTTATAATTTATACAGCTCCTATTTACTCCTCACTTTTACTAACTTTGTAACCTTAAGTTGGACTTACTCATAATTTTAAATTGTTTGTTATTTGTGACCTCCCATCATGCCGAGGGTGATGACAATGTCCAAATCATGAAAAAAAATCACCTTTGAGTGATTAAAGTCACTTTGCTGAGCATATTAAAAATCAAAGAATAATAAGCTTTTCTATTGCAGTTCATGGCAAAAATTGTTGCACTACCACTAATGACCACTGGGAAAACTTCTATATTACTTGCATGAATTTGCCCAGACATCTGATGTTAACTGCCACAGAATTGAAAATCTTTGTGAATAGATGTTGAAAATGTGTTTGTTGCTTTCTCCTTTAGGAGACAATTCAAAAATAAAATTCCCTTTGTCATTTGACATTACAATAAATAAAGTTGAAGATTGTTTAAAACTAGAACCTGTGCATTCTACAGCCCAAGACTCTTTAGTTGGGAAGAAAAAATTATATATATATATATATATACACAGTTAAAAATAACTGGATATAGTAGTATTTGAGTTGCCCCAGTTGAATTGTCAAAAATTTGCCGAAACAAATCTCCTATTATCCCAATATATAAGTTAAGATCCCGAACGCATAAAGATGAACAGGATAATCGTACTGCATCAAGCTATATACACCGCAATATTTTTTATGCTATTGTATACTATATTATTACTGAAACCCATGTGTTAAGAGTTAAACGTTCTGTAGCTGAAAACCCCATGCCTCATCCCGGCAGGTGCATGTGTGTCAGGATCAAGGCCGGCCGTTATCAGCGTTTTACAGTAAACCACAGCCCCTTCATTGTTGTCACACCCTAGCAGCTGTGGCCAGGGCGTACGCAGTCATCAGAAAACATTTCAGATATCTCTAGTGGTTACTGTCTGTTGTCATACCCTTGAGCCTCATTCTGAGGGCTAGACAAGCAAATATCAACAGGATGACTCTGAGTTATGCGCTCGATGATGGGAAACAATAAATTACCACAATCAGCACTGGATGTGAACTCTGACACACGAAATTAGGGAAATGCCTTTTTGCTGCAACTTTCTCAATCTCAGCACTGCAGGGTAATTTAGGTGTTAAAATGTCATGAAAATGATCAGTGAAATACTTTTGTTTGATAATCTTTTTCGGGCTTTACCTCTACTATTATTTTTTTTAGATTAAAAAATATTGTCGATATGACTTTTTACTGGGGCGACACGGTGGAGCAGTGGGTAGCACTGTTGCCTCACAGCAAGAAGGTCGCAGGTTCAAGACCGCCTTGGGCCTGGGTCTGGGGCCTTTCTGTGTGGAGTTTGCATGTTCTCCCCGTGTCTGCGTGGGTTTTCACCGGGTACTCCGGTTTCCTCCCACAATACAAAAAACATGCTCAGGTTAATTGGTAAACTCTAAATTGCCCATAGGTGTGAGTGTGAGAGTGAATGGTGTGTGAATGGTGTGTGTGCCCCACGATTGGCTGGCGACCATCTGGGGTGTATCCCTGCCTCTCGCCTTAACGCGCTGGGATAGGCTCCAGCAGACCCCTGCGACCCCGAAAGGGAATAAGCGGGATAGACAATGGATGGATGGATGGATGACTTTTTACTAACAACTTTAACTTCCTAATTCACTTTTCTGAGAAGTTACGTCACAATATTCTTCATCTGGTGTGAGAAAAGTTACGATCATTATTCAAAAATGCTTTAGTGGTTCGTGTTCTCTCAACATCTTATTCATCAGCGCTGATGAAACAGTCCGCATGGTGACTTAAAAAGGAAAAGATCACACAGTTTAACACTCCTCAAATTAGGATTTCTGGAATCTGGCGTCTATAGCTTCAAAACCAAATATTGTGCAACCCTAAATGAAACAAATTGGATTCTTTGTTTGACTGTGCATTTTAAACTCATATTGCTCATTCTAGGCTGTGAGTGCGTGTAATATAAACACACTGTGATGACAAGAGACCACTCGATCATTAACACAGCCCCAGTCCTACTGCAGTGACTTGATCTATCCAGACAGAATCACCAGAATTCCTGGAAGACTGTAGCTTTTTTTTCCTTTTTTTTTTTGCTTGCTGCCATTAGGTTGAAGTAGAGCACACACATTCCACATAGGGGGATTAACGACCTCAAATAGTTCAACCCCACAAATGTAAAGTTGCCGTGATTGATTGCGGTGGTGTTTTGTGTGATATGAAGCTGGTCATTAAGTGATATGGGTAGATAACAGCGGTATTTCACGTACCAACCTTCTTTCTCTGCTCATGCTTTACCGCTGTGAGCTCGTATAGTACAGCCAAGTAATGAGTTGGTTTATTACACGTTAGTTCATTGTAATTTACTGTTTATTATTGTTTAATAATTAGTTTGGAACCATATATAGACACATTTTTTATGCCTTATAATGTATTTATTAACAATTCACAAAGCATTATGAACATCAGTTGCAACTTTGCAGTGTAACAGCCAGCTATAAACCAGTTAAAAACACTTGACAAACTTTAATTAAATATATTCTCAAGTTTAAGTATAATATGAAACTTTGGGATATTTTTTTATTAATAACTATAATGTTAGTTAGTGTAAACTATCTATTTACCATTTTATAGATTGTTTACAAACCATAAATTGACCATTAGCAAACAGTAAAATAACTATTAGCATAAATATTCTTATATAATTATAAAGGGTTGCTGAGTTTAAGTCATATTTAAATCAAAACGCATCATCAAACCAAACTAAAGGCCACATAATACATTTTTTATGGTTGTAAGCAACAACTGTGTACACAATGAAGCATGTATGCATTGTACCTCAAAAAAATGAAAAAAATTGTTTAAGACAACAATCTGCATGCATCTTTTTAAGTATTTCCAAATATATGGTTAATCCTAAGAGTCTTTCTCTTAGTTTAAGTAAACAACATGATTTCCTTTGATTCCTAGAAGCTTGTTGAATCAGTTTGAAATTGATTCAAAAGTCAATACTGGAAGTTTTACCTCCATTCCATTCAGTGACGTTTATGCAAATCGGTGTCTTAGTTTTAATTTTTGAGTGAATGTTTTCTGACTGAAGTGAAATAAATAACCAATACTTAAAATTATTAAGGTAAAAATTCAGACATTTCTGAGTAAAGAAGTTAGAACAACTTAAAAGATGTCAATTAATGACTCAATAACATTTATAATGATACCAAGTTGGTTTATCATAATCAGACTTATAGAGAACAAAACAATTTATGTAAATTGACAATTAAGTTAGTCCAACTCAATAATGGAGTTGGAATAAATGCATGTTATATTAATATTTGACTGCCAATGCTACAAACACCAGAAACTGTACCAACAACAAACAACACACAATCACAAATTGTCTGAAGCATTCAGTTTTATACCTGATGTCATCTAGTCTTGTTTTACATTGATCTAGTGTTTTCTTTTTTCTTTTTTTCTTTTTTTTTGAGTGAATCTTTAATAAATCCTGAGCAAGTTTGCACAATGCTTGACTATACTCAACAGCTATTTAATACATTTTTAGGAGAGTAAAAACTGCATATTGGACACAAACATGTCCACTGATAAACCTACTTACAACTTACTTTGCATTCTTTTGCATTTCTAGTGCTAGTGGAGCAGTGATTGTTTAAAGAGGTCACGGATGATGACAAAAGGCTACGCAAGGAATGATGCTGTTCATTTATATTGGTGACTTAAATCAAGCTCTATCAGGCTAATGAAACCATTCACTATCGGGCTTTAAAGGATTACGTGACAATAAAATTCCAGTCAGCTCTGGTTCAAGCTCAGGCGTTGCGTGTTTGTTTGCTGGTTTCTCGTATTTGTTGTGGGGATTCTGGGGCGGCGTATAAGTCATTAACAAGTAATCCGCTCCACATAGGGAAGTGGGGAAGTTACTCATCTGATGCAACCTGACAAGGTCACTGGCTGATAGATGAGCCTGAGCGAGGGGATTTTTCAGAGAGTGTGAAAGCAGCCAGAACTGTGGGAACCAGACAATTAGTGGGTGGACAGTAGGCAGCCATGTTGGATGATGACCACGAGACTGGTTTACATGGATATTCACCACTTGGCCGGCTGACAGGGGGAGAGCAGACACCTGGGCTCAACTAATTCTTAACACACAGTCATTTATCTTTGAGGAGGCGGAGCAGGCAATTTGCCAGCGGTTTAGGAAGAGCTATTTCCAATTAAACAAACGCGGATGATGTCAGTAAAGACATGGTAACCAAAGAAATATATCAGACCAACACAAAGATACATAGATTTTTTCAAATAGTTGTGGGAAACTACTATCATATTACTATATGATCTGAAACATAGAGCCAGGAACAACACATGCAGTACTTGTATTAATAAAGGTTAAGACTAAGTACAATATCTCATCAGTTTATCAAACAGAAGATTGAGAAAACTGCTTGTTTTTAGTCTGCATCAAGGAATTATATATAGATAAAGAAACATAACCTCACCTTTACATGACCTCAGTATTTTACCCATAAGAACATATTCTTAGTAGTGTAGAGGGTCATATCAGAATTGGTCAGAAAAAGAATAATCATCTTGCTTCCCCACCAAGGTAATATGATGTGTATTATCTTTGGCAATATCTGTACTTATTTCACAATCTAAAGGAAACTTGTGGCTTCAAGAAGAAAGCTGCCTGACAAAAAAAACACAGTGACCAAAACTTGCAGTTCTGGACACATGCGCCAACAAAACACCAAGGCATAATTTACTAAAAGCATTGGCGATGTCTGCTGCAAGATTATGCACAGATCTTGTGGAGACTACATTGCCAGGTTAGATTTAGGTGGATATAAAACACACTAAATCAAAGTTTAATACAAGTACCAGGTACGGCCTCTTGGGAGATTGAAAAAAAAAAGGTTTACTGCTTTCGCATATCCATCCCATTTACAGGATATGCTACCATGAATATTAAGCATTTTAACACACTATTAGAAAAAAAGACTGAAACAATGTCTAACATGCACCTGGACTTTCAAAGTCTCCGAAACTCTTATTCTGGACTTGAAATACACCAGGCACTTGACAACAGCTGTTAATCAGATAATGAAAGCCTCGGAGTTACACAAGCGCATTTGTGGAGAAGCAGCCATAAATTATTTGCCATGACAGCGTATGAGGGCAGGGAGAGAGTGAGGGTGGGATTTGGTACCAGGCACATGCCTTCCCAACACAATGACGCATCGTAAGAACACTATGGAGAAACGCTCCACCAGCCACTTCCCCACAGCACAAAGTTTTTAAGACGGAGTTCAGTTCCCTAACTGTGACAGCTGAGAGAAGTACGTCAGAAGCAGACTTTTGAGAAGTTGTGAGCTGGCCCCGAAGCATCACCGTAGTTCATGAATCCCGAGATATATGCACATATTTCTGTGACATGATGAACTACTGTGGAACCCTCCACAATATCTGCACCTTGGGACATAGCCTGCATAACACCTCAAATGTGGTAACCCGACTCCACAGTTTTAGGGTGAACTCTTGCTCCACTTACCCTTTTCACCTCGCTCACCTCAATCACAAGAGTGACCTGCCATCGTAACAATACACAGGATCCCACTTGGTGCACATGCCTGCCCACATGGGTCAGCGGGAATTTGGTGGAAGAGTGTTTGCCCTATGACACAGGCGGCGTTTCCGGGTTGGACAGGCCTTCTATGGTGGTCCGCGCAGATGGACTGCGGCTCGATCAGATAACCTCTCCCGGGGATCAGGTTCACCTCTGTAACTCTCATCCAAGACATCCTGGGTCAGAGAGGAGATTGATAAATGGATTAAAAGATGGGTAAAAATTTAAGAGGTTGTTAGACCTCTGTGAATAAAAGGTGAGGTGATGAGATGAAGCTATGCAAGCACTGGCAAATATTTGTCTGATAATTTTAAAATATATTACAATCAGGGTCAGTGTGAGGTTTTTTCCAAAGTAGGTTTTTGCTTTCTTATTGTGGCACATAACAGTCAAAGATATACACAACTACAGTCAAAAATTTTATTGAGGAGACCATAGAGGACATAATTTCATTGTTATTACTATCACTATCATCATCATGATCATCATTATAGTCATCATCATTATTATTATTATTATTATTAGTAGTAGTAGTAGTAGTAGTAGTAGTAGTAGTAGTAGTAGTATACAATCTATGAGCGGGCCTTATTACCAGGCTACTGTATCTTTAACGGTGTGACCCGGAAGAACACGTGACGCACCGGCTCTGCCTCCTTTTCTTTTCCGCTCAGGTCTCGACTCGGTGGGAGCGTGGATTCCATCATCTGGGTTCACTAAATCACCGAAAATGAGCGTCCCGGCATTCATCGACATAACGGAAGAAGACCAGGTCCGACCTTTATCGCTAAAAACCCGTTCTTTTCGCTCCCTCGGTGAACTGCTCGATAAATCCGACCCAGCCGCGTTCGTTAGCATGACAGCTAGCGTTAGCCGCAGTGTTAGCGGTCCGGAGCCGCCGGTGGTTACATGCCGAGCGTTTAGCATCAGGATGATGCTGACGCGCTTCCATGTTTGAGTAAACACGTTTCAGTTTATCCTCGAACCCCCCGTGTCTAAATCAATAAAACACATCATCTAATAGTCACGTGTATCCTAATGTTATTACGAGCAACGTTGTCATATGTATTCAGTGTTGTTACATAATTTTGGCTAACTTTGCTAGCTGTTTAGCTAGCCTCTTATGAATACAACAGTAGAAGAAGATGCCCAGAGCAGCCTGCCTTCTATATAACTTATGCTGAATAATAATTTCTATTTTTACTCAGATTTTTTTGATGTCAGCAAATATATTTGTAGTTTAAATAACACATGGTGAGAAATACAGAGACACTATGGTAAATATATTTGTTCATTTGAAGTAGTTATCTTCCATCTGAACGGTCAAAATGACTCGGTGTGCCTAGCGAGCACTGGACTCTTTTTTTTAATATTTGTGTTTTGCTAAAGTATTAACATTATTTGATTTTTCAATCCACAGGCTTCAGAGCTGAGAGCCTACATCAAGTCCAAAGGGGCAGATATCTCAGAAGAGAACTCTGAAGGTGGCCTTCATGTGGATCTGGCTCAGATCATTGAGGCGTGCGATGTCTGCCTCAAGGATGATGATAAAGGTAGATTGTGATGATGATGATGAAGAGTGGGCAAATGAGCATACACAATATTATCAAAAAGAAGTTGTAGTTGTATTCTGATACAGTCCTGGAGAAAATTGATAAATAATTTCTTGGATTGCTCAGAAAAAAAGCAAGAGTGTTAGAACTTTGACTTCTTTAGACATGACAAATTAATTTTCACTGTTAAATGCAGTTGTCAAACTAATCCCAATGTTGTAGAGTTTCTCTCTTTACTCATGACAGTCTCTTTGTGTGTTTCTGCAGATGTGGAAAGCGTGATGAACAGCATTGTGTCTCTGCTGTTGATCCTGGAGACAGAGAAACAAGAAGCGCTCATTGAGAGTCTATGTGAGAAACTGGTGAAGTTCCGTGAAGGGGAGAGACCCTCCCTCCGGATGCAGTTGTGAGTTTCTTTATTCCCCAAACCTGCCCTTTACGCAGAAACACCTCTCTTTTCATGTGTTTATTGGAAAAACAATCAGACCTGTATGAAAACCACAAAGTTCTCTTCAAAAACTGAGTATCGCTTGTATGTTGTCAAAATACAGGCTGAGTAACTTGTTCCACGGCATGGATGAGAACACTCCAGTGCGATACACCGTCTTCTGTAGCCTCATCAAGGTGGCAGCTACCTGCAATGGCATCGCCTATATCCCCACTGACCTTGATCAGGTATAAACACTTGCCATGCTGCAATCACTGACCATAAATACACCCTCCTTATAATTTATATTTTTTTGCCTTGAACTACAGAGTCAAAAAACACTTGCTGCATTTTGGATGCCTTATTTTCTCTTTAGTTCATCATCCATGTTTGTACTTTTGATCAGGTGCGCAAGTGGATTGTCGACTGGAACTTGAACACAGAGAAGAAGCACGTTCTCTTGAGGCTGGTATATGAAGCACTGGTGGACTGCAAAAAAAGGTAAATCTATCCCTGTGTCTCAAGCTGTATACTTTTGTAGTCAGCATTTGCCATAGTGAGAGTGTTAAGTGTGTTTACACCAGTGCTTCTTAATTATTTTATGTCACGCCCCCCTATGGAAGAAGCCCCCCTGCGTGAATATAAATACAGTACAGTACAAAAAAACTAAATTAAAAATCTTTCCCGAGGTCGAACGCGTTCATGTAGTATAATTCATATATGGATTTACATTTTAAAGTTTCTGCATGAAATGTTCCACAGATATGTTTTTAATACTTGTATTAAGTGATCACACTTTCCACAACATCCACAGCGAGCCTGCAGCCAAAGTGATGGTTGAGCTGCTGGGAAGTTACACAGAAGACAACGCGTCACAAGCCCGGGTTGATGCCCACAGGTAAATCATGAAGACTTTGTTGATCATTCGTTCTTGAGCCTGGATTTACTGTACACTCCTCACACATCTCCCTCTGTGTGCCCCCCTGTAGATGCATTGTGCGTGCTCTCAAAGACCCCAACACCTTCCTGTTTGACCACCTGCTCACCCTGAAACCTGTTCGCTTCCTGGAGGGAGAACTCATCCATGACGTAAGTGTTGCAGGATGTGTTGATGTTTTGTCCTGTGAAGTATATTGAAAAGACACTATTAGTATTCTCAATGACTTATTTCAGCTCTATTGATTTTGTCAGCCAGAATTAGTCTTTTAAGGAATCCAAACTCCTGTAATCCTATTTGGTGTCTTCCTGACATGTGTACAAAGCACATCTGAAGCAAATCGAATGGCTGTTAATCATTAAGGCAACTCTGTCATTGTGTGTATTTAGAAGCCTCTTTAGAGTGTGTGTTTTATTTGCATTTTTGAAATTTAGTGACTGGTTGAAGAACAGACAACCTGACACCAAATTGAATAACTTGTAGAGTGAGCAACAGGACAGTATTTACATTACTAGCTGAACAGGTGTTTCTTGTTGGTCAGTGGACAATTTTCAAAGCTATTAATAGTTTATTACTCAAAAAGGGCAAATGTGCTTTTAAAATGAATATATCGATTGACACGAGAGTCTTATAATAATATTTCTCCCTCTTGTTTCAGTTATTAACCATCTTTGTGAGTGGAAAACTTATTGCATACGTAAAGTTTTACCAGAATAACAAAGACTTCATTGATTCTCTTGGTAAGTAGCTGTAACTTGAGTTATTGATTTCAATTGTTGTGCACACAAACTGTGTTTAAATGGACACAATGACAAAGAACATGATTGCAATAGTCTGGTTACGCTGAAACCTCATTGTACATACTTAGGAAGCACTAACGCTGCAAGTATAAGTGAAGATGGTCATTTTGGACCTTGTCTTCAGGGACAGGTGTTTCACCGTTTTTCAAATTTCAGTCTTTTGTTTTTTACCACTGTAAAAACAGACTTTAAAGATTGGTCTGTGGAAAATGTCAGTCCCACTTTCAATCAATAAGATCAATAAGATCCAGATGCTTGGGATCTGAATATAATGGAAAACTGGAGTCACAGGAAATTTTCTTTCTGCATAAATACAAGGGATGTCCCAGACAAATTTTTGGCACACCTTATTTCACATCCTGGAGGATCCTGTGACATCAATAATCTTAAATTATTAACAACAACCAAGTAAAATTTTTGCCTGTCACGGAAATTCTGACAGAATGTAAATTAGCTAGGTCTGATACCGTCTAAATCAAATCAAAAGTGACAGTACTAAAAAAATTGTTTTGTACATTGCTTTCTACTTGTAATGAAGTGAGGACAGAGAACAAATGTTGGTGTTCATTTCATTAACATGTTCATCTTACATGACTACAGCAATAATGTCAAACACCATCACTATATCAGCATTACGTAACATTACAGCATGTTCCTCTTCCCAATTTACAGTCCAAATATCTTGTCTGTTGGCTGGCATGTGCAGGGGTGTCGTGTTCTGTGCTGCGTGCACAATAACAGGACTACACCAACTATTTTACAGGACGAAAGTTAACAATAATGACAACAGGACTTGGCAAGGGGAAAAAAAGGATCTGATATTTTTGGACCATTTTTGTCACAAAACAGATGCATCGCTTTATCAGAGGGGAAGTAATGTGGCCATGAAATAGCTTATCAGAATACCACAAATCTAAAGACATGCATTACGGCTCAACACAAAGAAATTGTGGTAGCTTAACATCTTTAAGCTACACTGAGCCACTAATGGCTTATCTTTTATAGCCAAATCAACTGTTGTGTAATCTGAAGGGTAAAAAAAACAAATTATCAGCAGTTTTAATTAACTAAAACTGAAATAGTTCTGTTTCTTTTTAATAAGATAAGACTTCAATGCAGAAGATTTAAGAAAAATAAATCAACAGGAATTAATGAATTACTCATACCAGTGCACTGAAATTATTTTCCACAGATTCAGGTTTTTACTTTTGTATTCAGCGAAATGCTTGCACAGTGCACAGTCGGCTGTTATGAAGCAGAGCATTTTTGCAAAACAAGACAACTGATGGGGACAAAACGCAGAATAAGGAAAACTATATTTAACTTGTTTTTCTCTTGAGAAATGACAGCATCGTAGAATTTTCTGTTTCAATGTGTTTTTTGGGGTGCCTTTTCTTTTACACGTAAATATTGAGCCAATTTTCTGTGCTCCAGCGGCACAGAACAGGAATGTGTGTGTCAGCAGTGTGTCTCTTTCTCACTACTGATGGCTCAGTTGTAATTACGAGCGTGTGTAGGATGGGCTCTCAAAACAGACACCGTGGAGCGGTGTTTGCGTTAATGAGTAGATTCCCTGACTGCATGCTCCAAACTGTAGAAACAATTATCACAGGGAAACTCCCCGAGTCAGGAGTAATCGACTGTGACTGTTCTTGTGCTTAATGATCCCTGCGTGTCGCTTCCCAGGCCTGTCCCACGAGCAAAACACGGCCAAGATGCGTCTGCTGACATTCATGGGCATGGCGGTGGAATTCAAGGAGATCTCCTTCGAAACTATGCAACAGGAGCTGCAGATCGGAGCCGAGGACGTCGAGGCGTTTGTCATTGATGGTAAAAGCGCTTTGCCTCAAACAGCTGTTCGCCTTCCTGAAGGTGGTTCTTGGTGTCTCACACCGAAGCAGACGGTGAAGGAGAAAGACAACAATCATCATAATCATCATAGGACACGAGTAGTATTTTCACAAAGCTACAGTGGGGGGAAAAAAATGGAGCAAGACAGGGTTTGAGCGTTTTGTGACCGAGGGGCTTCCTTTTGAATTTAATTTCTATACACATTTTTCTCATAAAGCATTATTGTGTCAATGATGTTTATAGACCGAAACTCAGTTCCCTTCCTGTTTGTTTTCCCTTTTTTTTTTTTTGCAGCTGTTCGGACCAAGATGGTGTACTGCAAAATTGACCAGACACAGCGAAAAGTTGTTGTGAGGTAACTACTTTCAAATTTACTATGAAACGGTCATATATGGCTTAAGGGCTTGCGTCTCATATAGTGTTTTTGTTTTATTTTTTTGTTTTTTCAACTAGGAAATGAAGGAAAAGTTGTTGGTTGTGTGTTGGCATAGAAACAAAACTCTTGCACAGCGTTTGTTTTTCTCACTGAACAAGTGTTTCATCCCCAGCGCCCCCCAGTGACCCGCCACTGCTTCTCTGCCAGAGAAAAACACCATATGGACACACGCTCTGTTAAACTTTGACTAAGGCCCTAGGTACTCTAGTCAAGATATATAAATATATATATATGTATTTATTTTTAACCAGATATTTTCGTCTGCCAGTTTAGAAAAATATCTCTTTCCACATAATCGATCCGATCCACAAATACATCAGACTACATAGAGACCTCGACACGAATACAGTTTCTAAAAGCCTGTGACGTCATGAATCTGAAAATGGTCCAGAATGAGGTCACTCCTCTAATCTACTTGATCTAATATTTTCAAATTTCTCCACTTGTTTATTTGGTTTGACAAATCTCCAAATCAGTGCCATGTTGGTGTGGTTCAGAGGCTGAATTGGATAGAAAAGTGTGGATAAAAAAAAAAAAAAAGATTTAGATTTGTGTAGTTGGGGCCTAAGTAAAGGTCTTTATCAGCGGTGCAGCGATACTAGATTCATAGAACTGGTACTCGACTGATTTGCAAGTATTTTGTGTGGATTGTCCAAAAAATGGTCCTGTGTCTTTAAATTTAATAGGATACTTATGAAGCCAGCATACTTGTTAAACAACATTTAAAAATAGTTTTACATAAAATAACATGTTGCAGTGCTTGAGACTGATGATGCCAAGATTTTTTTTTTTTTTAATTCAGGTGGTTCTCTTGCTGGTATTCGTTTAAACATTTAAAAGTAAAACGTTGTTCATGCAAAAACATCAGGACACATTCAGAAGGCTTTTTTCTTTCTGTTCTTGTCTGTATAACCTTTTCTTTGACCTTCTTTATTTGATTATGCCTTGCAGTATAAAAACTTCAACTTGATGTGTTGTTTCTGTAATTGTTTATGGTCGTCTACAAAACTAATTATTAGTACATGCACACCGTTTTTTTTTTCCTTTTAGACTGTCTCTTTGGTCAACAATTTTAGGAAAATTTTTTGGTTATGTTTGGTCTGTTCATATCTTCCAAAATATGTCATCTCTGTTGAAACTATTAAAAGAAATGACCTGAAAAGACCTCTTGATACAGATTGTAGACAACAGAGTTTCTTCTTTCATTGTTACATTAAATATAGATCTGTATTCTATTTCCAGGATTTGAGACATGACCTTGGCCTATATTGTGTCATCAATTTAACTTTTTTTTCTTTTTTTTTTTTTGCTCTTCTGTTTCCACTCAATCAGCCACAGCACACACCGAACCTTTGGCAAACAGCAGTGGCAGCAGCTGGTTGACAGTCTCACCTCCTGGAAGGCCAACCTTGCAAACGTCAAGACCAGTCTGCAAGCTCTCTCACCTTCTGCTTAATTCCATCTTAACCCGACTGTCTAGACTGCCTGACCCTCTATTCCCTTTTTTCTGCTTTCCGAATTCACAGACTGAAATGCTCAGTTTTTATATTCCTCCAATAAAAGAACAGTGGAGATCAGCTGTGAACAGTTCTCTTTTTTCTGACAAATTAAAGATTGCAACACAATTTTTAATAGCATTCTTCTAATGTCTTATTGTGCCTTGAATAACATACAGTGCATCCTCACTTTTGAAATGACTTGCCTACTCATTTCTCCCTCTTCAAACAATCATTCAGTGACTAAAAGGGTCTCCTCCTTTAGCAGCTCTCAACATCTGGTTTTAGTAAAAGGACGGTTACTCGGGGTGAGAAATAGGCTGCAACAAAGGGGTCACTTGTCTGGGCGCACATGAGAGGTGACAATGGTACCGTGAACTTAGGATGACCCAGTCCACTGAGGTCAGGGACGTATTACTTCAGCATCAACACAAACTTGTGGCATTTCATGATTCACTGGCACTGCAAATTCGAATCTGTCCACCAGGTTAACCGCTACTGTCAAACTGTAGCTGGCGTAACTCACTCTCTTTTGTGTTTGTGTGTGTGTGTGTGTGTGTGTGTGTGTGTGTGTGTGTGTGAGAGAGAAACACACACACACACTGGGGAAAATAAGGACAGTTTTTCAGTTCACCTTGTCTCAAGACCTGTTAAAAAAAAAAAAAATCTGTTCTCAGTCATTGGGCCAGAGCATTAGGATGTGAACTCTAGTGATATATGGCTCAGGCATTAGGTGTAAAAGGGGTCTGTTGGAGTTCTCGTCCCTCCGGGACTGTGATGAAATCAGCACAAACTGACAAAGTGCAGACTACTGACATTGCACTTTGAATCCCCAACCCATGGTGTGTTTTTTTTTTTTTTTTAACAAAGTTGTAGGTCAACTTGTATTTTCTTTAAAGGTGTACCACTCTATTCTGTACTGAATAAAGTTCTAATCTGACCTACTATTAAAATATAACTGATAAAATGGGCATTTGGGGGTGTATATTTTCCTGTTGTGGTGTGCTCTTTTTTCCCCCCCTATCATACCAGAGGTCTGCAGAGGCTCACCATTCACTTCTGTCCAGTTGTCCACAGGGAGCAGCATCTCCTGCTCTTATCAGGGGGAGTAAATCACGAAACACATTCTCAGGAGCACAACCCCATCACAGCCACCCGTAAGGTGGAGCGCAGCGCAGATAGGAACCAACGGGACCACGGCTTAGCAGAATGTTTGCAAAGACTTACATCTTGGTTACTATCTTTCAACATGCGCTCCTTTTTTTCGGCTGCTACTCTCTTTCTGGATAGTGATCCTTCTCGCTCTCCTTGTCTCTAATTTGTCTCGCCGGCTCTAAGTAACTGTTTCGTGGATGGTCCGTCATGTGAGATGTCCCAGATGTAAATACTGTGCACTGTGGCTGGTTTATCTGACATAAGCGTCATGACCCCCCCCCCCCCCTTCCTTATCATCAGTCAGATGGAAGGTAGTTCTGAGTTATCTGCTCTATGAAAAGCATAGAGTTGATTTCATTTAGCACTGCTCAGCTGGCCTCCTTACACAGAGCTCAGGTTATCAGTCGTGATTCACCGCGCTCGAACACAAACCTCACTGTGTGAGCTAATGAATTCCCCAGCAGTGAGGCACTATAAATCATTTTTGACTTGGATATTATAGCATGTGATGTACGAAGGCAGCAGCATCTGACATCACATCCAAGATAAAGTATGGAATTCATCATTTTCTTCACCCCGTTGCTCTGTATCAACATTCCTCTGGATAAATCGAAAGACTCGACAGAATCCAGACACCTAGTCAAGTACAAGAGGGGTTCTTACTACCCTTCAATTAGCACCATCCAGTAGTCAGCTAGATAATGTTCAATTGCATCCTATCTCTGCTTTTACATAAACACTGCCAAAGAGGCCCTGAGGCTCAGAGGCAGATATGTCTATTTACACGGAGAGTGTGAAACATAAACACTATTATAAAAAGGCTGATGTGCTATGGGAAACTTTATCTTCGATCCTTCCCTGCGTGTTTTCCTGTTTTTTTACTGTTCGTAAAGTCACTGTAGTCACCAGTCTCTGGTGGAAAAAACGCATGCACCAACTGTATTTTAACACGGATGCTTCTTTCTCTGTCGAAATGACCCTGAAGGCCCCTTACAAGGCCCGTTGCACGGTGGTGTAGTCATCGGCTTCCCAAGACAGATGTTACGAGCGGAGGTTGAGTTGCTTTTAAAACAATCCTGAGGCACAGATCCTAGGAGATAGTGTTAAAGATTGTGTTACAACAGTAATTTGATGACCGTCCATTAGAGGTGAAGGTAAAACATTGTAAACATGACAAAGAGATTAAGGCCAAAGCAGATGTTACGGCGAAAATAGAGCATTTGCAGGAAAGATAACCCTTTGAATTCCACTAAATCTTATTAGACAAGATCAGCCAGTTGTTACTTGACATAAGCCTGAAGCCATTATGTTTGTGTCTAAAATGTAAGAAATGTGACGCCTACATTCAATAGGATTAAGTGTATTATATGGTGGTGTTACCTGATGAAAGGGGATTCTTTAATACCATATAAACACTTTAGGCCCATACTATGGATGTATATTTTGAGAACTAGTGTCTGTAGACGCCTCTGGTTATTGTGTGTGTTTTTTTAAGATAAGATAAAGAGAATTAACTCTATAGGTTTTGCACATGGCAGGTGAAAACTTATGAAATAAGGTTTAAAAAAACACTTTTTTCCATCCTGCATCAGGGTCCTCCCTTTCCTGCATGTCCCCCTCTCTCTGCCTCTTTCATGTCTCTCCATATTATATGTACTATCAATAAATGCATTAAAAGTCCGAAACCACTCTTGAAAAAGAAGAATATGCATTTTTCCCCCATTTTTGGCCGTATTGCAAAATCCACAATTATTTCACAATCCCCATCACTTCACACCATAGTCCTGTGGTCTGTGGTTGTAACACTAGTGTCTTGTGACATGCTATTTTATATTAGGTCCTGAGATGAGGTAGGCATGCTATATTTCCTTACATTTGCATTATGTATAGCTTGTTGCTGCTATTGTCCAAAAATAAGTCTATGTGACTAACAATTACATATACAGTGTTTATAACAGCAAATTTAGAAAGGAGCCTTGACCTATAAATGACCAGGGCGTTGGGAGGAGTACCTACACTGTCCTGCGTCACAAAAGTCAGATGATGAGTGTTTCTATATCTGAGTCAGACAGTCAGATGATGTATGTGTAATCTCGCTCACTTGAGTCTGAAAACTCTCGCTTTGGAGCTACTTTCACTTTCATGGTGTCAAACGCCACCTAGCGTCCATGCACGCCTGCAGAATCGGATCATATTATCCAGGTAAACGGGTTCGATTGGTCGAGTCTGCGCAGGTAGTTAAGGGGGGAGAAAAAGAGCAGAAGCCACATCTCTGGGGAGTAAACAAAACCTTTTTCCTTTCACCTACCGGAAAGCAGTGGACTCCTCCTGGGACGAATGCAGTTGTTGTTCACTTTTTTTTTACTACGTTAAACTTTTCTTTTACTTAATTTGTGAAAGTAATACCAAGCAGAGCTGCTGTTTTGTGTCTCCTGTGCTGAGCGTTTCCTGATTCATCTTATCTGCGTCGAAGGTTCGCGTACACGTCCAGCTCCTTTTAGACCGGTTTCATTTTTCTAGGTGCCGCACAGCGACGATATTCGCCGGCATAGTGTTACATTCCGGGTAATGCGGAGCTGTTCGGGGTAAAAGCGACGGACAGTGGAGTGGAGAAGCCGGGTGTTGGTAATGATACTCTGCCCTCTCCGAGTTGCCAATTAATGCTCCACCCGCTGGTCGCGCGGAGGTGCACGCGCCACCATGTTGTTCCATCTGTCCATACTCCTCCTCCTGCCGTCCGGGGGAGACCTGGCCTGTACCAGGAGCTTACTCTCAACCCAAGAAGGATCCCAAGATCAGGAGGGTGAGACAGTGATCTGCTTTTTTTCTTTTTAAATACTTGATTAATTAATTAATTGATTTGCGTTGGTTGCACAACCCCATCTGCCACTTTCCCCCTTTTCTCATTAAACGAACGTGTTCGGACACGTTCACAGTGTTTGTGGATGAGGGGGACGCGAAATCGTTCTTGGGTCGCCACCTGCTGTTCAACCGGTTCGACTTTGAGATTTTCGTCCCTGGAAATCTGGAAAGGGAGTGTTTTGAAGAGGTCTGCAATTATGAGGAGGCAAGGGAGGTCTTTGAAAACACCCCAGATACAGTTAAGTGATGGGAAGATACTTTGATGAGGAAGAGTTATTTTAGGGGGTTATTATGTGTGTGTGTGTGTGTGTGTGTGTGTGTGTGTGTGTGTGTGTGTGTGTGTGTGTGTGTGTGTCATATTATTCATCAGAATAAATAAGGCTAGGAATGAGGTTTTACTCGTTCGTATGTATTATACATATGTACTCATTTATTTGCTATTTGTTATGTTCTGCAGGAAAATTTTTGGAAGCTGTACACTACAGGTAAGAGAGAGATGATTACCTTGATTTTCTGAGCACATTTTAAGTATATATGTATATATGTGTGTGTATAATGTCCATAAGGCTGTTTTTAAAAACTGAAAATTGTTCCTTAACTGAAGCTATGACAATTATGACACTGGTTCAAAACCTGTTTCCCCACTTGCTCAACAGCACAGAGTACTTCAGTAGTACAACTCAGGGAGTTGTTCAAATAATACTCAAGTGAATAAGAATGCCTTAAATTGTACTTCAATAATTGTGCTTAGCACAAAACCATGACCCAGTTCTGCTCTGAAACCAAATAAAATTGGATGAAAAAAAAACTAACCGCCCTTTGACTTTCATGACTAATACTATAATATAGTAGCCTGCAACACTCAACACTGTCCAGTGACTTTCTGAAGTCTGTGATGATCCCCAGAAAAGAATAAGCGCCCTACACGAGTTGATGTCACGTCTCTTTTGGTGGGGTTGATTGCTGCCGGAGTGGCCATAGTTATCGTCAGCCTCCTGGTCTGGTATTTCTGTCAAGGCAAATGCAAGGACGACTTGAGCCGTTCCAGGTGAGTGAGAGAACCTTAATCAATCTCTCTTAGCATATGAATATGAGCCTCTTTTACAGTAACCAATGCAGACACTTGTATGTGTTATTGTGTTTTGCTTTGGTAATACTTAAGCAATTTTATATTTCCACATGTAATAAAATCTGGAGTGTTTGTGATTATATTGTATATTGTAATGAGGTTGGCTTTGATACTTTCACTGTCTACACTCTTTCCACAGTTCCATACGGGCACGGCCCAGGAGGAGTAACGCTTCCCTGATCATGCGACGGCTAGAGGAAGTGTCCCTACACCCTGTGGTCCCTCCTGGACCCCCACCCCCTATGGAGGAAATGGACCCTCCAGGGCTGCCCTCCTACGAGCAGGCAATTGCAAAGAGTGGATCTCATGATGCTCCACCTCCTCCCTATCCTGGGTATTTACATATGCATTTTGAATTTGCAGTTTTGCCATACTTTACTTTTCTGATTTCTTTAATGTATTCAATCCATAATACTTCACAAGCAGATAAGTCATCTTGGTTATTATAACAACTTTGCCATATTTCTTTTTCTCATTAGTTCACGACATGGAAGTATTCGGCGGTAGTGTCTTCGGGACAACATGCCTGTCAACATAAAGCAGAGAATTTACATTTACATCATGCAGTTCTGTTTTACAGTGTATATCTTTTTATCATTGAAAGATTTGAAACTGTGCCTTTTTCCCTTTGTTTATTGTTTTGAATGAGCTGTAATTTGTTTCCATTTTTTGCATTTTTAATCTCTTATGATCTTTTTCTGTACCTCTCTAAAAGGATAATTTTGTAGATTTTACCTACTAGTCAGAATGAAAATGAAGAATCTGTAATGTGTTGCAGTTCTATTTTTAACATGCAGGAATGGACAGTTGCGGAGCTGCTGCTTTAAAAGGCACTGTGTATAACATGACTGAGTGCAAGATTCTGTTTCATTACACAATAAGTATTAATGGTAATTGAAGAGAGACAGACTGGTTTGTGTAGACCGGTCTCCTTCAGAAGGACACTACTGTTATTGGCATCATGGTGAATATTAAGGGAAATACTTTAGCATAAGGGAGTTTTTGATGCACTGGGCTGTTTTTGATTCTTGCTTTGGTATGATTCTTTGTGTACCTTCAGCTGTATCTCAACATATTATAATTTAATAATATTATTATGAGGTCTACTGATTTTCTTGCTGCTTTATTATGTAATTTTGTATCATAAAATGTATGTGTGAGTCACCCACTATGGAGAAAGCTCTTATATGAACCCAAATAACTTCCCTTGTCTACATTGTGTTTAACAAATAAATGTGAACAGATGGAGCCAAAAGCTCTATAAAGACAGTTTTACAACATTTCCCATGCACACAAAACAATACTTCAGGAAATGTATTGTTGACATGAATATGACAATTTTTGCTTGAAAAGATGCAGCAAAACAGATTATGCAACATGTACCAAACGGTTCTGTTTGTTTGCAGAATAATATGGAGCATTTTGAGTATTTTTTGAATATTAAATTTGCTGAAGCTGTTTTTTTATTACACCTCATCCAAACCATCAACTGCTGAACCAAAGAATAACTACTGATCTAAATCATTGAATATGGATCTATGACAATACCTACCTGAAGTGAAACTCTTTATATATATTTTAAATAAAACTGATATTTTAATTAAATTTGTCTTATTCTTCAACTAAATGTGTGTGGGGGGGGGCGTTCAGATACAATGTGCTGTTTACAAGGATTTATGTTATTCACACCTATCCATATCCATTTCAGAGCACTTTATGTGAAAGTAGATTTTTTTCCTTTGCTTACCTGAATCAACTGTTAGCGACTTCTACCTAATTGTACTGCTGTTAGGATATTAACCAAGAGTAGGGAAGTTGATCATATTCCCTTGTTCTCATTTCAATTCATTGGCTCCCTGTACATGCTACACCTGACCTTGAACTTGTAAATATCCTTATTTATCTACTTAAGTTTCTATGATCACAAAAGGCCAAAGATTAGTAAAACACCAGAACAAAACATCAGTAGGTGGTTGGGCCTTGCCCTTTTTATTTAGAATCATCTTATCGAAACATGATCAGTTAAATCAGTCTTCAATCTGACTTGTACTGCCCAAAACTACACTTATATAGCATGTAATCCATACATTGGTTTTTTTCAGATACAGGTGTTTATAATGCTTTTGATATATTTTTTCTCAGGTTCTTTTTAATATGTTTTTCTTGTGTTACTTATTACTGTTTTATTAGGCATACTGTACTTTGTGATATTGGACCGTAATAAACTTAAACTTGATTTTGACTATATGAAACACACCACATTACCTTATTTAAAAAAATGTTCTAATCAGTGAGTTAAAATACATTTGCAACTGTGCGCCCCTGACAGACATATATAATATATATTATAGGCATGTAAAGGAAAGTAGAGAATCACTATTATATTTCATTCTCCCTCTTTTTTATTACAATATAATCCAATGAATGAAGACTTTAGTTCAAACATAAGAAAACACCAAAAATAATAAACAAACAAAATGGTCTAAATATTATGTACATATTGTTCACATGTAATACTTATTCACACAGATAATAATAATACCTAGTTATTTTATTTTTGTACTGCAATATACAATCATATCCAAAGACGATTTTAAGCTAAATAAAAGTTTGAATTTTTTCAGCCAAAAATAATAGAACCACTGTTGGAAAAAAAACTAACAAACACTACCCTACACTAATTCTTATGAATCGATTAACTATGTATATACAAGACTATTTCAGATCTGTGTGTATCTGATTATTCAGCTAATTCAATATGGATATGACAGTTACATAGCAAATATAAATATTAAAAAAGTGAGGGTATCTTTGACTTCCATGGTGTAGCATGCAGGTGGGAGGCCTGTCGGTGAAACTTTAAGGTGGAATGAAGGGGAAAAACTACTCAACTTCCAGCCAAAGTCTGCGGTGCATCCTGGGAAAACTACTAACATGGGTACGTGAAACCATGCAAGGCTTGCACGATTCCCCATTACGGGAGATGAGCAAACAATAACGCAAGCGCCCGGAGGGGTAAAAAAAGAAGAAAAAGAGGCACTTTTATCCAGGATTTAACTTATCGCGGCTTGCACGGCGGGTTTTTTGTTATTTTTTTGCGGGCTGTGCGTTGCGCCGACCGGACTCGACTGGTCCGACCCGGGCTGCTACGATGTGCGTCCCCTGCTCCACGAAGCTCCGTCGGGGAAGTGAACCTCTCACCGGATGATGGACAGAAACTACCCGACCTCCAGCTTTGCGGACGCGCTGGCTCCACCAGCACAGACCGTCGCTTCTTGGGCCTATGACCGCAGCGCCGCTAGTATCAAGCCGAGGTAAAAAAAAAAAAAAAAAAAAAGGAAAGCAAAGGGGGGGAAAAAGATAAAGGAGAGGGCGGGTCACCTTCCGAAGGAAAGTGCGGTGATGGGAGGCCTAGTGTGGCTCGCGGGGAGAAGTGCACAGGCCCCTTGTTGTCGGGACGCTCGGCGGAATGAGGCGAACGCAGGAATGTCCGCGAGAGGCTTCGGCTTGACAGAGGCTGCTTCTCCGTGCTGCTACTGAACACACCTTAGCGCTAGTTTTCGCTAGCACACCGTCCCCCCTTTCGGCGTGGTCGTGGAGAGTTTTGTACAACTGAACGGAAGAATTATTATTTGTTTTAAATGTATGTGTAAATACACAGACCAATCTCCGTTAGAAGTTGGCGGCCGCTCGGCACACCGTGAAAAGCAGCGTATTATCGCTGCGTCCCCGGAGCCGCAGATGCTGTAGCAGTCCAGCCATGAGCCAAAACAACATAGGTAACGTGAAGTTAGCCACAGGACGCTAACAGCATTGAGTGGAGCACAACTTAGCGGTTGTTACCAAACAGCTAATGTGCAACGTGTCGACGTTTTTACGGGGTTGTGCCTTTTTTTTAATGTTAAAAACGTAGAGGTCCGGTAACCTTTGCGGTGATTTGTAAGATCTCCGCTTTACACGTTGCACTATTACCGTGTTGAGCTCGCGAAGTTGTTGGCCTGAAAGTTGAACTTATTCAGGCTGCAGCTTTATCCTCCTGTCACCACCAATGAGCAGACTCGGTGACACACATGCAGTATTTGCTATAAATAAGTGCAGATTTCGCTAACAGGCAACATAAGAACCTGCTGTCATTCTTAGAGTCCTGTGCAGCTATTTGGTGATTTAAATTAATTTATTTAAGGCCTCACTTTTAATACAAAACTCAGACGCTGACACTGGGTCAACAGCATTTCACTGAGGTGACTGAAGTGAAATGATACTACAAGATAGATCATTGATGGACTAAAAGATTAACTAACTTGTAGTGTAATTTTACTGAAGGCTAGATCATCGATTCACTAAAATGATTACTTAACCAAATGTGCAACCAATGTGGTGATTGCATGCTCTGAAACACAAAGGTTAGCTCAGTTGTCCTTGTGTCAGTGCATTGGGGCTTCTTGTAACATACTAGTAATTTGAGAAGAGGCATTTGCATGCATTTTTTTCAATATATATTTTTGCAAATCAAAGCATTGAGTTTTGTTTTATAGTAAAAATGAATCGTCCAGTACAGCCCTTTTTCTCGTCATCACAAATGCGATACCTCCCCTTCACATGACGGTGAGCCTCATCTTGTACAGCTGTTGCTGTCTAAAGTGGAACGAGCAACATGACATTGCTCTACCCACCAGTGTATATGTGCAATTCAGTAACTGCGGGCGAAATCTTTGGCCCACGGTAATCAGATTTTGTGCTTCATAGTCAATCAGGAGTGAAGAGTTTATGTAATAGCCCGTGTAGGTATCGGAAAAGGAGGCAGATGACTCCTTTTCAGCTCTGTGTTCTCCGCCCACAAATGTTTAACTTCTGGCTTGAAGGGAACACTTTAGAGCACACTGGTCTGTATCTGATTATCTCTGACTTCACTCCTGTTCCCTAGGACCATACTGCCATCAGATATTAAAAATGACTTGCTTTTTGATTTTTTTTTTTTGGTTCTTTTTCCCCTTCTATTTTTCTTAGGCAGATATAACTATATCACTAGAGTAATGAAGCAGCGCCATGTCTGAATCATACAATTCACATAATGGGTATACAGTTTTAAGAGCCAGTCAGAATTTTACAATAACGATGAATCTTTTGTTTTTAATTTACGGCTCGTTACTTTCCATAATGTTTGTTACAGTCTAATATGCTATGGCTAAAAGATTTTCCTGATGCTAGGCTACTACTTATTCCCACTCATGTCCATGGCTTCTTACTAAGTTGTTACGAGCATCATTGCGCAGACAAGTTCCTCTTTTCCTGATAAATTGATGTTTTGTTTTGAGAGGTGTAATTTATTCTCAAAAAGTAACATACTTCCCCAACTGACTGTCTTCCGTCCCAGGTCAATAATCTTTGCAATATTAGAGGAAAACTTAAAATGTAATATAGACTGCAACATTGGGCATATGCATGATTTAAGTTGAGTCATGTCATGAACTGCATTTAGGGCCTTTTTCCATAGATTCGCGGAACTATTATTGCATATTTTTGCAAATAGGGTGTGGCCTGCTGCAGGCCGTGAATACGCTCGTAGACAGTGAAGACATTACAGAGATATTTGACAATGTACTCGCTGTGTGTCAAGAGAAGGCATTTACTTCCTGTGTTGCTGGGTGCTTCGCACACTGCTCGTGAGGACGAGAGTTGTAACATATGTGTGTGTGTTTGTGTGTTTGTGCAGTCCCAGTTATGGTGCAGCACACCTTGACGCAGAGCTCCTCCAGCGGCAAAACTACACTTCCACACACCAGCTTCCCACCTACACTACATCGCACCTTCCTGCTGTGGCGGGTAAGTTGTGAATGTTATATACGTTTCTATAAAAGAAAAATATATTTGTCTAAACAACGGTAATGTTCTTTAGCGTCCTGTTTTCTCTGGTGGAACACAGACTGTGCTTTGGGCCCTTTTTTAGTCCCAAACGCAGTATAAAACTGGCTTCAGGTCAGCCTGGTGCTGCATGTTTTCCCTTTTTCTGTCTGTATCTTTTTCACCCGCCTACTTGTTAAATAAAGGAAATACAGGAAGCTACAGCAGAAGTAGATGCCACAAGGAGTGCATTAGATAAGAAATCCAATGCGGGTAATTCAACCCTCTTTAAAAAGGGCTTGTCTATCTGTGTTTTACCTGACACATGAAACACATTGTTCTGCATCATCATGTCCTAAAGCGGTCAATAACATTGACATGTTTGTGGTTTCTTGTTTTGACTGCAAGGAGCACTTGACACAAGCAGTAACACTTCTGAGACCTCAATCATGAGCTTCCTGTCTGCCATGGAGTCGAGAAGCCTTCAGGCTGGTCCTGTTAGTGCCTCACTGCTTCCCCCTTTTAGACCTCCATCGTGGCCTGCTGGTGAGAACACATTCATTCCTTGATTTTGGAACATATTCGCCACAAAGCTTAATTAAGAGAAACCTTCTATGTATTACCTCTGATGGAAGGTGGGCTATTTAGTCTGCACTACTGTTACAGATTGTTTTTAAGTATTTAAATAATTAGTGTTCAGAGAAAGTTGGTGATGTCAGTTGTTACAGGTTAAGTTTCTTTTACCAAATTTAGCTTAGCTAGATTATATCTTCTCACATTACCTCCTCTAAACTTTTTGCGTTCTGTTCGATGCAGGTCCCAACTCCTCCACCACAGAGCTGTATTTGACAGGTGCCCTGCCTTCTACTGCCACTTTCCCCTCTCCAGCTGCTTTATCATCCTACCAGCACGCCGGTGCCTACCCTTCCAGGAGTTATTCTACCAACCCTTCCCTGGCTCTCCAGGACCCTGCCTTCAGCACCTCCACCAATGGCCTATTCTCCCACCATGACCCCCTCCTCCACCTCAAATCAAGCCAGACTGTGCTTCCCACCGCCTTAGCCTTCAACCATCTCTCTACCCCCGGTTTGGGCTCAGCTCTGCCTGTCCAGTCCTCCACGTACCGTTCAGCCCAGGAGTCGGCCCCCCACCTCCTGCAGCCACAGTTCAGCCTTCTGCCATCTTCCCTGTCTGCCCCACACAGTGCCCCGCAACCGTACGGGGCCACTGTTTTCTCAGGCTCTATCGAGCGAGCACTTCAGCGTGAATGTAGTGTGATCAAACACCACCAGAGGCCTTCTAGCAGCCACACGGCCTCAGAGCAATTGCCTAATTCGGAGCACTCCTTACAGGGGTACTTTGGTTCTGGCAGTGAAGCGGATGTGTCCTACCAGCAGGACCCGTCCCGTCAGACCTCTGCATCCTGCAGCCCTGCCGCAGGAGCAGATTCCTCCCAAGGGGTCAACGGAGCCCCACAACCCAAAACAGACTCAGTAACTCAAGCTTATTCATCCACTTCAGTGCCAAAGGCCAAAGACCGCTCTTCCAAACTAGCTCCACACCCCACTGTGGGTGAAGAGAGTCACAGCCACTCTCAGAACCTGGCGAGCGGGTCTCCCGAGCTGTATTCCTCTCCGAGGCAGAAGCAGAACTCTGTGATTGCTAATCAGCAGTCAGTGCAACTGTCCAGCCTCATGTCCAGCAGTCTGTCTCAAACCTATATCACCCCCCATACGCAATCCCAGTCCTCCCAGTCCACCTCAGAAAAGCTGTCCCCCCTGTACAAGACTCTCCCTTCCCTCCCCACTCCGTCTGGCAATGTGGCATCTGTGAGTCAGACTCTTGTTTACTCCTCCAGCCCTGGGCTCAGTCAGGAGCAGGATGTCCAGTATGGAGCCCAGGTCCAGGAGTTGTGTCAGGGGAATCTCTCCGAGAGCTACCCCTCGTCCCACACTCAGGGTCCCCCAAATGTGATTTACACATCTCAGTCACAGGGGCAAGCTTCAGTGACTCAGTCTCAGAGCTATGCCACCGGACAATCCCTTAGCCAATCCCTTAACTCTTACTCACCAACATGTGTGCGGAGTCTGCCCACATCAAACTCTACGCAGAACTACACCCTGATGCAAGGCTCGGTGGGAGGTAAAACTCATGAAGCCTTGTCCCAACAACAGACACAGTCTCAAAAATATGTTTTGTCCGCACCGTTGCCTACCTACTCTTCAACTGCACAAGCCTTAGAAAATAACGTCAGATCCTCAGTACAGGACGTAAAATCAACATACGGCAAACAGAAACTCGAAGAGCTTCCGATCCAGGACCTACAGGCTCTTCAACAGGCATCCATGGAAGCCTCCGCTGCAGACGGCACCATGGCCGCTCACAACAACGTCATCTATGTTGTTTCCAAAATGGATGACCACCACAAAACACAAAGCGTCATCAGAAGCAACTCACGTTCTGATGAGCAGCTTATGGGACTGAATCATACGAACATGGCACCGGTAAAGGATGAAAGGATAGGGTCTCTGAGCCAGCAGCACACTCAGCTGAGCAGTCCCAACGGGCCAGAAAACGCCAACGCGAAAACTACAAACTCCAGTATTATATCTTCGCATGTGCTCCTGAGTTCGGACCAGCTCAAGCAGCAGCAGCCTCTTCAAATCAAATCACCTGAGCCACATCCAGAAAACCACCAGGACCATAGTCAGTCGCAGAGTCAGACCCCGGCAGCCCACACCCAGTTCATCACTGTCCCGAGCACTCAGGTTCTCCTTGAGCCAAACCAGATGATTCTGCTCCAGCAACCCCTCGTGCACCACAGTCAAACCCCTTCAAAGTTGGTATCGGTGCAAGGTATCCAACAAGGTCAAGGTCTGGGCCACGTTCATGTCCAGTATCTCCACATGGATCGAGAACTGCTGGGCCCCGGCGTCAGTGAAACCCATAGTCAGCCGGGCACAGTAGTGTCTGAACAGAGCTCAGGATGCCCCAATTCCTCCAAACACCACTACAGCCATTCGGCAAATCAGCAGTCAAATGATGCTAAGAACCACTTTGCTCTCAACTCTATTTGCTTCCCTGACTCCATGCTGCTTGCAGATGACAGAAATATTTTATCTAATGTCGACGACATCCTGGCGGCCACAGTTGCTGCCTGCGGCGTCACGCCACAAGACTTTGTCAAAGCCACGTCCTCCACTGAGGCCGAAATGGCAGTGATGGCAAGCCCCGGTGAGTCTAAGGGTCACTTTCAATCTGTGGATATAAGGCACATGTCGCCTAGTTTCTCCACAGCACAACAGCCAATCATCACCAACACTAACTCCCATACGATGAGCATGACACTAAACGGAGCCCACATTGCAGCGGACTGTCAGGGACAGCCGGTTCACCACAACAACGGTTCTGATCTCGACACGAACGGGGATGGCGGGAGCTCTGAGAGTGACTTTCACCTAGCGGGACAGGTGTATGACCCCTCAGGTCTCCAGAACAGACTCAAAGGGAATGCCAAGTGTATTAAAACGGAGGATGGCCTCATGGAATGTCCAGGTGTTGAGGACTTCCCTAAAAAGAAGGTTCGCTCCAAGTCCTTGACCAAGTCAGGTGGTCCCGAGGAGGACGGCGGGCAGGGGAAACCGCCAAAGCGCATCGGGCAGGCGAAGCGGCAAAACTCACCATCTGCCTCGCACGGCGGGTACGACGGCTGTCCACAGCAGGAGAGAATGAGACAGAAGATCCGGGAAGTTGAAGAGAAGCAACCGGAAGTCAAGACTGGCTTCATCGGCTCCTTCCTCGACTTCATCAAGTCCGGCCCGAAACAGCAGTACGCACCGAGTCCCACGCGGACTATAAGTCGCCCCAGAAAGCCCTGCACTTCATCCAAGCCGCCGCCGAGCGCTTTGCCTGCTCTACCCGCGTTGCCCGCGCTGCCTCCCAAACTTCAGACCCTGCCGGGTTCTTTGATTTCCCCGGAGAGTCAAGCGGCAAGCTCTCAGCAGAAACGTCTGGACGAAGATCTGCAGAAGAACCTGGAGACGCTTCCGTCTTTCAGCTCAGACGAAGAGGAGAACACCGGGAAGAACCAGGCTTTGAGGAACAGCATCAGCTCAGCGCTTTCTGCTCTTGACGAGTCTTCCGATCGGAAACCCAGAACAGGTGATAAGAGCATTACAAAACCTTTGTCAATAGCTCATGTATTGTTTTCGTGTGCATATATAATGTTGAAAGTAATAACAACCCCCCCATGTTACCTCTATTATTTATCTACACATTAGCTTGTTTAGTTGGCATTATTTTTTGTAAATGCATTAATCTATTCATCCTCTGCAGATAACCAAATTCCCAGTCTGATGATAAAACCAGACCAAGCTCCCACCGTGACACTCGCCATCCCAGAGAAGTCTTTGCCACCAGCAGCCGCTCCGACACAGAAGAAAAACAGCATCTCGATTGGAGCTGCGTTCGTGGCCAAAGAGGAGTCCAAAGAGACCCCACCGAGCCAGCTGGCCGTGCAGTTGAACGTGGCCATCGAGGGGCTGACTGACGAGGAGCTGTCGGACAGCGGAGGGGAGGGGATGTACCGCGAGAGGGACGAATTCGTCGTGAGGAACGAGGACATTGAGGGCTTAAAGGTAAAACGTGCACAAGCACAGACAGAAAGCGAATGAGAGGTTTCAAATTCCAGCAGAATTCTGTGGCCAAAATGGAGAAGATGTATGGTTGTAAGACATGCTGTGGTGGATGTGTTATGCCAGAATTAATCTATAGTTCCTCTTTGGAGTAAAGTGAACTATTTTAACAAAGCATCTCCCATCCTTTCTCTGTATTCAGTATTCCACATCTTCAGTACACTCATCGTTGGGACATTTATTGTTGAACTCTCTTGTACCACATCCGTTATTGATTATGGAGGCCTGTTCTGTGTCATGTGTCCAGGTGACCATGAGATCCGGGAGTGAGCCTCCAGCCATCTGGAAAGTCCAGAAGGCTCTGCTGCAGAAATTTGTGCCTGAGCTGCGAGACGGAAAGCGCGTCTTCTCAGCCACTAACAGTGTGAGTAAAAGCAGATCGAAATACCCTGTCCCTTTTGATTATTCAACTCGTATTTGTCTATTGTGAAATGGGTAATATTATTATGTTTTTTCGCACATGTAGTATCTTGGATACTTTGGTGATGCCAAGACTATGTACCAGAGGGTATATGTAAAGTTTTTGGACACGGTTAACAAAAGGGAGTATGTACGAGTTTGTAGCCGGAAGCCGCGCTGCAAGCCCATGAACTCACTAAGGTCTGTAAGAGCCTTCATTGATGTGTATCGGTTGTAATAAAACTAAAAACATGGCTTTCCGGTGGTCTAACTGTCTGTTTTGCCACCCAGGGGTGTTCAGGTGAAAACGTTGCTAGGCTTGATAGCCATCCCTTCCTTAGTCTCCCAAAACCAAAAGCCCCGACCCAAACAGGCCAAGCCTAGAGCAGAGCCCCCGCCTAAGAAGAGGAGGAAGTGGAAAGAGGAGTTTTCACCTACTGCCTCAGGGTCATCTGCAGAAGAAGGTGGCGAAGACGACGGTGAGGAATGTTTTTGGCTTTAAATCTAGTTCTGAAGTTAATTTTTCGTGATTGTGATAAAATCGAAATCTTCTTTTTCTGCTTCTCGAATCTCTGATCACACTTTTAGAGTTAGACCCTCCAGTGCCGTTTGCTTCACGGTTCCTCAACACCCGAACTATGAAGGAGACTTTTAAGAGCTTTGTGGAACTGCTCATCAGCGTCGCTTTAGATGAAGATGTAATGACAGCACTTGAGAAGGCAAACGGTGAGCGAATTCACTTTTCACAGTTTTCAGAGTGGCTTAATAGATATAAAGAATTGAACGAGGACATGAAAGCAAACCGGATAGTCCGCTTCAATCATCGCTGACATGCGTCTTGTTTCAGATGAGTTGCTGCTGCCACATATGAAGAGAGTGGATGGGATGATCACAGACAACAGGAAGCGCTTGCTCCACAAACTGCACATCGGGCAGGTCCTTAAGGTGGGTTTGTCTTTGAATCTGCATATTCATGGGTTGTAATGAAAGGCTCTGTAAACGTAATTTTTAAAAACGTTTATGCGTCATTTTACCTTTATTTAACCAGGCAGGTTGCTTGAGAATAAATTATCTATATTTTTAGCAAAGGTCTGGCCAATATAGCGGTATAAATCATGCACAGTGGTTCAGAGTCAGAACCCTATGAAAAGAAAAGAGGGTTAGATTGGGGCAATAAAGGTCCATCCTGAGGCAGAAATAATCATATTATAGCAAAAACAGTGACATTGCACCACAATACACACTAAAAGAACACTACATTGATGATAAAAATATTATACCGTAAAACATCTACACATTCCAAAATTAGATAAAAAGCCTAAGAGTTGGGTTTTAAAATCAGTAATGGAGACAAGTTCCTGAAGTTTGTAGGCATTTTTGGAGAATGTTCCAGGAAGGAGGAGCTGAGTACATGAAGGCCTTCTTGGTCCACTGTATCAAATGCCCTGGAAAAGTCAATAAAAAGAGAAGCACTGTGTTGTTTGCTGTCCAGAGCCATAACAATATCATTTACTACTTTTGGCAGATGCAGTGACTGTGCTGTGTTTTCTAAAATCGGATTGATAACAGGATAAAATGTCATTAAAACACAAGAAACCTTTAACTGATTGCTTACCAAATCTTACCTAAAGGGGACAGGTTTGAAATAGGCCTGTAATTGTTGAGGCTTGATTTTCTTAGTATTCAGTGTTGAAATATAAATGTAGGTCAGAGGTTCTGCAATAAAAAAACGCAGCAAAAAATAGACACCTATATTATCTGGCCCTGCTGTGTTTTATGGTCTAATTTTGTACGAGCTGAGAACTGTGAATAGTCTAAATTTACCTTCACTGAAGGGGAACCAGCAACAGCAGGTGGAGCCGGGGCAAAGGAGGGAGAATTTACTTTGTCATTGAGAAAACCATAAGAAACAAGATGCTTGTTAAAAGAGTTAAACATCTCAGCTCTGTCGTAGTTATTGGCTGACTCTGACACAATGCAAGTTAGGGGAGTACAGAAGTTATCTGGTGATAATGATTTATTTTGTCTGCCAGAATTTCCGAATTGTATTTAAATTTTCCATGCAGGGGCAAGAAAATAGCTAGATTTAGCCTTTTTAAGGAATGCAGTACATGTATTCCTTAAGCATCTAAAAGCTGTCCAGAGGGCATTGGAATTTGTCTTCCTTGCTATTATCCAGTAATAATGTCTTCCACAAACTGATTTAGCTAATTCAGTGATTTCTCCTGTCCTTTACCCTAAACCTTTGGAAGGGGGCATGTTGATCAATAATTGACAAAAGCCAGTCAGCAAAGTAAGACCAGGCTAGATCAATGTAGGGTATTATGGAGGCGTTGCTCCAATCAACAAAATTCAGATCGTGTCTGTAGCCCTGTTCACCTAAATGTTTAGTCATCTGTTTTGTCATGTAACAAGGCTTAACCTTTGGAATTCTAATTTTCATGACACCTGCAATAAAACAGTGATCGCTCCTATCAACGGTATATTTATGGGGATTAAAAGTAATGAGCAAATCAATTAAAGTGGATTTTTCTGGACACTTTATGGTTGGATGTGTGGGGAAAATTAAGTTCCAGTAGGTTTTAAACTGAGGCTGGTGACTGCCAGTCTATACTATAGAAATTATAATGATATCAGCATTGGTTGTGCACACCCACTCTCTTACAAAGTCTATTTTTGGTAGAAGACTTCTGCATTTGGATGAATAATACCTAAACCAGATTTTGCACTAATCTCAGCAGGAGTTTGACTCTAAGCTAATTCAAGAACCCGGGTTGGACCGAACGTCACCAGATATCACATATATCACAGCTGCACAATCATGCACTGTGATTTGAACATTATAAATGAGTGGCACTTTTAATTTGTATCTGCACAATGAAATGCAAAGAAAAGAGCACCCATGGGATAAATGAAGCATGATTTAAGTGCATAGCAACACATTAAACAGATAGACAGTAGAGCTGGTGGTAAAGCAACAGATCAGTGCACCCCAGGACACTGGTGTTTAATGTGTATTGTGAAGGGGGGCAGGGGAGCAGAGCGGGGTGATAATGTAGGGAAGTTCTGAAGCAGTGAAAATATTGTAGAACAGGATCAACTAGAAATAGCCACAAATAACCATAAAAACGATGACATTAAATCTCACAAACACAGAGTGAAAACTATTTCACTCCATAAGTAGTCAGATTACTATTGATGAAACATCAATCAGACCAATTTTGGTTTGTTTGCAGTTGTGAAAGCAGCAGAGGCTGGAGGGTATTCGCTAGTTAGTAAAAAATATAAGCATCTGGTACTCTGTTTAGACAAACGGAAATAAAAAGCACAGTCCAGCTTGACTATGATGCATATCCACCTAAGAAGTGTCCTCTCATGTTTTCAGACTGCCTTAGACAGCTTTCCAGAGATCTCAGTGGTCACTGAGCTGAAGAAAGACGGGGAAACCCCGGCCTTTAAAGTGCGACTCAGTGGGAAGGCCTACAACAAGAAGACCATGAAGCCCTACAAGATGCCTAACAAAGTGCCACAGGTAAGACTTCTTTGGTTTTGTGCGTTTGTCTGCGTGTAAAAATTTGAATGTTAAATGTTTACGAATATGTAATTGTTAATTGCATAACATTATTCATTAGCACAAAAATGTGCATGCTTTAACTGTTGAAGGCTCTACTGTGTTTGACATCTGTCCTGCAGAGGGCACACTAACACCATTTCTGCTTCTCCCCTAGGAGTATACAGTGGACCAGCAGAAAACTCAGTGGTTTTCTCTGTACCACTCTTTACAGCATTACAAGTACCACACATACCTCATGTGTAAGGACGAGGTGAGACATTGTACACAGTCATTTCACAGCTTGTTCTTAAGATGCCTTTGATTCTGTTGACTTGTTATAATAATAATAATAATAATAATAATAATGCTAATCCTCCCCGTGTGATTATGCTTCTGCCCTGCAGATCGGGTCCCTCCGGGTGCAGGCAGGCGACCTGGGGCAGGAGGAGACGGTACAGAAGTGTCTGCAGAACGTAGCTTGGGTAGAAGGGCTCTTTGATCGCTTTGGGGAGCTAATAAATCAAGTGCAGCAGGCCTGCCGATGATCCAGCCTTGACAGGCTTGGTTTTTAAACATCCTAAGTCTTAACTCTTTAAAACGAGAGGAACGAGTACCCCCGGCGTGAAATGGCACCAAGGATGGCATGAGGCTCTCCTTCTCAGCCACAGAGAGATTCGAATCAGGGACCTGTCAGCTGACTTGGAACGGGAGACTTTCATGGGCTGTGGCCTGAAAAGCAGCTGCAGGTAGACGGTGGGGGGTGAAAGCAGTCAAGTTTAAAGTCTGCAGCGCTGCGTCTCAGCAGGAAGCAGCAACTTGATCAATGGAGGACAAGGACTTTGTTTTTAAGCGCATTTTTCCACATAAGGCTTCTCCTAGTCTGTAGGGTTTTTGTAGTTACAAGCCCACTTTTAATGGGTCTTTTTTCATAGATTCATATTGTTTTTTTTTTAATCATTTTTTTTAGTTAAATGGCAGATCATAACCAGAGAGCATGCACTAGATAGAAAGCAATCAGCATAGGAAGTAGAGCACAGCATATTAAAATGCAGGAGTCTGGTTGCCTATGGATATAATAAGCCGTCATCAATTCTTTGATAAGCAGGCTCGAATACAGAGTTGATTTATTGTAAAACAAAAAAATCTTATATATTATATATAACCATAGTTATATACTGTTTGTAAAACATCCATTTTGTAATGGTGCACCCACTTATATATAATGTACATTTTGTATAAAAAAACAGGGAGGTGGGAGCTTTGGTAACTATATACTGTATCTATATTATAGTTCAACTTTTGTGCTTCAAACGCCCCCTTTGCTGATGAGATGGGATCGGAGGGAGTCAGTGCAGATCTAGCACTGCTTTTTATGAATTTTGTTAATCAAATATTACCTTAAATTATCTGAGGGTAAAGTTAAATAAAAGTTATCTTTATACTCCTTTGCATTGACATAGCCCACGTTTTATGACAAATAGATCTATATTTTTCACAGAAGTAAATATTATGTTCTCTTATTCATTACAATTTCTAAGAAACTTTTCCATTGTTTTCAAAAAAAAAAAAAAAAACCTGACTATTTGTATGTCAGTAACTGATTTTATCCTTTCAAAAGTGATCTTGTTCTCTAAAGATGCAGTTTGTAAATAAAGTGCCACATGTATTAGATGTTTGATTTTTGGTATGTTTTGTCTGAAGTGGTGAACATTAAGCAGATTACCAGAATATCATAATTTATATACGTTTTGTTACAATCTCTCCAGTTATATTTCTTTTTTAGGAGTTCTGAACTAGTGAACAATAATGCAGATTAGATTATCCTTATCAACAGCTATTTAATGACGCATAGCTTCACCATTCAGCTTCCCTTGTTATGTCATATATAACTAAACATTTCATCATCCAAATAATTTTTAACTAGCACTATCTTTAAATTGTTGGATGCTGATACTGACCGCGACTCAATATGACCACTGCATTGAAACTGAATAATGTGCTGGACTCCAGTACTTTGACTGTATGCCTACCCAAGGGCCTTAGGTCACTTTCACCAATTAGCATGTAGATTCCAGCGTGATCCAATTTCACATCTTGTGTAATGTTTTCACATCAATGAAAATGAACCAAAACTTTCTGCCTTTTGGTTCAAATGGTTCTCAGCTCCTCAGTGAAAGGAACATGACCACTATGATGACGCCGGGATTCAGAGTTTCAGCGTAGAACAGTCAGGATCAAGGAAACCGATGAATGCAGCAACGCACAGAGGAGACATCCTTGATGAAAACCTGCACCAGTTTGTTCTGCACCAGACTCGAACACAAATCAACATCTCTAGGGGAATTCTGAAACTGGCTTTACACCGACGCTCCACATCCAGCCTGATGGAGCTTGAGAGGTCCTGTAACGAAGAAATGGGAGAAACTGCCCAAAAATAGGTGTCGAGCGCGTACTATCATACTTAAAAAGACTGGAATTGGTGCCAAAGGCGCTACCTCAAAGTATTGAGGAAAAGGTGTGAATACCTATGTAGATGTTATATTTTTTGTTTTTTTTGTTTTATTGGAAATTTGCAAAAACTTCAAATTAACTTTTTTTTTTTTTTACCCTTGTTTCCCATTACTTGCCAGATTTTGGAATAATAAGGCTGTAACACTAGAACTAGAACAATTTTACTACAATTGAAACTTAAAAAAAAAAAAGTATGGCAGGGATCCAGAATTCATTTTTTTCCTTCACAGCTTTAAGGGGTCAGTTAGTGTTGAACTTCACCTGCTTGTTGGAAGTGTGAAGTTAATATTGGCTCAACATCCTTCAGAGGGGAAGACACCAGCAAAACAAGAAAAGCTGCGACACTCGCCCACCATGCTCTCATGACTGGGGGGGGTGACATTATGTCAACTAAAAGGCCTTGAGCCTGTTGAATAAAATATGATTGTCCAGCCAGGCCGCCGCGGTGCAAAAGTTACTGGCAACCCCCTCTCCCTTGCCATAAAAAACAAAAGGTCCTCTGTCTGACAGCGACGGCTCTGTGAGGAAAGCCACTGTCCTCTTGTCCTTTTGGAGTTGGAGAGCGGCGGGGGTGGAGGACAAGCCGGTCAGGCGAGCGTTTGGGATTCCAGTACGGGCACAACTGGAAGAGACAGATACTCGAGCGTCTGCTCTCCAGATGAAAAGCGCATGAATTTTAATGCGCCACATTGTTCCATATGTGGGAGACGGACTGAGAGGACCCTTCAGGCACCGTGAGAATGCGAGGAGGGGCACAGAGAGTTGATGGCTGGGTGTTGGATGAGACTACAATACATAAACTGCCCCGTTGTTGTTGTTTTTCCCAAGAATGGACTAATGTGCTGTCTGGTGGTGTTTTTCGGTCTTTAACCAGTCATGTAAACTCTCACAGAACGCACAGTAGGATTCAGGTATTCATACTCTACCTGCCGTCTGCTCCATTGTGTCTGCACAATTGTTAATGTCTGCTGGAATAATAGTCAGGTGTACATATGAAGATTGACATGTCTCCATTGCTGCAATCACTCCTGTTCATATTCAAATCAAGTCGACATCTAAAGTTTCTGCTCTTTTAGTACCAAATCCTTTTGTTACGACCCTTCCACTACGGCTCAAAAAATGGAAATGAGGGAATTTTATATTAAAACTGACAAAGTTGGGGAATTATCTGCATGCAAGCATGTTGGAGCAGTGAGTAGCACTGTTGCTTCACAGCAAGAAGATGTGCAGGTTCAAGGTCTTAGGCTGGGAGACTTGATTAGGTATGAGTATATGAACCTGTGTGTGTGTGTGTGTGTGTGTGTGCCCCACAGTACACTAGCAACCGGTATCGAAATTGCATGTATGTTTTAATGCAATCTCTGCACTGAACTAAATGCGTATAGATTTTAGCCCCACTTACATTTATTGATCAAAAAGCCATGTACTAACATCATTTACAGCAACAGTGCAATACATAGCAATTCATACTCCAACCTGATATTTTTCACTTGGAAAAACTGATCCATGACATGATTGTTAGTGACTGAAACTCATACATGCATGAAAACTTATATGTATAAATAAGTTTAAAAAAAATACTGTAGCCTCTCTACATGGAGCAGCTGCTCTACCCTAATATACTTATAATATAACGCCAGCTCTGCCCATGTGATTGGCTGGAGCGTCTCAGGACTGGATGCATATTAGCTCCTACCTGAGGGCATAGGTAAAAACTCACTTGCCAGTATGTGATCAGGTTTTGCTAATGGACTGTTTCCAAATTGATTTCAAAGGACAAAGTCCACATCCCTCCTTAGACCCTCACATCATACAAGGAAAACCCCCCTAAAATACATTAACAGGGAGAAAAATAACAATAAAAAGAGCAGATCTTTCCGCTGGACAACGAGCTTGGAACAGATCAAAATAGTTTGAGAGATTCTGTCAGAGGTTCAGAGACTCCCGATTAAAGATTGGAAAAAAATTTGATGACAAGAGTTGTTTTTTTCTCTTACTTTGCTTTTCCCTGGGGGAAATTCCTTAGAATATTTGTCATGACTGAAAATACACTTCTCATGACTAATACCGAATGACCGATAAGTATGAAGGACAAAGGGAAGGAAGCGTGCAATGCTTTCTGCCCGCAGGGCGCCAAACAAGGAGAGCAAATATCACTTTGACCTTGTTGACCAGAATCTTCGATTGTGTTCAACACTCTTCTCTCTTTCTTGATCTAGTTTTTTCTAGATCTAATGTTTCAGCGTTTTCATTCCATCCAACCAAATCTCCAACTATAACTATTCTCATCTTTTTGTTCGTTGTTGATGTTTTTGTTGACTTAATTTTCTAATGAAGTAAAGTGAAAAACAAAGACTAATATTTTCAACCAATTTTGTGGTGTTCATCAGTGTGATCAATTGATTAATGGAGGTGTGAATTACCAAAACTGTTAAAACTAATAAATTTGATTAACTCCAATTCATTAATTTAATTGATTTTAATGTAATGTCAATGATCCTCATTTTTTAGGTGTTACCAATTAAAATAATTCTATTAAGTTGGTTCAAACTATTTTTTCATGTGGTTAAAATCATTTTTTCTCACTCTACAGCTTTGTGGCGAGTTACCAACACATCTGACTGCATTCACTTGCAGAGCTGTAAAACCAGTTCTGGCTTTTCAGCCAAAAGGCTTCTCCCTGTGAAATGAAAGCAGTTTCACGTGTGGATTTACTTCCCTCGCATGCGGACCCTGTGGTAATGAACTAGGCCGTCCACAGCGATTCCCTGTCTGAGGCGTGTTCCTGTTAAACTCTGATTTACATTCACTCTTTATGGCCATGCAATAAAAAAGGGGTTCACTTGAGTGACTGAATGTGAAACATTCGCTGCATCATTCCTGCAGTTTTTGATTATTTACTCATATTTTTGAAGGTTTCCTCTTCTTTTCACACACGCACACACACTGACCTGCAGTTTCATTAAAGCAACAAACCCCAGCCAAGACAAGCCCCAAACATTATTCATTTCCATTCCCTGCTTTAGCCTGGGAACTGGTTTGTTCCCCTCTCACCAAATGGTTGGAGAGGCCAAACAGATGCGGGGACCTGTTGTGGCCACAGGCTCCTTCTGCCTTCACCTTCTGCTCGCTCAGTCCCCGGCAAACAAACAAGTCAACAAACCAGTTTTCTTTTCCCCCTCGGCTGCATCGCACACACCTGTCCCGTCACGCGTGTGACTTATGATGAGGACAGTGTCGGCTTTCTCTCTCTCTCTCCACTGTCAGCGTACACCGTCAGGGCGGAAGAGGCGCCGGATCACGGGCTCTCTCAGGTCATGAGATCCGTCCCCCGAACGGGCAGCGTATTTAATCCGCACGTTCGTTTAAGATAAAACTCCTCAAGATTTCAGCTGGGCAGCAAGGTCGAAGGGCAACGGGGCCCGCGTTTGACACCTTTGACACCTGAAGCGCCCAGGGGGGGGTCACATGTCACGGGTGACGTCCAACACTTCAGACTGAAGGCAACAAAATATCCGTCATCTTCAACATTCCAAACTGTGTGTAATTAACATGCAGATCTGATCCATATCTGTCCCTCATGTTTGCTGCTGATAAACAGGTCTTTATCAGATCTAGTGGCGTCCACTGTAAGGGTGTGACATGTAGTGGGAGCTGGTGTTTTTTTTATTTCTTTTTTTTTTTTTTGATAACTTCCTGGATTTGTGGTTTCCCATACAGGAAAACTTTGCCTGACATATTTTACATGGTAAAACATCTACTGATATGGAGGTGATAGCAACACAGAGAGTGTTTTTATTACGTTATTATTTAAAAAAAAAAAGTTAATTATATTATATTATATAATAATACACACACAGTATATATGTATATAAGGATTGTATACATACATATATAGTTACCTTTTGGTGACCGCGCAGGGCGCTGATTGGCGCAGGAGCAGCGCCTTGCTTCGGGGAGGAGCCGGTTTCGGGGGTTAACTCTAGTTACTCGCGTGCGTCACGTTGACAATTGAGGACCGAGGACACGGTTATGGTCTGAATGGCTGTCTACAGTCACTGGAGGAAGTTTTCATGCACCGAACACCAGGTAATACGGCTTTTTTTTCATGTCAACTTTAAATCATTAAAGAATGTCGGCTCGTGTTCGGAAACGTATTAGGAGAAAAGGAAGGGTTTGGCTCCTGTAGCCAGCTGCTTTAGTTTAGTTTAGTTTTTTTAATAAATAAACATGTATGTCCGGCCTTCCTACTGTTAATTTAAATTCGTCTGAAACACTATGTTCTTTTAATGTAAAAGTAATTGTGGATTTTTACGCACTACTCGTGCGTAAAACCAATTCGGTCTCGCTGAAGGGGGCTGATGTTACCGTTTTCCCAACAAACTTATGTTTGGAATATCGTGTCAATGTTTGGTAATTAAAACATAAAACATGGCAAAACAAACCCCTGAAAGTGAAAATAAATAGTTACTACACTTCTATAACGCGCCTCTCTTATATGTGTTGTATATGCGCTTTGTTGAGTCAACGAGTAATTCACTGCTTTATAGAGGAGTTTTTAGAAGTTAATTAACTTAAATATAGTTTTTTTTCGGGTTATCTGACGTGTGTGCCCTATGCGGATTCAGCAGTTTGTGTGCGTGTTTGTGTTGAAACACAGGTCAGTCTGAATCCTATAGGCGGACATACAGGTGCTGTGCGTCACGCACGCAGGATATGCGGGTTCTAACTGATAGGGGCCAGAAGCCTGAAGGTGGATTCACATCTTCTTACCGGTGGACTCACTAGTCCCTGAATTAGAAACTACAGATCGATTGTAACCTGCTGCGTTTCCATCGCCTGGAATCAACAGTTCCTGCGCCTTTTTTTGTTGTTTTTCTTGCTTAAACTACTCCTCAAGTTCCTAATCAGGCTGTGGATTCGCAGAGTGGTGTCCACGAGGGGGAAGAGTCCCGTGTGTGTGACTGCGCCTCCCTCTGCGATTATTTACCTGCACCAGTGTGTGCAAACACACGCTGCGCTGTTGTCCTGTCCTCCTGTCACATCCCTGCAGAAAGAGGAACACACACTTCGGGTATGCAAACTGGTCCCAACCCTCAGCCCAAAGCGTAAAGCAACAGGAGGTGACAGAACTACCCAGGTTCCCAGGATTATTTCCCCCCCCCTCACACCCTCTTCTCCTTTATTTCCGCCTTTTCTCATTCACGAGCTTTCATGGAAGATTGTTCAGTAACGTGGATTATGCAGATGGTCCCAATCAAGCACCTTCATTCTGATATAAAGGAATCTTACTTAATGTATTTTTGCATTAGTACACACCCCTTCGCAAGTAAAAATCCAGAATTCATAATCTTACCTAAGTAAAAGTACTCTTCAGGAAAAAGTACTTCAAAAGTATCAAAAGTATAAATACTCATAATTATTCTTTGTGCAGCTTTTTTACGCTGTCAATTATATTTGATTTATCAGTAACCAATACATTTAAGAATTGATGTCATCATCATTATGATCATGTCATGCTTTTTATGATGTAATAATTGATAATACACACACACACACACACACACACACACACACACACACACACACACACACACACACACACACACACACATAGTTTAGTATACAGAATATAGATGTAGCCTCCTTCTCAGTAAGAGTTATATACGTTGTCATCTTTTATTTTACTGATGGCATAACCAGTCTGTTTTCATCACCTTATGCCTGTAAACTGTCTCCATGCATTATGCAGCTGCTGCAGAGCGACTTGTTCTACCCTGATATGCAAATCCCCCGTTTAGGACCCCGGGGAGAAACACGGTTTGACTTCGACGTGACTCATTAATCAGCAAATCTGATCTCTGCTCTCAACAGAGCCGTTCGCCTTTTATTTTGTATTTTATTGTTTTTTGTGGGCGAACATCTGCTTGCTGTTGTCCTGTCCCCCGCCGTCTCCTTGTTTTCTGTCTTTTTTAAAATTTTTTTTTTTTTTGCAGACGGGTCAGTAATAGTGTTTGTCATGTTGTGTTATCATAACACGGCGCTGTGGCCGCTGCTGTCAGGGCCTGATTTATAGCCCCTAGGCCTCAGCCAGCCTCTCAGATCCTCCCCTAACATTTGCTCAACAGGCTCTAAATGTTTCCTGTTGCGAGATGAAAGACACCGGCGAGCCCTGCTCTCCATCACTGCTCCGGCTGACACACACACACATACACACACACACACACACACAACGTTGCATCCGTCAGACAAAGGCCCGACTGACCACAGAAGATGCGCGAGTGCATGGAGAGTTTAACATGTCTGTATTAGCAACCACCGACCACACCCGGCGGGACATGCACCAGGAACATGTCAGGATATCTCTTGTGAGATCAGTGCTACAGTAGCATCATTGTCCCCCCCCCGTTTCCTGATCGTGCTCAGATCGCTCACGTTGTACATCTGCCGGGGTGAGAGAATCAATCACAGACGATGCTTTTTTCCTGTTGCTGTGTCCCCCCCGTCGTCTCCTTTTGTTGACCCTTTATCTATAACAACAGGCCGCAGCGTTTAAAGTAGGTTTTGTTGGTGAGGAACAAAAAAAAATAAAAAATAAAAGCAGGAGGCAGGAAAGAGGCTCCGGGGTGGGTTTGTGCTGCCGTGAGATGCGTCCAGGCCGATTCCCCGCGCTGAGCTTACTCCCACATGCAGTAACTCCAGTTCAGATTCAGAGAACGTGACGTGATGCTGAAAAGACGGGGAGCGGATGTTTGGGGAAGACGGCAGCCTGGGTTTCTGAGAAAAGTGCTTTAAAATGGACAGAGTGGCAGTCATTCTAGTCATTGTTCATTCTTTTTAGCCCAGAACTGTGCTGCCAAACTCACTTCAGCTCATGGGGCCAATTTGATCTCAAGCGGGCCACTGTAAAACCTCCCTGTGAAATATGCATACATTTAACATAGTGTTTTATCATAGTAACATTACTGTAAGCGAATAGTAGATTCATTTTACAATAAATCACAGTAGTCATAAAGTATTAGTGTATTATAATACTGTAAATGCAACTGAAATCGCAGTATTTAAGTGTTTTTTTTATTTTACAGTAAATACACAATAATTAAAAGAGAAGTACAGTAGTTTTACTGTATACATTATTAGAGTAACTTTCTGGATAATTGCTGCCAGTCAGTTACTGTAAAAGGTTTTATCTTGCAGTAAAAATAAATGTGTTAAAAACAACAGCGTAAAATTGAATAAAAAATATGATATATCACAATTTCATCTTCAAATCCAAATATTTACCCACTGAGGGATATTTGCGTGTTTTACGCAGCAGATGAAGTTATCTCCTGCTTCGCAGATCCAAACTGCTAATATTCTATCCTTTCAGATTTCCCACTGCCTCCACATTTCTGTTAAAGAAACAGGAATTGGTCATTTTTCTGTCACTTTTTTTTGCTGTGCAGTCATGCAGTGGGCCGGTGTGGAACATTTAGCGAGCCAGGTCTGGTCCCCGGGCCTCATGTTTGACACCCCCTTGTCTAGCAAATGTCAGAACATATCAAACCGTGTCCATGGGATGTCTCTAATTGCTTGTTTGATTTCAGGAACTGCTCAAAAAACTGCAAAAATATTTAGTTAACAATGATATAAATCACATCCAATGAGAAGCTGGAGCGAGTGAACGTTCGGATGTTGTTGGTTTTTACTTGATAAATTACTTAAATCATGAAGCTGTTATGAAATATAATTTCCCTTTGCCTGACTGATTGAATAATTCAATTTTCCTAAACTTTTGGCACCAGAATTTATTATAGTTGTCTAGTTACGTTCTCGTGAGCATCTGTGGGTACAGCTGTTGTCAGGATCGCTGCCAGTCGGTGGAAATCTGCAGCCGTTTTAGTGGCTTATTGTTTATTAGGATCCTCATTAGCTGCAGCAGGAGTGCAGCGATTCATCCTCAGATCCTCCAACCTTTAAAAATAATAAAGAACTGAACACAACATAATAAAGCAAACTGAAATACTGAAATAAAGAGAATAATAAAGTTAAAAATACTTTCAGGTGAGCACCAAAAACATTTTCTCATGCACACCTGAAATGTTCTAGTGTGCATCTGAACGGTTTAATCCACCTGAGGTTGTCAGACACAAAAAGTGTGATTGTTAAATTTTGCTTATTAAATCGCTGATTCGTTCCCACTGCTCCACCAGAACAAGGCATGGCTGGGAAGCCTTTCCGGGCCACCTACATCTGGGGCAGCATCATCTCCAACCTCCACACCCACGTGGAGGTCAAGCGGCGGCGCCACAACCTGAAGTCCTACCACGACTGCTTCCTGGGCTCCGAGGCGGTGGACGCCGTGCTGAGCCACATCACCCTGAACCGCTTCTTCGGCGACGAGGCGGTGCCGCGCTACAAGGCCGTGCGCCTCTGCCAGGCCCTGATGGACTCGCGGGTGTTCGAGCCGGTGGGCGTCAAGGTGTTCCTGAAGGAGAAGAAGCCGGCGGCGTTCGAGGACAGCAGCTGCAGCCTGTACAGGTTCCTGAGCCCGAACGCCGCCGCCGCCGCCTCGTCGCTGACCGGCACCAAGTCCCACTCCACCACCACCATCGAGAGCGGCTACGACTCGCCGAGCATGAACAGGAACAAGAATGGCTACGGAGCGTCACGTGAAAGGTGCGGACTAATGTCACAACGTCTTCGCGTCTCAACTTTTGATTTACTTTGTTCCCCTGCCCTCCAGAGTTAATCCCAAATCCGGTGTGGCTTTAGATCCAGCTCAGGTCAATTTAAGATATGAACTTAATGAGCCACAGCTTTACATGCTCCAACACATTTTTTTTAATCCTAAAAAACCTACTGTAAAAAAAAACCCTTGAAGAAAGAGAATTAAATTCTAAGATGGATTATTGGTGCAGAGATGCCACACGTCCCCAGCAAGAAAGATGCATGCATGTGCTCTAATAGTTTAATAAAGATGTGGTGAAAATGTAGATAGTAGAATTATCTCAGTCCCTTGGCAGATCATTTGTCTTATTTCCCTGTTTTGGGTCAATTTGTTTGGTTTTAAGAAAAAAAGACTAATATTTTCTTATAAAAGAAGATTAAAAAAGACTAAAATCAAGAAAAAAAGAACTTGAAATTATTCTTATTAGGATTCTATTTTTTTGCAGTGTACCTGCAGCATGTGATGAGTCAAGATTTAATGGAAAGATATATCAATTTTTAGAAAAGGGGGAAAAAAACGACCAGAAATTGCTTAATGCTCCAAATTGAATTCCTATTTTGTCAGTTTGACACGAAATGGCCGTAATAACGCCAGATTGCCGCTGAATCACCGGTACTAGGAGCTATTTGCGGCCCGATCTGCTGTTGTCTTTCCCTCCATCATTTCGCTGATTGCTGTCATTACGTTGCCTCCTCAGACGGGAGGTGCTGAGCCAGTCCGCCCACTCCCCGGCCAAAACGGACAAATCACTGGAGGACGTGCTGGGAAATCTCAACCTGAGTTTGACCATCACCCCTCAGATGATCAACCTCGGCCTCTCACAAGAGCGTAAGTGAAAAAGCAGCGTGAAGCTGCTCCGTGTTGTTCATGCTCATGTTATATGTGTGTGTTCACCTACGGCCTGTTGTTCTTCCTCCACAGTTGTGGACGAGGTGTGGCACCAGCAGGCCGTGTGCAGGCTGCTGCAGCTCATCGAGCTGCCGCTGTTGGAGCACTTGTTGGAGGGGAAGGACGCCTCGCAGCCCCCGCTGCACGGCGCCGACAGCGACCCGGACCTCTTGTACAGGTCCAGCTACCTGGACAGAGAAGTCCTGAAGGCCTTTAGCGAGGCACAGTAAGTCTCCACTGGGCCCGTACAGGTTTTCTGTACGGTGGTAGAACAGCGACGTGCTTTATCCTGAAATTAGTCTGTTCATGGTTTTCGCAGTGGTTCAGTTATATCCTGGAAAAAAACTGTCATTATCTATATCCACTTATTCCTCACTAGGGTAGCAGTCTATCATTGGGCACACACACTCAGACCTACAGAAACACACACAACTAATAAAGATTAGTTCATAAGTTGAGTATTGGTTAACTAAGGGTTTCTGTTTTTGCATGTAGGAAAGCTGCAAACTCTTAAAGGAGTAGTCCAGAGATTTAGCGCTGCACCTCCATAAAGTCTGAGGGACTCATGAGAGACGAATAAAAAAAAAATTGAAAGCAAGTCGTATCCTGACTTTTATCCCCTGAAACGGCCTGAAATGTTTTCAATGATCCCTCTCTGCTGCTGACAACTCTGTCTTTAGAACTGGCATCTCCGGGTCGTAATGCAGGCTTTCTATTAAACGAACGTGGAGTCGGCCAAGCCCAAGGCGTGATATGATGACGTCACTACGACGCCATGGGGGGTTGTTGCCTCATACTTGATAAAGCTCCTGCAGAGCCACAGCTTCCACAGACCGGCTCTGGGCACAGGAATATGCACATATTGACTTATTTCTACAAACACTAGCGAGAATAACTTTGCTCTCCCCCAGGGCCGACGAGTGGCTGTCGGGGGCCGTGGACTGTTTGGAGTTCCTGCCCGACGAGCTGGTGGTGGAGGTCAGCCGAGGTCTGGCGACCTGCGCCGACGACCTGCTGCAGTGTAAGAAGCTGCTCTACGGGGTCCTGGCTCAGCATTACGGCCAAACGGACCAGCCGCCTCTCCTCAGCAACCGCGCCTTCGACATCCACTCCGGCATTTCAGAACTACTCGGTAAGAAGGCTTTTTTTTTTTTTTTTGCTTTCAGGCCTTAATGGTGATCAATTTTTACAAAAGTGAGTGCACCTCTCACATAAATGTAAATATTTTACTATATTTTTTCATGGGACAACATTGAATATGTGACACTTTGATGCAATGGGAATCAGAATCTGCTTTATTCATGTGTGTCCATTGTGCACATACACACAAAATATATATCAACGATATAAGGAATATATAAAAAAGGAGTATACAGAAGTGAAGAATTATATATTTACAAGAGTGAACAATCTTTCAGTGGGACTGAAGAATCATTGTAAATGTAAAGTACAGCTGTATAACTGTGTAAATTTGCTGTCCTCTCAAAAGAATATTTCATTCAATAATTCAACACATGCATTAATTAGGTGATTACACCCAGAAGGGAAAATTTCCAAATCATGCCTAAAGTGTACATTTTTGTGTGGTTACCACTTTTTTCTCCCCCTCCATCACTGCCTTAACTGTCTTGGACATGGAGTTCAACTACAGCTTCACGGGTCGCCATGGAAACCTCTCGCAGTCCTCCATGATGACATCATGGAGCAGGCGGAAGAGGCACAATTTGGCTTTTGTTGCCGGCGTTTCAGACAGAAACGTCTGTGTGTTGCATAAGTTTGAGGGGACAACAAATATCAGGCGATATATTACACTGTTGTTCAAAGCTGCAGACCCGTGTTGGCAGTAATGTGTTACACAAGTAACAGATAATACAGCGCTTTTCGCTGTGAGGCATTACAAAAAAAAAGCTAATATTTTACTCGGTACAAATGTCAGTATCGTGCGTTACAATGCATTTTTATCTGGATTTAAGTGGTTAATTTTTGTTGTTTTTTTCATACAAATTCACTAAAAAAATTACAGCGAGATCAGCAGCAAAAAAAAATGTTTGAGGAGAGATGGAGATGGAATCTGCAGAAACGTCAGATAACACATTCGCTTGATTACTTGACATTTGTATAAACAAATAATAATGATTTAAAGAACATCATAGTCAAATGTACTTTTTGTGCAACTAAACATTAATAAGTTGGCATGGAGTTTGTTATTGAAGATATAATAACTGATTTTAAACAGTGGGGTCATCAGCTTTTTTGAAAGGTTGTCATTATTTTGGTGAGAGCAACAAAATTAATGCAATAGTAGTTTAATACTTTACATTTTAAATACAGTATTACAAATCACTTTGAAATAACAGTAACACTTAATAATAATAACCTGTTACAGTTTTGAAATAACACTGCTGTCACATTGTCAGCGTCGTTCCCATGAAAAGATATAATAAATGATTTATAACATTGTGGGGAGTTTACTGGTGTTTTGTGAGATAGTCTGTAAAAGGCTCAGCTCTCATAGCAAAAAGTGTGTGTGTTTTTTTTTTAATTCTTGCGTGGGATCCTTGGCAGTTAACGGGAAGAAAGTGCAGGCCCTGGAGACGCTGCAGCTGAGCCTGAAGCTGCACGACTCTCGCTGCAGGGAGGAACTGCGCCGCCTCCTGAGATTCATGGCCATCGCCGCCAAACCGCAGGAGGTCAAGCTGCACCCCGAGGTGAGCCAACCCCCCCCCCCCCCCGTGCACGTCTATAGCATAGAGCGCCTGCGTGGGTTTGGCCCAAGCTAACGGCGAACGCTTCCCTGTAGGTGGAGAACAGGATGGCGGTGAAAAGGTCTTTTTCAAGCGCCATCGTCTACAGCCGGAGACTGTCCAAAGGAAAAGTAGACTTGATGATTCTGTTCATGATGGATAACCACTGCGATCTATTCAAAGTGAGTGCGTAGGTCTTGTGTTGCAATATCACAATAATAATAATATACATCATTATCGCACCTTTTATACAGAAATGCAGCTAAAAGGGCTTTACAACAGAAATAAAACCATAGAAGAAGAGCATCAGACAATAAAAAGCCATTTATGATGAGGAAGGAAAAGTCAAATAATTCAAACAAACAGGAAATGTGTCGTTATTACTTTCTTCCTGAATAAATCACTTACCAGAAAGAGAGTTTTAAGTCAATATAAATAGAGATCACATGTGTTTGCTCTGTTTTCCACCAGATTCCCGTTTCTTTGCACAAAATGGTCAGCGACAGAATAATGAATATCGTGAAAGGGAGCGATCCGGACGTGTCGACAGGTTTGCAGATTTTCCTTTAAACGCGTCCATCTCACACACCCAGCGTTGTTTTGTGTAACTTTCTCAGTACTGATCGATACTCCTCCTTTTCCATCCTCCTGCACCCCAGGGCCGACATATTGCACACGAGTGAGTGCCGAAGCCTTCTCGGAAAACGCACAAAAAAACACGAAGGAGGAACTTTGGTCCTTGCTCAGGACGATCCACGAGAACCCTAAACTAAACCCTAAGGAACGGCGGCGGCTGCTGGGACAGTTTTACAAAGGCCACCCGGAGATTTTCGTCCAGTACTTTGGAAACCGATTGTCCACGGTCAACACGTTGCTATAGTGATTATTTATTAGTTCCACAAATTCATGTGTTAAACAAAGAGGTTAACATGAGAACAAAAAAAAAAACATGTAAATGATGTGAAGACATAAGTGGATTGTATTTGCTTATATGTAAATAGTTTAAACTACTGAATGAAAATGTGAATAACAATAACAAGTCAAGCTCTGATATTTATGGATGCAGTTACTTGTGTTAAATGTATTAGATATTTTTTTGGATGCAGGACACTCACATGAAATATCTTTTTTTAATGTTTTCACATCTTGACAACATTCAGTCTGAGGCCAGCGAGGGCGTAAAGGCCACGTCTGCTCACGTACGGCTTCTCAATGCTTGTATTCTCTGTGCTCGTGCGTTGGGAACAGTGCGAGGAATAGAGGCGCGCTTGTGCAAAAAAAAGGGGAACGTCGTCTGGAACAGAGCACGTGTCCGTCCTTGTGGCTTCACATATGTCATGCAACGCACGGCGACGGCCCTGTCTTTCGGGAAAACCCTCAAACGGAAAATTTCAAACCTGGAAATTTGAAAGGCTTTCTTTTTCGCATTTGCAGTCAAACAGCCGGACGCATTCATGAGGATCGTCCCTCCGGGTCTTTGTGTTTTGTTGCGGCGATTCAGCAAAAACAGATGTTTGTCAGTTGTGTTTTTTTTTTTTTGTTTTAAATCTTAGCCTCGTTTTAGTGGCATCAGTTCTGTTTCACATAAGGTTATTGTGCTTCCTCTGATCAGACTGGGTATAAACTGCTTCCACGTTTTCAGGTGACAAAAGCATTCCCAGACACATCTTGTCCACACTTTGACGGGTCTTTACAGCAGTAGTTTTCTATCTTGCATGTCAAGGAGCCCTAAACTGACACAAAATAGATCACAGATCTCCATTTGATGAGATTTTGTCCCAGGTTGCCCATCTAACTTTTGCTTTTAGATATTAAACAAAGTGTGTGAAACCAATGACAAAAGGTTGTTTTCTTACTTATGAATGGACAAACAATGATTCCCCCTTTTGCTGGGAACTCACTGAAACCACCTCAAGGACCCTTGGGGGTCCCTGGACCTCATTTTGAGAACCACTAGAGGAGTTGGCAGGGATTGTCCTAGTATTCATTTCATGTAAATTGGTCATTTTTGGTTGCAGGCATTCAATGTACATTCTGATGAAGAAAGAACAAATAGCATCTGTTATGTTTAGACATGGGTCCACAAAACACTCATATGACTACAAGAAATTCTTATAATTTTAAGATATATATAAAAGACTCGCCCCCACCCCCTACACACGCACACACACACACACACACCAATACAGTCAAATTTTATAGGCCTATTTGCAAAAGTCTACGGATCTTTACTGCTATTGAGGTTCTCAGTCAACTAATACACTTGTGAAACTGTTATTCATATGAACAGTTATTTCTATAAAATAAAGCCGGTCGTGGAGTTATCGTGAGGCCAGTGCCGTTTGTCCCGTCCCGTCATTGTTTGTCCTTTATCTCGAGGTACGAGCGCTGCAGAACATTCAAACAGTGAATAATTCAAACAAGAAAAATGAGCTGCGGCGCTTTCCATTTTCAGGACCTGTTTTGTAGGGTTTTAAGTTGCTAGAAAAGCAGAATTACATCATGCCTAATGTGTTGTGACTGCTGCTGCAGCTGTAATCATTGATTGGATATTTACAACTAACAACCGGACGATGAGGAAAGGGTTGACAAGCAATTACTTTTGTGAATAAGCGGCCCTGGCAGCGAGCTCTACAATAACACTTTTTCAGGAAACTGTTGGCAAAGTCAATATGTACACGTTTCATAGCAGGCCTCAGACCAGCAGCGGAGTGTTTCACGCGGGTGTTAAAGTGCAGATAGGCACAGAGCTGAGATAGGCTGCCAAACACAGGGAACCTGCTCAGAACAAAGGCTGCGTTCGGCAAATAATGAAGTCATCAGTCCAATGTGAAAATGAACAGCTGGCAGGTGTATTTAAAACGAAAAACAACTAAATAATCAGCATATAAATTAGTTTTGTTGCCATTTACAACAATCTAATGGTGTTTAATCTAATGGTCATATTATTTTAAACCCCATACAGTTAACTTTTTCAGTCAAAATGCATACAGGTGAAGCAATTCTGCACTCAAATAAAGACTTCAAAGTTTTTAAATGCTGCTGTCTTCCAGTAGGAATTTCAACAGGCTAATCCCATCAAACCTATACTAAATGTGACATACTGCCTCCTAGTGGTAATCCTACAGATAGTATGGCTGGGTTTAGATAGAAGTCATGATACAGCGGATTGGTTCAAAATAATAAAAGAGCCAGTTGCTTTGTCTTCTCAACTTTTATTGAAAGGAATCGTTTCCTCCAGTTATCTAAAAAAAAAAAAAAAAAAAAAAAAAGAAAAAAAGCTTGATTCCACTTTGCCATCACTGGAACATCACAAGGCCATAACTGAACTGTGTGCCGAAAAAATCAATGGTTTCAATTAAAAAATTTTTACAGTATAATGGGCAGTTTTTAAAAATAAAAACTGTTGACAAAAAAAAAGAAAAACGCCACAAAAAAACACTCGAGTGTGCATATTGTGTGTGTGTGTGTGTGTGTGTGTGTGTGTGCGCGCGTGTATGCTTGCTGTACAGAGATCAACGGAAGTGTCGTCTGTCAAACCCCCTGTGAAATATGGAACGTTCGCCCCATCTCGCCACCTGTTAACATTACATTCTGCTAGGGTTCACTGCGTGACGCGCTTGGCTTATCGAATCCTCTTCTGTTGGCGTGCGCGGTAGATGTCGTGTATGGGCGGGGCCACCGCCCCTTTGTCGTCCTCCTCGTCGGAGTCGGCGTTAGGCCTCTTTAGTGACTTGGCAACAGCGTGGTTCTCCATGGATCCGTTGCCCTCGCCCCCGGCGTCGGGCTGCCTGCCAGTGATGAGCTCTACAGCAGCGTCGACAGCTACGGCGAGAAGCACAAAAGTCATCAGTGGAATCAGGGCCAAGTTTGTAGCGGCAGCAGTGAGAGAGCTAATGTATTTATATTATACTTTTTAACGAATAAAAGAACTTACTGGATGGATGACAGTGTTAAGCACTGATTCATCAAAATCTATTAACAATAGTGTGAAGATAAGAAGCAGAGGAAACACTTCTGTTTGTCTGGTCTGGATTAAAGAGAAAATGCTGAAAAGACGCAACCTACTCTCAGGAAGTGTGCATCTCCTGAACGTTTCCATGAGCTCATCCACTTGAACAAAGGGACCCTGCAGCAGGAGACAATCACACACTCTTTTAGACAACTCTAGCAAGGAAGAAGAAAAAAAAAACACTTTTTTATTGCCAGTAAATATGAGCTTGAGAGTGTTATGGAGCTCACAGTGAAGCACGTAGGCGGAGGGAGCAGCTTCATTAGGATAACAGCAGCCGGGGGGACTGGGAACACTCCACCAGGGACAGGGTGTAAACCTGGAGCTGTAGGGGAGCAACCCGAGAGGCTACATTAAACATACATCATTTCACGGGTTTGACGGGACGAAAACCAGAAAGGTAACATGATATTTGCAAACAAAAGGAAAAAAAAGATCTTGTACATTTCTGTTAACGTTTAGTGGAATCTGAGGAAATAACTCAGGACAACGTACCGGCGAGGTGACGTGGCTGAAAGGGGATCATCTGATTGGTGTCGGGTTTGGGGTACTCGGGTTTACGGTCAGCTTCGTCCTTCAGGGCGGGAGTGGAGGGCGCCACAACCGTCTCAGGAAGTAACGCCGCCAGTTTGGCACGAGACACGTCCTGCACACAGTTTGTAATAGTAAATTAAATATCAGTTCATTATTGCTATACAGTGATCCCTCGCCACTTCGCGGTTCACTTATCGCGGATTCGCTATTTCGCGGATTTTCATAATGCATTTTTTTTTGGTGCATTGTGTTCTGCATTCTGATTCGCTAAAAACTCACTCCCGCTTCTTGTATCAAAACATGCTACGAATTGTGCTATCATTTTGTCGTCTCGTTTGCAAAGAAGAAAAAGAGCGACAACAGCTGCCTATCACTATGTTCTTCTCCCGAACAAACACACCTGCACCGCGGGCTTCAGAAGAAGAGAACACTGCAGAGCGCAGTCAGGATGCAGCGGTCCAGTCTGAAGAGCAGTGAAACGGCCTATACGCGAGTCACTGTATTTGTATACATGTAATAGTTGCTAATTGTAAAAAAAAAATAAAGTTTTCTATTTCGCGGATTTCACTTATCGCGGGTCATTTTCGGAACGTAACCCCCGCGATAAACGAGGGATTACTGTATATATATATATATATAAAAGAAAAAAACACACACCTTGTATCCAAGGGCCTTGAGTTCACTGGTGGAGCAGGGGTACAGGTCCATGAACTTGTATCTGTCCACCAGCAACGCCGTTTCTTTGCCCTCGTACTCGTCCTTGAAGGCGGTGAAACGCCGCCGTTCGACTTTCAGAATACTGGCCAGGTCTCCGATGTTGCTTTCAAAGGCCAAGAAGCGAGCCCAGATTTCACTGAGGAGTGCAATGCGAAACAGAGTTCAACAAGCCTGGTCAGCGATGGATGTTGATTGTTGCACCATGGGCAGGCGTGCGTGTGACATGGTTAGTATCCGGCCTTACCCTGACTTTTCCGGCGACAAACTTCCTGAGGTGAGGACACGTTCAAACAGGACTCTGGTGTTGTTATCCTCTGGAGAGAGGGGAAGAGACAGAAAAATAATCATTACTGAGATAGAAATGTAAAATATATATTGTTTTATCCCCTAGCAACTAATAAAAGAACATCACTGCTTCCTTCCTATTTAAACGCATAACAAAAGAACAGCAACATTTTAACAAAACATTACCATTGGAATGGTAAGAAAAACTATTTTTAGAAATATTCTGAAGAAATATATATTTATTTATTATTTACAGTAGGAGATATGACATAAGAGGATAGAAATTACTTTACTTTTGAAAATTAAGTCCCACCTCATTCTTTTCTAAAATGGGATTTATTCATATTTATTTAGTCGTTTCATATTCCCTATATTCTGTGTACACTGCTGCATTTTATTACACATGACCTACCATTAAGGTGTGAGAGGTAATCAATATACGCCAGTATGTACTCTGGAATGTCACCATATTTCTTCAAACCCAGCTCGAAAATCTTGAAGGCCACTGATTTATCCTGTGGACGGGAAACAAAAAAGCGAGGTGAGAATTGAAGTAAGATCCCTTTTAATTGCAGTGTGTATAGCATGTGTGTCCTCACCTTGCTGCAGTAGTACTCCATCAGCGCTGCAGTCACGTACACGTGGTGACGTGTGCGCAGGTCCTCCCGGGCCTTTTTGAAGATGGTGCGACCCGACTTGATGCCCTCCGCCCTCCTGGCGAACTTCATGTACTGGATGTAGACCAGCGTGGGGTCGATGTCTTCGATGGCCAGCAGTTTGTTGTAGATGCTGTGAACCTTCTCATACTTCATACGGCTCTATGAGGGCAGCAAGGGGTCAATTAATTCTATGTATGCCGATGGGTGCGTGGGTAAATAGTTGCATTTCACTAGGCTAAGTGGACGCTCACTTCTTCATAGTCGGCGAATGAGAAGTACAGCAGCATGTTCTTCTTGAGCAGAGTTCCGATGGCACGTTCGTAGATGTTAGCCGCCTCGTCACTGAACAGCTTGGAGTTATTCATGTCCTGAGACAAATGAGGAACAATAAAGAATAAATATATTTATATATGTATATATTGAAGATCATGGCAATGAACTTTGGTGATTTTTTTAACTGTTATTTAAAGGATAAAGTCTAAATGACTGTGGTTTTTGGATGTTAAACCCTTGTTAAGGATTTTCCCTAATTAAATAGTGAACATAGGATGGTTAACCAACCAATTATCAACCATTAACGAGATCAACCAACAACTCTATTAACTATTTATAGATGATGGTTATTACACGTGTCACCACGCTGTTTCACGGCGTCTCTTACCCCCTTCTCTGCCAACAGCTTGCTGGACTGCTCCAGGTACTGCGCTGCCTCGTACCACACGTCAGGATGGTGGCCCAACACCAGCAGGCACTGCTCGTAGGCAAACATCACTGCAACACAAAAAAGAGCCTTCTGTCAAAAAACACGACAATTATGTCACTGCTTATTAGATGCTAATGAAGACCACGCAAAACACAGCCTGTAAACCTGTGCTGCAATATCCCAAGCAGAAAATCCTCACAATACAATAAAGCATTGCTGTCCACTTTGTTTTAGTAACTTATGATTCGTTCTTAAGGTGAAAAATCGAATAAATGGGTAAATAAACATCAATCAATTTTATAAATGAATGGATTATGTAAAATTAGATAAATATAGGCATTTATTGGCATATTCAATTATGTACAGAGTCACTTCTTGAACATGTACAGCAGACAATTGCACATTTTAACAGTACAGAACCTCTCTTTGTGATGAGGGTCTGGTCTTCTGTGCGCAGCGGGTTGCTTTTTTCCCACTGGATGTACTTCTTCCACATTTCAACTTGCTGGGCTTCCTGAGGGGAGTTCTGGGGCGGTACCGAGGGCGCGTTCCTGTCCAGCCCCTTCATCACAGTCTCGTACTCCTGCAGAACGCGCACACGGGACGACACACGTTCGCGTTAAACGGCACATGGCAGAAGGATCGTGCATTTTTGTGGCATATCTGTGCGATGCATCACCTTAGCCACTCTCCTGGCGTTCATGTAGTCTCTGCTTCGATCCTCGATCATCTTTTTGGCCAGGTGCACATTGATCCCCTGATCGGGAAATACAGAAATCAGTTTCGCAGCCTCTTACACCACAACTCAAAACACCATAAATGCAAACATATGTGGCTAGAACTATCTCACCTCTTCATATTTGCTATAATCTCTCCAGAGCTGCTCAATGTTGATCATGGGATTCACACAGCCTCTCTGATACACCCTCCGTACTGCGGTGATCCGTTGATTCTCTGCATAGGAGCCAACAGCCTCACTAAGGGAACACAACACAAAAAAGGCACTGTTAAGGAGTTGTCTTTCACCTTTTCAAATTTCACAACAGTACAAGGCAAAAAAGAAAAAACTTACACTCCTTTGAGAAAGTTGATGTAATCCACCCAAATCTAGCAAGAGAAGGTTATTGAAAAAAGGTAAGAACACAGTAAGTAACAAACACACAGGTTTAAAAGATTACATAGTTGGGATGCGAGTACCTGATATGACATAATTTCCATGCCAATTTTGTCAAGGGCGAAGTCATACGCCTGCGCCATCTTCTCTCTAAACACAAGAATAGATGGGCATTAAATGAAATGATGACTTGATAACGCACCGTTACGTCCCATCATGCCCCTCTACTGTCATGTCATGTCGTCTTACTTGTAGCTGGGCAGCTTTCCTTTGGTCTCCCGAACATATGAGAGGTAGCATTTCCACAGGTCGATGTGCAACACCTTCATGAGGCATCTCTGAAACAACTACAGGGGCAACAATACCAGAGTTTAAAAAAAGAACTGCCCTAGAAAAGGATTTCATACACACACTCCACACCCAACCTTATCTTTAGTGTTTCAATAATTTGCTTCAGGTAACCTATGCTCACATCAACATTCTTGCTATGAGACTGTGATATTGGCCTCCTACTGTATGTGGACTGTAGTTCAGAAAGCTCCTCTAAACTCTAATAAATACCACTTTGTGTATAACTGCTGCATTTCTTTTAGAGTTTATTAAAATGTAGGAACTATGTAGGAAACAAACAACAAAATACAGCGCCATCAGGTGAACATATTGGATTTGGCAAATAAAAACTATGTAAAACAATGGCTGTGGTCGCCTTCCATTCTTACTAAAAAAACACCCTGTTATTTCACACAATTTCTACATATTCTGCACCTGCAAGCATGTGAGCCTGCAGTTTTCACTTGTTTTGCAGATTATGATATCAACACTCAAAATGATTTGGAGCAAATCACATTCCTCCTATGTTAATATATTACATTAATAATATGTAACATTAATACATGTTAAAGAGATAAAAGTATGCATGAAATACCCTGCTAAACATGAAAGAACAAACATGTGATGATTAAACAGCCAAATTACAAACTTTCCAGCCTTCACGAGTGTGATTGACACTTACCTTTTCTACTTTGTCATAGTTTTTAGCCTTGATCTGCAAATAAGAGTGTAAATGCAATGTTAATTCAATAGTCTTCTCTGCTTTTCTCTGGATTACAGCAAACATGCATTCATGCAAGTGTGACCGCGACACACACACACACACACACACGCAACATGGGACCTTCGAGATCAACAAAGTGAAATTCACACAAGAATGACAAATTAGGCTACTTTTAGAATGGGGTTTATTTCCTTAGTAGCTCATTACCCTGACAAACACCAGCGACCACGTTTTACAGAAGCAATACAAAGAGATCCGGATGCAGGATCTATATATAAATATTACTGAGAATACAGGGGGAAATAAAAGAATGTACTCAGAATTTGAGAAGTACAGCTCTTGACATTTAAAAAGAGAATCTCTCAGATGTGAACAGCCTTAGGTCGACACGTTTCCCTGGTAAACGCGGCTCCAGCAATGAAAGGCCTAACGTTGATGAGTTGAGGGAACGGGCTCACAGCACCATCCAGTAGCGACAGAAGAGACTGTTGTTTCTGTGGCGTTAGCATCCCATCCCATTGTGCTCTATATTTATTATTTATTTACATAGCTATGCTCTATAAAGTGGAAAAGCAGCATTAAACTAGTAAACAAGGTGTTGGAGGGGCTGCAACAAGTAAAAAGTTGCAGTGAAATGATTAATTATTCCTTATTAAATGACCTGTTGTGGTCAAATTTAACATATCTACACCAGTTTCAACACACACATGTGGTACCCAGCATTATAAGAAAAATGATAAATTTAACAATTTAAGATAAAAGGCTTGTTTACTAATGAATATTTTAAATTGTGAAGTGCTGCAGGCCTCGTGCAAATCTACAGGTTAATATAAAAGTTACTAAGACATTTGGCAAATCGTATACTTTGGGAGCCCTATATTTTAAAATGACTATTTTCTTCTAACTAGATATTAACTATAAACTCCTATTGCAGTTTAAAATGTCTTTAAGGTGCTGTGCCGTACAATGACTGATGTACATTACTGTACAATGACACATCTGAAATTGGGCATGCACCAGTAAAAGAGGAAATTATTATTTTTTAGCCCAAATCCGTGATATTGCACAATATTATGGACAGCCTGAACAATACAATTTGGAATTTTGAGGTACTTAATTTTTATGATTTTAAACTAACCTAAGCATGAAAAAATTAAAAATATTATTCTAAAATTTCCAAAGAGATTTGTTTATTCTTATGATTTGTTATAGTGGGGTGTGCCCTGGTAGCTGAGCGGTTGTTGTGGATGCCACATAACTGCAACATCCCTGGTTCAACTCTGATTAGGGGGCTTTGTTTCTTGCCTGCCTACCTACTATCCATTATAGATTAAGATTAAAAAAAAAAAAAAAGACGCCTATAATGAATAAAACCTCTTCCAGAATGAGTCAGATCTGAGTGGTTACAGCATCTATTTTCAGCTACACACCAAAGCATTAGTAGACTGCAGTACTGATATTTCTGGTTGAGTGAGGTGAGGTGTTTACAGAACTCAGAAGACACTCCTCCTCGGGTGTAACATGATAAGTCACAAAAAAAAAATCACCTATGCAGTCCTTAAAAAGAAAAAGAAGCTCCTCAAATAACATCTTAATTACACAACTCCTTCAGGGGAGGAAAGGAGATGAGGTCAAGTGAGAGGTGGAACAGTTTTGTCAAGTAACATCTGTCCCCCAAGCAAAATAAATTGGAATATTTCCACGTAATATCTTTCTATGCTGCAGTAAAGAACTTCAATTAAAAGAGTTTGCTTAACAAAACAGACAGGTTTCTAACAATGGGATTTGATTCAAGGGGGGAAAACTTCTGCCTCAATTTCACACCTTACGATTTCCTTTGTTCTTTTCACGTCGCAGGATGCCAAACTTGACCTCAACCAAAGCTCCACGTCTATCAGCTGATATGTGCTGCCAACTTCACTCAAACACAAAGACTTCATTCTCAACTGGGCATTTAAATAGTAGTAGTGAGAGGAATAATCTTCTCTTCTCAGCTAGAGGATTGGTTGTTTGCCCTGTATAGAACTTACAAATGTAGGTCTGCCCTACATATCAAGAACAGCTATTTTCACAAATGAAAGTGCTTTGCATCCTCACTAGTCTGGTGTTGCTGGCCTGTTCACACTCACACTGTGAGATTTGTAGAGATTAGAGACCTAAACTCTTGATGCAAATAAGTGAAACTGCTTTGCATTCTGTGACAGAATGTGCAGAATACACATCGAGTCAATATATTGATACCTTTCAGATAGAATATCTGACAAAGGGGGGGGGGGGGGGGGGGGGGGTGATGAGATAATTCTACTCACCAATTGATGTGTATTTTAACTAGAATTTGCATGCAAGTTGTAAGGTATTAAAATATCAACTTAACATGTATGCCTTGGATTTGAAATACTAGCTGAGTCTAAAGCAAATAAATAAAATGTAATGCCATGATCAAAAGGTCAGTTTGCTATTCCGGTAAACAAAGACCTCTGTGCAAATACAACCAGGATCTTGGGTTGTGTGTTGGCATAAATTGTGGGTGATTAGTGGAAAGGCTATGACCAAATCATTTGGTAAAGACAATGGAAGTTGGCTAGGAGGAGGCTATAACTTTAAATATAATAAAAGAAGTTAATTGATTGGCTTTTCTTACTTTAAAACTAGACTGAAATATTTGATTTGCAGTACAAACGGCTCCTTGTTAGACATAATCAGTATTTTTGTTTGGTAGAATCTAAAAAGTAGAAAAAGTTACTCTTAACATTACATTTACATTAGCATTATCATTTTTAATGAACCTCACTTAATCACTTAAATTACATCCTAAGCCTATATTTATTTATTTACAAAAGGTAGGTGAAATGTATCTTGTATTCCATCTTGCTAAGAAAGTTGTGCATCAAACCCCATATTAACAAGTAACTCCCTGACCTTGGTGCTAGTATCTAATCTACTAAGCAGGGACAGGCAACCCTGGTCCTAGAGAGCTGCTGTGGGTGCATGTTTTTGTTTTAACCAACCTGCTACACACCCACTTCTGGTTGGAACAAAAGGCCTGCACCCACAGCAGCTCTCTAGGACCAGGGTTGCCTATCCATATCCAGCTATACCCACCAGAACATGACCTCAGTCAAATATGCAATGCTTATTTGTAACCTAATCAGTAACAATAGAGATAAACAATTATTCTCTTAAGTGGGTGACACACACTGGGCAGATTTCAAACCATCATAATATTAAAGCTTTCACTAAAAGTAAATACTAAAATAAATTAGTGAGAAACTTTGTTAAAGGAGGTAACACATAACTAGCATGAGAGTTAATATGATTAATAAGCACAATTTTTGGACATCTACAGTGTGGGCTAGAGGGAATTAATAATGGCCTCTTCCTGAGAAGTGCTCTTTCAATTTCTGTATGAAGAAATTATCTCACTAACCCTCACTTGCACAGGCTGATACACAGGTGGACGGGAAGTGAGGTGGGGAAGGGGTGGCAGGGGTAGCTTCACCTAGCAGAGCAACCCCTCAAACAATCCACAACCTCAACATACAGCCACATCCCACACACAGAATAGAGGCTACCCTTTTTCACTGTCACACACTAGCTGTTTAACTGATAGTTGTTTAACTAGTGGTGTTGGTGCAAATACTGAAGCAAATACTGTGTCGCATCTTTTTTTGCAGCAGTCATCTGCAGGGGGAGGGGCTTCTTTGGACCATGCAATGCACAAGGTTAGCAAAATGACTGTGCAAGGGAAACAGAATTGTCCTTTCAGCAGCTGATTGCATAAGAGCAAAGCTTGTTGATGGCATCAAGACATACGGGTCACTGGTCATATATAGATATATTTAGGAGGGGGGGGGTCTCAAGGAAAGAATGGGCCACACAATCAGAGTATTTGTTTTATAAAATTACCTGAAAGAAATGACACAGGAGGCAATAAATTGACACGACAAGTGAATAAAAGGCTAATGCACTCCAATACCATTAAAATAGTTTTAATACTGTTGCAGACCAAACATGCAACAAATGCACTTTACCCCATTTAAATACGGCGCAGAAAAAAAAAAGGTTTTTTGTAAATCCCGGGAACATAAGCAGAATTTTCTGAAAAAGAAAGTTATTTATTGTTTTCCCCTTTGTTTGTTTGAAAGACACAATTCTTAATGAGCCGAGCAAAAGTCTGACTAAGAAACGATGGTGTACAGCATCAGAATCCTGCATCAATGTTCAATCCAAGGCTTTTATTGTGTAGGATGTAAATGTTATCTTTTGGTAGATGCCCTCAGCTATCAAAGTATCTTTACATATTACTACTCACTAATATCCCTTTGATAATAATAAACTAATACACATGTAGCGTAGTGGCTCAAATCAAGAATTGTGACTTTAATTTAAGTAAGAGACATTTTGTTTGTGTGAAAATCACATTGTTGATCATGTAAGAAATAATCCCAGCCATGCACACTGAAGAAAAGGAAAAAAAAAAGTATTAACCTCAGCTTCAATGAACAGTTTCCAGAATCGGCCAGAACTTGGGAACTGCGTGACAAGTCGCTCATATGTCTTCCTTGCTTTATCTATAGGTTGGTTCTAAAGAGGGAGAATGAATTTACATTCCACACTATAAAACATACGAATAAGGAGTCATGTGGGTAGTGAAAAAAATGTAAGTGCTTTGTATTTTATCAATCTATAACCCTTAATCCCACCCCACCCTTTATTATAACCCCAGGAATGCAACTCTGTGTCACTAAACCTGTGCTTCTCGAATCAGAATGCTCCATGCGTCAAGGTCATATGGGTTTTCTTCCAACTTCTTCTCTGCCTTCTTCACCTTCTCTGGAATATACTCTGCCGCCGCCTGGAAGACAAAACAAAAACACAGGGGGGAGGGGAGAAAAAAAAGGAAAAAAAAAGAGTTTATGTTGCTGAATGGGGTTAAAGAATATCAATGCCATCTGTGGTGGTTATGTCATCACATATGGTATTGGCTGTGGATGCAGATATATTACAACAGAACCAGGACTATAGTGCTTCATGAGGTCTGGGATTCTTGGCTTTGTCCCTGTGGTGTGTAATACAATAAAAATAACCATGCATCCCAATACATTAATAATATGGAAATGTATGTTATTAGAGGGGTTTTGCTGAAAAGGTTGAAAAGCTATGTAGGGAATAAGTCACAATTTGTAAAGATAGAAGAGTATAAATCAAGACATGTGAGAACAATCAACATACTCAATGGATACTAGGAGCGAACTTAAAATGGCAAATGCACATTTTGTCCATTAAGCTGGAGAAACCTGTAATATTCTATTATGGTATCTTTTAAAACCGAGTTGCTCTTTTATAACTATGGGTGTATGTTTAAACAATCTTTATTCAGGAACTGCACAGAAAATTTCCATGTACAACTGTTTGAAATGACAAACCTTATCTTATCTTTTGGAGGCCCACAGGGTGCCTGTGTGTGCAGTGCACGTACATGTGTTGCTTTTCATTCTGGCACTGTGTTAACAGGCTGGAGTAGCAACACAAGTTGGCATGCACTACATGGGCTCGTCATTTACAGATTCTCATCTATTGAACTGCATGCCATTCAGTCACTCAGTGAAAATTATGTGATACTTATATTGGCATCGCAGCAACAGTGGCTGCAGTTTCAGTGGCTAAATAAAGACGTGAGATTGCATTAATGCAGTCTGTGTGGATGCCCTACGTGTGACCTGAGGGGGTTCATTGTCTTGCTTGGGTAGAAGGCAGTGTCTAAAAGGTTGGCCCAAATCTTTTTTCATTTTGTGCATAAATCACATACACAGTACCAAAAATATAGTAAAATATGTTTTATTTGTAGCAAGGCATATATTTTCTATTTTTGGAAAATTTGCTGCAGTTTTTGAAATGAGTAAATAAATTAATTTGTGGCAACAAATTATCAATGAAATTGAATAAAATCAAATTCCCCAACACACATGCAAGTGATGATAGACTATGTTAATATATAAAGAGTAGAGGCTGTGAAAATTAATTTCTAGTTGATATTATGCCCCAAAATCTGCTAGAGACTTCATAGACTGTGTTGTTCATTTGTATAACTGTGTGGATGTGTGAGTCAAAGCATACAAAAATCACACAAAACTCATTCATTGTTCATAAACTACAGAAAAGGAGCCATGAGGATAGTAAAATGATTGGATGAGCACCTATAACTATGCTATTTGTAGCAATCTGAAATTCTGTTTATATAATACTAAAATAAATATTTAAGATCAATTTGATGAACAAACAATTTAATTCTGTTTGGAAAAAAAGAGTGGGACAATATACAAATACAGGACAGACACGGTTAACAGGTTTTTTAATGTTTACTTCATGTAAAACACTTTAAATCACTTTTATGTATTAAACGTGATAGATATGTTTTAGTTATTACTTGTATGTGTAGAGGATAAGGGTAATTCTCCTTACGTTAATATTTATTTATGTTAATTATTAAACGTGTGTTGACTTACATGTTTGAAACCAAACGGGGTTTGACTTTTAGGTTACAAAAACACTTCATTGTTTAGTTTGCACTAACGTGGCTCGGTGTAACGTTACACATCCGACATCGTTACCGTTCATTTTCGTTCGGTACCGTGAAATGCAGCATTAGTGGCGCTGATTGACCAACAGGTCAATACTTCAATATCAAGTTACCGTGGAGGTGGCGTTAGATTAGCTCGACGCGTTAACGCTCGAAAACCAAGCGAAGACGAATGCTACAAATTAGCCATTTAACATACGGGCAGCTTTACAACTTTACGACAAGCAAGCGCCAGGAAATACCACGATGTGTGTGTAATCATGTTACAGTAGTCAATGACAAGGTACATACATTACAAGAGAACGAATTAATTGCTAACATTGTCGAATAATAGCACACACGATAAATATGCTAGCATTTCATTAGCGGTTAGCTTGCCCGTCAGCAGAACAGCATGTAGATACCTGGTCGGCTGCTCCGTCGGTGGACATGGCTGGAAGAATAATCTGGGTTAGAAATGTGATAGCAATACAATTAGCGCTAAAAAAAAAATAATAACGTGATGGCAATATTTAAAACGACTAAGTAATCGGCATAGCTTCAAAAGGGTCGATCACATTGCGCTCAAGCTAACGTTGCTATCCGCTCAGTAACTGGCCGATATTTTAAAATGGCGTAAAACTCGACTTCCGGTCCATAACGGCAACAACAATAGCATTTCCGGAGAGAACCCTTCAAAATAAAACATTTCCCCTAACCAAAAAAATGGAAAGTATGTCCATATAATGACCAATTCAACAATGCTCCGCAGTTGTGGCTTTATTTTGTCCTAATTACAAGTGTTAAAGCAGTTCATAATACAGGTCTAAAATATGCATTTGTTTATACATTCAGAAAATAGTGGGTTAAAACAATAAACATGCATTTAATATTGAGTAGATGTATTCATTAAGCTATGTGTATAAATACCACATGTTAAGGTTGGCTATAATTATAGTTTCCTTGAATACACAGTTCCTTTTTGAGACATGTCAGATGAAAATAATCAAAACAAAAATAATCAAAACTAGTTTTGTTTATGCATGACAAATGCATGAATTAAGGTGACTTATGCCAATGCAAAGCAGGATTGCAATTATGCAATAAAATTATAAGTAGCTTATGGCATCAGATATTACTGTACACAAATGACTAGCCTGCTGCCCATTTCAAAATGAAGGTTTAGGGACAGTTGTGACAGAATTATCAGTCGTCAGTACTATTTGTAACCTTTCTATATAAAGCAAGTAATCTTTATCTGTCCTGCTGTATCTTCTCTACATATCTCAACAACTGTCCAATCAACTTTACGCTTGGTGGGTGTGTTGCTGGGGACCCAGGGAAGTGTACTGTCAGATTTGGTGCAATTCAAACATGCAATACATCTATTAGTAAAGTGGAAAAAACAAGTAATCAGTGAACCACTTTTTTTCTCTGAAGGGGACATGGTGGTGACATACTGGGAGTTGGAGGCACTGGGCGTTTTCTGTGCAGTTTTTAACATGTCAAAACAATGACATTTTACAAAGAAACAATACATTGCAGTATGTTTCTGAAAACATTTGAGGTGAGAATTAGGCAATAAAGAATCTTGATTCATATTATATTAATATCCAGTTCCTCTGGAACTAAATATAACAGGTTTGTGTTTGTTTAAAAACCTTTGAGCTTTGAAATAGAGACATGCCTAGGAGGTGTTTGTTTAGTCTTTCCTTGAAGGCATGAACACTACTGGATGAGGTGTCTCAGACAACAGCTGGGGGGAAAGCTGTTCCATACTGTCACAGCAGAGCAGAGAAATCTCCTTTCAAGGCAGCTGGTGTTAGACCTGGGTTGTGACAGGACCTGGCTTGGCGTCAATTCCCAGGTGGTTCGGCCCAATACTTGTGCTAGGGTCTCCTGAATGTTTGGTGGTGTCTGCAGTGGCTCAGCCTGGTCATGGCAAAATTCTACAAAGCATTGCCCTCATCTACACCAATAATCATCTTTAACACCAGTTAAAAAAGTTGCAGTGTCTTCTGGGATTCTGCATATGAGGCATTTAGGTAACATTAATAAAATGTACTGTATAGTAGGTCCTACTGATAATCCGCATGCGAGGGGGGACTGTTCTCTCTACGTTTAGAACAGGAACTCCACTTCCTCTGAGTGAATTCAGCTTAAAGCTCCCAAGATCCTGCATAAAGGGTATTTGGGAAATATTGACAAATTGTATTTTCTCCCAATATCCTGTACGTGTGGCATTTAGACAAAACCAGTAAACTGTAGACCCCCCTAAGAACGTGTATGTGAGGCGTTCAGGGGATATTGGTAAATTATAGCTTCTACTGGTTGTCTGCAGGTAAGGTGTTTAGGGAGTATCGGTTAATTGCAGCCTGTAGTCTGCACCTCTAGGTATTATTAAATATGGAAAAAATACCTGTTCCAAATAGGCACTGCACTAGTAAAACAAAAGCTTTATTAGTGCGGCATTAAGCTGCTCGCCTCGCTGGTCAGTAGGGGGAGACAAATGATAACCATCAGTCTCACAACCCCAAACAGACCAGAGCAGAAGACTGCAGAGCTGCTGTCACAAGAGAAGTAATTAGGGTTTTCATCTTCTATGTTATTATTCATATGATATGTAATCCTGCCACGTGTTCCCTTTTTTGTCACTCTTGACAATATACTGAGTGTCTAGACCCAACATTTGTAGAAGGAGGAAAGGAGATTCTCCTGTTTTGAGAAATCCTGGTTTGATGTGATAAAAAGGTGATGTGATACTGTTAGTGTAAATTTGTAGGGTACCGGTAATATCTTCTAATTGACTGAAGGAGGGAATAGTATGTGTAGATTTCAGGGTTTAAGTCAACCACAGCTGACTGGGATAAGACGGGGAGGGACAACCTCTCCTACCTTTCCAGGAAGCCTCCCCGACAAACTGAAGGGGAAAAACTAAAGGGAGTATCTAAAAGGGGAATACATGCAGCTTAACCGCCACAGCTGTGTGTGCGTGCATGCATGAGTGTGTGTGTGTGCGTGTGTTAATGATGCCCCAGACACAACGACAAGAGGTGCTCACACCTGCTTTCCAGCTGACCAGGCCTAGTGGTTTGTTGTCTCGTACAGGGACTCCTGATGACTTGGAAAGACAAATACCTTTTGGTGGATTAAATTACAGCTGGTGTTGGCAGATACCAGGGGCTTATGGGAAGCTTTCTTTGTCAGCTGGGTGCCTCCTGTCTGTCTGGGCAGCAGCTTGTGCTCCCCCACTAACTTCCCCGAAAAGCACTTTACTATTGACAAAAGAGGAAAGAAAGGGATTTGTTATTGGTTCCACATAGGCTACAATGCCTTTAATAAGTTCCCCTATTGAATTTTTAAAATAGGAGAAACTGAGCCCCCCTCATGATGTTTTGGGCATTGCTTTAGTTACAGTAGTAACATTTTTGTACAACGTTATGCAATAACGTATTCAACTTTACACTAGCAGCCATTTAAGTCTCTTTCGCTCCATTTTCTAACTGGACTTTCAAGTTTGTTAATTAATGACACCATCTACAACAGGGCTGCCCAATCCTGCTCCTTGAGATCTACTATCCTTCATGTTTTGCAAATCTCCCTACTCCAACACACCTGATTCCAATTATTCACAAGCCCTTGGAGAGCTTCAGCTACTTGATCGTGAGTTGATGATTAGAATCAGGTGTGTTATAGATCTCGAGGAGCAGGACTGGGCAGCCCTGATCTACAGGTTGGGATCATTTTTCTGAAACAGTTTTATTTTTCTGCCATCTTGCAGCAAAAGATGGCAGAACATACAAAAAAAGGAAAAGCAAAAACCACTCCCCACTGTAGCCCCAGTAACAGCTGCTGTTCATAATCCTCCCATTCTTTTCTCTATATATATAATTTCCATATCACCTTAAGTCCTCACTAGTGTTGTATTAATAATATAAGATTGGATTCATCTAATGAACACTTCCCTAAATACAACAACTATATATATAAATGCATATATACATTCATTATATATATGAATAGTATATATATATATATATATATATATATATATATATATATATATATATATATATATATATAAATATATGAATATATATTATTCTACTATTCTTTTGCGTTGTTGATTGATGATTTCTGTTCGCTGATCGATTACTCAGGTCTGGCCGATGCCGTCAGCACACAAACATTTGCTTGCAGTTGCTGCTAAAAAAAAAAAAAAAAAAAAAAAAAAAGGACATGTTGAGGCTGACAGGGCCACGGAGCTGGACGGCTAAGAAAGGGTAGCGGATACCCTTCCAGAGATGGGCTACTCCGCCCTGAGAGGAAGGATACGGATTTGAAGAGTGTCGCCACAACCCGGGCCCCGCGCCGCGCTTCTGGACGCTCGTATGCAGGAGTTAATTAATGTTTAAAATGTGGGAGATGGTGGCGGTGCCGAGAACGAGCTCTCCCTTCCTGTCGTCTAGGACAAGATGGCAGCAGTGCAGGCGAACTGTGCATGGTGTGGATTTATAAGTCCATAACATGTTCGGAGAAGTCCTGGATTATACTTATAGTGACTCTATGTGAAGGTAAGCGCCGAGGTGGTGGGGGGGAGAGGGGGGGCTGTCTGTCAATGGTGATGTTTGTGTAACTCAACCTTTGAAACCATAGTTAAGTTGTGACGTAATACGAAGTCACAACTTGGTTACAAACTTAGCTAGCGACAACTAGCTGCGGCTGTGATGATGTCTCCACAGTTCGGACGGAGCGGCGGTGTTCGGCTAACTCGAACTTAGCTGGGTGGTTTGGCCGTGGTGAGTTGTTTCTGTGTATCCTGCCATGGCGGCGGTGCTCACGGTTAACGTCGGCGGCGCATCGAACTCTCCGGTGTGTGTTATTTGTTGCGTGGTGTGTGTTTCTTTTTCGTAATGCCGCGTCGGGTTAACGTGGTAGAATGGTTAGAGATTACCACCGACACCCTGCAGCTGCACGCGCTCTATGGACCGAGTGATTTAACTTGTGAGTTGCTGCTTTACTTGTTATCTACCAACCTGGCAACCGTCTATTTACCGAGAACTCCCAGCTATATACACAGGCGGATAAAAAATCACGCTGGTGTTAGATTACTTGAATTTAGAGCAACACACATTCAGGATCTAATCAAATCTTAAATCGACATTATGTTTAAGTGTCAGTGATTTAACTCTAACCCAGTTTAGTTTGAAAAAAAAGCACAAAAGGGACCTTGGCGACTCTAACACGTGTTTATCTTGGGTGTCCAAACTACTTGCAGAATCTCACAGGGAAAAGTAAAATATTTTACAATTTTCTGGTATTTTTTTCATATTAGTAAGCAGATATATTTGTAGTTTTAATGGCCAAAAATGCCTAAATGTAGTTTTACATCAACTCTCTCAAGTCTTTCTTTAGAGTTCAAGAAAGAACAGGTTGAAATTAATATTAAGGAGCCTCTATTCCAAATGGCTGTAAACGGGGACATAACTGTATATTCGTGTAGTTGAGACGAAGTTGTTTGGAGGAACTTTTGTAAACTACCCTGAGTGCAGGATGTGGTACATATTTGAATTAGAAAAAATGTTTTGGCGTACAAATGCTCAAAAATACATACATTTTATGTACATTACATATTTTGCCTATAAAAAGAGATACAAGAACAATTAATACAGGGACACAAGAATAAAACCTGGAAAATGTATTTTTCATTACATAGGGCCTTTAATGCACAGTTTCTAATTACAGAAAATATAAATTAAAATCTCACTTCCTACAGTAAGGGACATCTAGTACCTTTTATCTCTCAGGTTGAAAATGAACAGCCACCTCTGGCTAAATGCTAGCTGATGTCTTTGGCTCCTTTAAATGGTAGCAGTGTTTAGGTTATTTAACTTGTAAAGTTGGCTTACTTAGGTTGTAAAGTTAACTATACAAAACTTTCCTGTAATCATTAAGTTAGGGATATATCACTTTGATGGTGCTGGCAGTTTAATAGCAGGCACAGGGTAAATAGTTGAGGATTTAGACATCACAACCACCCTTTAGCAAACCATAAGTTGCCTATATAAATGTAGTCATTGTCTGCGAAAAAAAGAGAGAGAAGAGAAAATCACTCTCACACTGAGGCATTTAGCCTGAACAGTTATGTACTTTCCCCACCTTCATTATGTATGAAGGTGGGGGAACAGTATGATAGTTGTGTTTCTTCACTTCTTGACTTGGCACAAAGGATTAACATAATAACATATGGGTATTTGTGTATTTCTTTATGCAAAGTTGAAAACTTCCACAGCAGAGCAGACAGTGGAAGGAGGATTGACTGGTTTGGCCTTTGCAGCAGACACGGTTGCTTGGTTAGGTCCAAAAAGTATAAGGTTGCTTTGTTGTGTTTTTTTAATGGTTCAACCTTTTTCTTACAGAACAATTAGTGATGGGTGTTATGACCAAAAGCCTTATTGTTATATACTTTGCAGCCTTTTTTGATTACAATATGTTACTATTTATGACACACGTACATTATAATGGAACCATTTCAAAACAGACAAGCCATACTGCTAAATGTATTTTTTTTAAAGAAGCTAAAAAGATATAAATGGAAAAAATAACATTGTGCCTCAAGCTTAAAACTAAGATTTTTTTTCTTTTAAAATTCAACAACTAAAATGCTATATAAAATTTATTTCACTGACTGCTTGGCTTACATTGGCAGGCATAAACAGTTCTGGTTGTTTCAGTTCCACCAAAGAACGTTCCCCTGTACGCATCTTTTGTCAGAACGATGTGTCCATTTTGGAAATGTATGAATCAATGATGCAGGGCAAGTAGCTAACATCAATGTTAATATAATGCGCAGAATGTTTTAAGCTACCGATGGCAAGGTGCAACCTGTGGTTAAATCCAGATGGCATAAATCTGAAGCAGGTCCATTATTTGGACCTGGTCTTTTTCACCAGCTCCTCCTTTTTTCCACTTTCAGCCATGTGTAATCATATGTTGCAACCAGTTACAGCGTGTGACTCTACTTTTGTGGGTCACAGATTACGCCATTAACACTCATTATCGCTATAATGTAATAGAATTAAAATCTCTATTGTAGACCAATTCTGTATAATTTACATTGCATATCGTTAATATCACCCATTACTACTGGACAAAGATAATTACGGCTGCCCCTTAACAATTAACCAAACGGTAGTCGAAAAGAGGGGTCTCGGGCCCCGTCTGCACGACACATCAATGAGATTTTTTTTCCGCAGATTCCAAAGTTTTTGTGTAATCGGGGTCGGTAAAAACAAGAGAAGAAGAGTTATTTCTTGGTGAAACGGCTCTGATTGGTCCAAAGACTCTCGCAATGCATTATTGGAAACAAATATGGCCATTAATGTCTAAATTAGGTCACAACCTAGTAGGCTATATGGCTGGACTGTATATGAAATGCTAAAGTCATTTCAAGTTTAAAACCACGGACACAGGAAACATCTCTCAGACAGAAAGACTGGTCCCACGACATGTATTATCTGAGGTGTGGGATTATTTTAAAGGTAAATGACTGTAACATGTAGACAGCTTCCTATCATTTCCTGAGCTCAAACTTGACTTATCAACTAAAAAACATAATGTTAGATCCACAGCGATCAACAAAGTGACTTTTGTGTTTGGTCATCGCCTGCCTTCACCCTCCCCCGTTCTGTGGTTAGCTCCCTCGCTGAGGGGAAAATTGGGTCCTTGGTGTCCTGACTGAACTGCAGAGCGAAGTGAATTCGCATGCAAGAAAGATGGGTATACCCAGGCTAAAAGATTACAGCATTTGGACAGACTATTGAATTACAAAAAAAGCAGCGTTTGCACGGATTTTGTCCAGTTTACGATCACTATCAGTATGGAGCTGGTATCGAAGAGCCTAAAAGCATTCGCGGCAGTGATGCTGCCAATATTGTAAAGTCTTTCAGACAACACAGAGCAGCACTGTGCTGCGATGTTTGTGTGATTCCCTCTCACATAGACACCCCTGTCTGCTGTATGTGTGTCACATTCCTCGGTTTATCAATGGCAAGCCCACAAAAACAGGATTGTGGATTATAGTGAGAGCGGGAATGGCTGAAGAAAGTCAGCACAAAAACAAAAGCATGTGAACAGTGTTTCCCTTTACAAGTATTGGTGTTAGTAGGTGCCGTCTCTTGTTTACTGGCCCAGACGGCGATGGGTGAGAGGACATGGGAATGTGATCTCATACCACAGTGACTCGCCATAGTCGGGGCAAATATGTATTGCATTGCGGTCAACTTAAAAACTAGCTTCCCCAGCGGTGTCTTCTTGAGGTGTGCGAGCGGACACAAGGCCAAAAAAAAAAAAACAAAAAAAAAAAACAGAAATCAACGAGAGCACCTGACATGATGTTACAAAGTAACGAGTGGTAAAAGTGACTGGTTGGAAAATGTCCATTATCCCAGAAAGTAAACATCTGTTCCAGCGCCCGGTATGTAATTACCCATGTGCGTAGAGCGATCTGGTCTAGTCTTCGGATTTTAATAACACACTGGCTGTTTTCGTCCAGAAACCGGTGAGGAAGAAATATCTGCTTTCATGTGAAAACAACTCGTTTAGTTTCCGTGTTTTCGTGCTGCGTCTCAGGCTTTATGATCAATGGTTTCTGATTGATGTAGGTACTTGTCAGGGTTTGTAGTGTTTCAGTGCATGAATGGTGACAGCTGGTAAGTCATGTTTCTTAGAGGAGATGGACTGTTTGCTCTCGATGGAAAATGCAAATCTTTTTTTTTTATTTTTTCTCGGATGTAAGGTGAGTGATTTAGGTATGCATATGTGATAATCCTATGTTGACATTTCAGGCATCTAAATTTCTGTTTTTTTTTTTTTTTTTTTTTAATTTACTAGAAATCCAGCATACATTAAGTGTCAGAAAGCAGAAATTGCTTTTATCGATGTTACCTGAAAGTGCCTTTTTTTTTTTTTTTTTTTTTTTTTTTTTTTTTTTTTTTTCTTAAATCTGTGCTGCCTATTTCTGGTCGAATGTTATTTTCGATTTACAGCTTGTATACAAGGTGATGAGTCAGTGCTCTGGGTTGAGTAAATAGTGCGGCATGACGGAGTGGGCGCAACATGTGCATACACATTTAGTTGGTGTTCGTTTACTTGACGTCTCCTAACACAAGCAGAGTGGGGAAAGCTTGACTGTGCCCGGCCTTTTCCAAGAACTCAAGATTCAGAATTGAGGAAAACGAAATAATGTGGAAATGAACTGCCATTTTGTAAGCACAAATGCACATATTGTGTGTGGAATATTGCAAAGCTACTTTTGTTGTGCTCGTAAAACGGCGTTCAGTAATGTTTTCAGCCAGCACAATGGCCAACAGTACAGTATACTGACTGTGTAAATGAGTTAGCCTAATCCAACAAGTAGAAGACGTCTAAATGATAGTCATAAGTTCACAATCGAAATACCACGGCGTCACATGCTTTCGGAAATAGAGGGCCTTTTATCTAATGAGCGTAGAAGATCATATTCACGAGACACAGGCTGAGCACCACAGTGTGTAGCGAGGTCGCGGAACCGTGCGTTAATGCGGCCGTAGAAGCTAAAGGGATACCGACTGCAGGAAATGGAGTGGGGCTAAAGTGAGTGCTTTCATGTCCACCATTACATTCTGTATTTGGCATCCTCATCTGAGCTTGGCAGCAGCTAAGAGGACCTCATTGCTTTATTTAATAAATAACATGCTTGGGGTCATCCCGGGCGAATACAATTAGGATCACCAGTAAGCAACACGAATTTGTTCTTTCATCTGTGGGAGGTGGAAAAAAGCAGCATGATAAATGAAAGCATATGGTTTGAAGAACATTAAAGAGTTTAGACGCACGAAAGAACATGTAAAAACTCAGAAATACTTATTATTGCCTAGCTACATGTATGACTTAATGTAACTCTGCTGCTCGTAAGTTTTGTACACATTGATTAAGATTTATGCTGCTCGGAGAGAAATGAAAATGCATTGAAATTCAAAGCAACTACATAATTTGCTATCAACCTTTTGTACATTTGTTTCAAATTCACATTATATTTAAATGGAAATATAGCATGTGGTTGCAAATTAAATTATTTGCACCACCCACAAGGTGTGACTGTCATCAGCTGTTTGTCCTCTCATCCATCACTGTTATTTCTGTGTCTTAAAGCACTTTGTTCACTTAATCAGTGCCATTTGTCCGTCATGGACAGGTGTCCGGTGTTTATTTTCTTCTCAATTAAATTTTTAGTCGGCCGGGGTCGAAAGGGCAACCGTGAGCAATTACTTAGCGGCGTCAAGGTTGCTGGAAATGTTCTCGAGCTTTGAAGGATGTAACGCGACGCCACAGGAGAAGCGTCACGGCGGGCCGAAGGAGTATCTGACTTCAGACAGTAATAATAGCAGCAGCTACCATTCTTTTTGCTTCTGCAACAATAATGGCTATCTGCTTAACATCTTCAGATGTTTTAAATGAAATCTGAGTGTAAGCCGGACTAAGCTGATATTAAAAACCTAGACACCCTGATTGCTCGGTTGGTGAGAGTTGTCGAAGCACAGACCCGCTCTCTGTCTAGGGGACCAGACGGCATGCTCTACATATCCCAGCCAATTAACATCTACATTCAACAGACGCTGAGGAGAAAATCGCAGCATGAATGTAGTATTTAGTCATTCAAATTAAACTTGTTTTTTTTTTTTTTTTTTTCTTTTGCTACATTGAGCTTGCTGCTCTTGTAATGGACCCTTGTTAAAGTCATACTCAAATTAAATGGCATAAGTCAACAGCATACGTCTCTGTTCATTGAGAAAAGAATCAGGAAGCAAAATGGAGAAGTTTATATATTGTTTCCCACCGAGCTTTGCATTTATATGCTGGAGTACTGTCATCCGTCTATGCCAGTGGATGCAGCCACTCAAATCTTTACATTTTGCAGCGTTCTGTAAGAAGCAGCGAAGAGGATCCACACATCCTGCTATACAACAATAACCCACAATAAATTTCCTGCAAAAGCATTGTCTCATCGAATTGACAAATGTGAACACCTGATGTTAATCTGTTACTTACTGTTATATAGATATAATACATAAAAGATGTAAATAATATTCTGGTCAACATATGTGAAAAAATCTTACATCATTATAATCATCCCTATAATAGTGTCTAGTGTGATATTGAGGTATTTGGTTAACAAATACTGTACTTGATTTTATCCACGTTGCTCAGCCCTAATTTTCAGTTTTAGCATAGCATAGCTAATTAGCGTGCATCAATTTTCAGCCACCTATTTGGTTCTCGAGCATGTTAATTGAGGAATTTAGGAGGAAAGTGTTATACAACTGTTGTATTTTGTCAATTCATGTTAAATAATTGCAGGCCTTAGGACTGGTCTTCTATCATTCTTTGACTGGTATGACTGCAAGAAAGGTATTGAAAAGCATTTCATATGGTATTAAGAATGTCAAACAGTCTCTAAGTCTGGAATATTATTTGATGACCCATTATTTATGTTGATGTAGATTTAAACCACACTTGCCATTGATTCCAATGCTGACTCACTACAAAAAATGTCAAATTGTAATCAAGACTTTAATGCGGACGTAACGTATCAGGAATTCACTGGCAAAGAAAATTTGTTTGGAACACACTGAGCTCACAAATCAACAAATTTACCGCAGTGGCCTTTTCGATAGTGAGGAGTGCCAAAAATAGAAACTTAAAAATGTTGTATATAATGGCTGGAATGAGTAATGGCTGTCACAGGGCTCTAATTTACAGGCCACACATATTAATTGTAGGCGATGTTGGTGCGTTGCAAATACTTAACTTAACAACTAAGAGAATCCCAGCATACACTAGGTGAGAATTGGGGTCGGGGGTCAGCTTCTCTTTGCACATAAGACAGACTAAGACAGATAAATCATTCACTCACACACCTGCAGGACAGTTTGATTCTCCAATTGAACCAACCTGCATGTTTTTGTCTCAGAAACCCAGGGTGGAATATAAAGAACATGCAAAATCCTAAAAGAAAAGCCCCCCCGCCAACTGCAGCTTTCAAGCCCAAACTATTTTTTGATGAAGCAACAGGGCAAACTACTGATCCACTGTGCTGCCCAACATGAGAATTAATAAATTACAGTCTAGTGATCACCATTACAATTACTTTTGCGCTCTATGGACTCTGGAAAGAGATCTTTTGTGGTGCAGAGGTGGTCTTTCGGACCGGGAGCCAGAACACTTTATTTGCAGGCATGCCAGTGTGACACACTTTAATTTTCCAATGGCGCATTTCCAATTTTTTTTTTCATTCACGACCAAAACGGCTGCCCTTTTGACCCCTCAGCTTGGGGTAATTTGAAAATTGCTCCTAACAAAGAAGACGGCAAATGGCGCTTCCAAGCAGAGCTACAGGGTGTGGTTGCACAGAGCGCTATCAAAGGAATAGGGTGACCTTATGTTGTGGCTTAGAATAGCGTCAAAGGGGGTGGCGTTGGTGTTATCACAATATAAGTGTGTTTTCCATCAGGGATATTTATTTTTGGAGACTCTACAGTGGCTCTGACAACCCAAACTCGACTCGTTTGAATGTCCTTCCGGAAATCCCCTTTCTAAACAAGTTGGGCATATGGCTTTAATTTATGATGGTGGTCCTTTTAAGACCAGCTTGCTTGCGCAGTACTCAAAACACTGATTAATATTTGTCTTATTTGCTTTTTGGATGGATAAACCACACAGTTTTGTGAATGCACTCCTAAAACCCACGAAAACCTTAGTGTATGAGCTACTCGTATCTCAGTCAATCCGCCCCAGAATGAAAATAGGTCATAGGCGTCAGTGTGGCACGCAGACCTTGTTTGATGTCACTGTGCCTCGCTCTTTTTCCCGTTACACATAATGGAGTATTTTGACAAGCTATCCTATTACACACACACTTTCGGGCTCAAAATGAGAATTGGAAAGGGAAGAATAAAACACATCTTAATTGGACAGGTGGGTCCGATGATGATTTGTGTCTTAATTTTTTCCCTCTTCTTGCCTCTCTTATCCCCTCTGCCTCTGTCGGTGTCGAGACCTGCAGTAGGATGCACTGAAATGGCAGGAAAAGGTCAGGCAAACCTTTGAGAAGTTAGTCATCTACCATGTGGAGGTGTCAGTGGGATTGCAGCGGATAGGACGGAATGGAGAAGATGTTCTGTAGCACTCCACCACTGTTTTAATGTGCTCTTATCCATGAACATCAAAGTTATGGTGCCATCAAGTAGAAGTATCAATAAACCGCATAATGGGATTATCTGCGTCTGTCAGTTCAGTTGTTCTTGTATCACAATAACTTACTTAAACTCACCCTCGACCCTTGACCAATATAATGACCGAGAGATAAACACTTAGAGAAACCTGTGGTATCTTTTGGTGCAACAGCTTGGCAACTTGCTGTTTTTGTACATGTTGTGCAGTGGTACATTTTAGAGGCTGCTGTGTAACACTTTGCAGTTCTTTAGCAATGTCTTTGGAAAAAAACAATTTTATGCTGAAATGTGTTGGTGAAGTAACAGCTGACCGACTTTTTGCTTCATTCCCTTGCAGGTATGGCCTCACAAGTCTTGGTCTACCCACCACACATTTATCAAACCCAGACAAGTGCCTTTAGCAGCGTGAAGAAACTCAAAGTCGAGCCTGGCAGCTGTGTGTACCATGAGAGGGCCCACCCGCGGACTTATCTGAACAGCAGAACCCTTGGCATCGTGCACCCAACCAAACAGGCCCGCTCATTTGTGAACCCAGACTCGGCAGCGGGCGTGAAAGTGCGTGGAGGACAAGACTACGCGGTGCAGACGGTGGTGGTGCGCGGTGTGCAGAGACAGCCGCCCAGCAAAAGAGAAGGAGCAGGAGGACCGGGACCAGGCCCAGCTGCGGCCCAGCAGCAGCAGCAGCAGGACACCGGGGTCGTCCACCCGCAGGGCAGCGAACGGCAGCAGACAGACACAGCAAGTGGGGGCAGCAGTGGAGCAACAGGGGCAGGAGGAGGGGGAAGGGGAGCGGGCTGCAGTGGAGGAGGCGCGGGGGGCGGAGGGGAGGAGGAGGCGGGGGAGGAGGAGGAGGAGGAGGAGGGTGACGAAGACGACGAGAACTGTGGAGGTTTGAACTCGGCCGACCGCTCTCAGCGATGTGGGCTGAAACGTAAAAGTGAGGATCTCGATAACCGTGGGCGCACCATGCAGATTGTGGAGGAACTGTCAATGTTGCCCGCCATGTTGCAAACGACGAATGTGGGAAATGCAGCCGTGACTGTGCCCGCGGCTGCGGGGGCCGGGGGGGGCCCCTCCAAACAGGGTGCGGGGCCCGTGGGCGCAGCAGGCGGGGCGGCGGGGGGGGACGGGGACTATCAGGTAGTCCAGCACGAGGTCCTGTGCTCCATGAAGAATACTTACGAAGTGCTGGATTTCCTGGGACGTGGCACGTTCGGCCAGGTCGTGAAGTGCTGGAAGAGGGGCACGGGCGAGGTGGTGGCCGTGAAGATCCTGAAGAACCACCCTTCATACGCGCGGCAGGGTCAAATCGAGGTCGGCATTCTGGCCCGCCTGAGTGGGGAGAACGCGGACGAGCACAACCTGGTGCGGGCCTTCGAATGCTTCCAGCACCGCAGCCACACCTGCCTGGTGTTTGAGATGCTTGAGCAGAACCTGTACGATTTCCTGAAGCAGAACAAGTTCAGCCCGCTGCCCCTGAAGGTGATCCGGCCTGTGCTGCAGCAGGTGGTCACGGCTCTGAAAAAGCTGCGGAGCATGGGCCTGATCCACGCGGACCTCAAACCGGAGAACATTATGCTAGTGGACCCAGTGAGGCAACCCTACAGGGTGAAGGTGATAGACTTTGGCTCAGCCAGCCACGTGTCCAAAGCAGTGTGCTCCACGTACCTCCAGTCTCGGTACTACAGGTGAGCGCAAAACAAATTTTTTAAACCCATTTTTAGCTAAGGAGATTTTAGTTCAGAACGAAAGAGACAATTTTGTGTCTGTTGCCGTCCGGGCTGCCATATACAGATGAGGAAAAAAAAGAATGCACTTCCTTTTGCAAAGAAAGGAAATGTCTCATATTGAACAACATCCTGCCTACTCTGGGACCACATACCATTGATTCTGTGTTTACTAGCAGACGACTGGCTGACTTCTCATGTCCCTACTGCCAGGGAAAGAATGTTGTTTTTCTGGAAACTTACGTAACAATGGCAAGGGAATACATATTTGATTGACTTTTGTGTACATTTAGAGTATTTGCTTTCAGGGAGAAGCAGCTTCAGCTTTAGGAGTTCAAAGGATCTATAGACATTAGGCTTTAATGTAGATAGAAATTAAGTGGCAAATATTTGACAACTCAAAGTAATAACTTGTGTGGACAGCTTAGCTCATATCAAGAAGGATTGGAAGAGAAATGACTGAAATTCTGTCCAAACATGAGTATGTTGTTACAGGGTGTGACATGGCGGTACAGAATCTAAAGTTTATGTCAGGACACTGACTTTTCTAACTGTTTTGGATGTGTGATAGGAAACACGGTGGGTGGAGTTACATTGGCAGTATGTAATTAATTATTTAATTTGATTTGAGAAACAATATCAAATCATACAATAGTGTGTAAATATTTACAGTTGTGCTCATAAGTTTACATACATACAGAGATTTTATGATTTATTAGCCAATTTTCAGAGAATATGAATAACACAAACGATATTATCTAACTGTCTACTCCTTCTAATCATAATGACAAAAGAAACTACACAAATGACCCTGATTAACAGTTTACATACCCTTGAAATTTTGGTCTGATAACATGTACACATGTTGACACAAATGGGTTTGAATGGCTCCTGAAGGTAACCGTCCACAACTGTGATCTGTCTGCTTGTAATCAGTGTGTGTAAAGGTTCAGTGAGTTTCTGAGCTTCTGACAGGCCCTTGCACCGATATCTCTGGATTCTGAGTCATGGCGAAACCAAAAAAAATTGTCAGCCTGGAAGCTGTGCATGAGACGTACTGGATATTCCAACAGGATAATGATCCAAAGCACAAAGCCAAGAAGGTTCTGGAGAGGCCATCTCCTGACCAATATCACCACTCTGGGGAGATCTCAAGCATGCAGTTCATACAAGACAACCCAAGATATTACAGGAACTGGAGGACTTTCTGCCATTAGAGAAAATAAAGAGCCTCATCCACAACTACCACAAAATACTCAAAGCTGTCATTGATGTTAAAATCTAGGGTATGCACATTGTTTACTCAAGCACCAACCATAAGTGAATGAAAGGTGTTTTAATCTTAAAAAAAATACGAAATAATAAATTCTTTCACTGTGTTACCAATGATAGCAAAAGTAGGCATCTGGTGTTCTGCTAACATACAAACTCTGAAATAAGACCACAAACTCATTCTGTCGTGTCCTGGCCTCCTCCGCTGTGTTGTGGAAACCTGGCTGAACTGAGGCCGGTTGGAATCCTTCAACTTGTCACGCTCGGGATAAAGTTTCGCAGTTTCCGAAAAACTTCTTAGGACAACAGACATTTTGTTCCCTTTTATGAGGGTATAATTTTTGACCCGTAGGCCTTGTTTTGTAATCTGTTTTTTTTTTTTATTTTTATTTTTAAAATTGGTATTGAATAGTGATGCAACAAAATAAAAATTTGTTGCTGAAGCTAAAGCCACAGAATATAAAAAAATCCATGGTCTGAATACTGAATATCAAATGCTATGCTATGCTACGCTAACTACATATACAGTACTTTCTGCTAACTATATGTTGATTCTATACCAACTTTTATTTACTCAAGCAATCAGAGCTCTCTCCCTTTTTAGCAACTTTTGCTGCAGGTTTACAGGGGCGTCTCAATAAATTAGAATTTCAGAAACCTCTTCATTTATGTCACTAACTTAATTCAAAAAGTGTAACTAATACAGCCATGATACCTGGAGATTGAAACATTTCATGTCTGTATTAACTTACTTTTATCCTTTCTTTCATCTTTCAAATAGAACAGTATTGTTTGTTGCAGTTTATTGAGATGCACCTGTAAAAGTGATTATCTTTAAAAAGATTGGCAGCAGACAGCCAGTCATCTAGGGTTGAAGCTTTGTCTTAAGGTTTTTGACAACAGAAGAGGAGGTTATCGAGTAAAAAAAAAAAAAAAAAGACACGTCAGGCCGTCACTATGGTAACAGTAACAGCTGACTGTTGCTGTGTGTCTGCCTCGACTCCGAAGCAGCGAATGGCAAAAATGAAACCGCGCCGGGCCGAGACACGCCCTGACGTACTAGCGGAGACATCAGTGATCAGCTCCCGTGACCGCGGTGCTGGAAAATACGGGTGTTCCCATCACTAATCCAGATGGAGGAAATGTCTATAAAAATTGTTGTTTGAAGGTTATGAATCGATTCAGATTTGTCGAGAATAAGAATGATTAATGAAATCTATTTTATTTTTCCCCCCTCTCTTCTTCTCCCACCCCTCACAGCTGTCTCTCTCTCTCTCTCTCTCTCTCATATACTTGGCATATTGTGTGTCACACACTATTCGGCCTTGCTTTTAACTCTGCTGAATGGAGCATTTTTTCACCCGAATATATATATATTCGGTTACAAAATATGCAGTGCAGTCTTAGTATTGAAAGAAGTCCAGTTCAGGCACTAGTATCAAAGTCTCCGTACCCGGCTTGAGGAAGTTTTAAAGCTGCTTGCTGTTTTCTTACATGGTGATGTGATTACGTTATATTGCTATGACTAAAAGCCACATTTTTCATGGTTTAATTGAGTTTAAACTACTGTAGTCAACTGTATGTGCTTTTTGCCACCCAGAGCTGGACATTGTTAAGTCTAGCAACTGGGATCCTGATTACATTATGGCAATTTTGGTGACTAAATATCATGACTAATGGTTAACTGTCAAATAATTGGAAGTCAAACTCGTTGTGTACTCATGTCATTAGAAGCAGTGATTCAACCAAGTGGAATCATCTACAACATCATTAGACCTTCTTAGGACTTCCATAAATTCAAGGAATTATTATTAAGATTCAGTGATGATACGTGAATTGTGCCATCCTGTGACCTGTATCTGTGGAAACACATCGTGCCACGCCACAGCTGGAGTGTGCTACATTGAGCTAATGGAAAAAAGGGCCCATTCAACCAAATCTAGCATCTGTCTAAATAACACAGTCTACGTTGGCTGCATTTCAGTCGCCCATCTGCCATATGAGACAAGGTTCCAAGAGGCACCCCAAGTGTTATTTTCCAGTTCAAGTCTGTATTTTTATTCACTTGCAATAATGTGTTTTGCCTTAACATTCTTTGAAATTTAGCCAAAGCATAAATAATGAATCAGCTGTTGCACTGAGCAGTGACGGCTTTGCCATAAGAGAGAAGGTGGCTCTTGTTCTCTCTTTGCCATGCCATGAATTTTTCCTATTCACTGATGGCAACAGGATTTGTCTTTTTCTTCCTCCTCCACTCATTGTACCTCGCTGTGCCACATGGCAAATGTTCCACTGTCAGGTCAGTTATATTTCCATGCGTTGTAGTCATTTCCATGTGGTCATCTTGATATAACAAGTCAAAGCGTCAACTCCAGAGACGTCATTTGTTATACTTGTAAAAGTGGAATTGACCTCTTCCTCCATAGGGTTTTCTTTCTTTCAATGCACTACCTTCAGACTATTCTATTTTTCTGCCCTAGGTAAACATAAGTATATCATGTTTTTTGAGCACAGTTGGGAATATCTGACCAAGTGGAGGACCAATGTGGAACATATTCCGAGGCCGAGAAGAACAGACCAGGATCTGTGAACCCCGGTTCAGGACAGCGTTATCTGTTTTAGTGAAAGGCATTTACATTGCATTTGAATAATTTCCACTGCCTGCACACTGAGTCAGCGAAGCAGTATGTGCTGCAGGCGATTAAAATACAGTGAAAATAAGATGCGAGTAGATGATTTGATGTCTCTATTTGCATTCACTGTAGGTTTGCTCCCCGACAAAAAAAAGGCTATACTTAGTTTGACCTGTTCCTGGGCCGCAGGGCTGTGGGAACGCTGGGAAAAATACTTGTCAATGACAATTTTCTTTTCATCCCACATCTGTCAGCCGTTTTTTTTTTTTTTTTTTTTTTTTTTTTTTTTTTTTTTTTTTTTTTCTCTTCTCATCCGTGTGTGAATATTGTATTGTTGCGAATGCACTTTGGAAGTTGCTCGAAATAGAACTGTCCTGCTTTGTTGTACTTTGTTGAAGGGGAGGAAGTGAACGGGGCAGCTGCTTCAAGTCATCAAGCTTTGGGGACAAGCGTTCATCCTATTGTGCTGCTGTATTTTGATACAATATTCATCACTACAGTTGCTGACTTGAGAGGGAACTGCATAGTGACAATAGGTCAGGCGGGTCCAATTATTTGCAGCAGTATTCATTTGAGTTTTGTCCGAGTGTTTTAAATCTGCTCACATATTAAAGATGGTGCCATAATTGCTGACTTATGGGCAACATGTGTCACCCTTAAAGGTCTCGTGTCTTGCACTTTTTGGAGTTTTATTTGAAGTTTTAATCCCTAATACCATACATTTATGATTTACCATACTAAAAATCATGATAGTTTCACAGCTAAAAGAACAGACTGCAGGGGTGCAATTAAAGCTTAATTCAAATCACTAGAAAATAGTTTTATTTTTTTATAGTTTTTATTTATGATGTGGCTGCCATTAAAAATGTCTATTCCTTACCTAAGGTGTCATACCCAATATTCTCATGTCTAATATTTGTTGATGCCAATGACAATGAATATATGCTTTGATTAAGTTAATAATACATTAATCACCAACTCTTTCCATAATGGATTAATTGTTTTTAATCATTTTGAATAAGAAAATGTTCAAATTCACTGGTTCCAGCTTCTCAAATCAAATAACTTTCAGGTTTCTTTAGTGATAATCTTTGGTTTGTCGACTGCTGGTCTGAAAAGAAAAAAGATGTTTTAAGTTGCATCTTTAGCTTTAGGAAACGATGATCCAGTGTTTCCCCACACACAAGAAAAAATGGCATCAAAATCTTCACATACATCAAAAAAAAGATGCATTGACTGAAGAAAACACTGTCAAAATTATGCCTGCTTTATCAAAAATGTGCATCTCTGTACTTTTTCCAGCCCCCCACCCACCCCCCTCCAACAGAGTGTACAATCTCAAAGCATAGTTTGAGGCAAAAGCATTGCTGAGGCCGAGAGTGAAGGGCTGCTTAAAATAGCTTGTGGGACGCCGGCCAGGGTGCTTCGCCTTCTATAGATGGTGAAGCACATATGCAGCCAGAATGGGGGAGAGCTCGAAATACTAGAGACCTCTCACTTCACTCATTCAAGGTCAACCAGCTCTAATGTCAGCTTTTTTTTTTTTTTTTTTTTTTTGAGCTTCGTATGTGTGTTCGTTTGGTCACATATGCAGCACTAAATACTTGCCAGTATTCTATAGTGGCTTGTGTATTACAAAAAACTGTCTGCCACCAAAGCCATTAGGTTTGACAGATTGGCCAACAACTTCCAAAATGTCCAAGCATTTGGCCAGGAGACTTTGGTAACACGCCATCCTTGTTTGCACAGTCATCTTCGTTGGAGGTCCTCTCCTTCGAGTTGCTATTTTGTTCTACAGTTTATCTCTGTTCTGAACAAAATCTAAACCCTAATCCCAATTTTCTTTGAGAGTTGGTTTAAGCACTTGGTTTAATGCTTGTCTTTTAGCAAATGTATTCAAATTAAATGTCTTCTTAGTGTTGCGTTTAGTTTTTGGTGAGGGTTCGGATAGGTTATTCAAATGTTCCTGTTGATTACCATACCAACAAGAAGAAATGCCATCCTCTGCCAGGAATTTGTCCTCAAATGTGTTGTATTACTGTTAAAAACCGCTAATTCTAATGTTGTGATTGTATAAACTTTAATCATAGAACACTTAGTGCACATTTCACTTTTCATAAATGTCTTTATTTCGCTACCGTTTGTATTAATCAGTTTAACATGCAGTAGTAATTTAAGTTATTTGTTTGTGTTGCTATGCAAACATTCAGCTTAAATGGGATCTGAAGGTCTACTCTCATTCACTCATGTTCTATTGGATTAATTTTTTCCCCTTAATAGTAGGTGTGGCATTTTTTGCAGAATTAGCAAAGAATCTCAAACAGTCTTACAAATGTTTTGTGCATGTGGGAACCTGTGGATACACACGCACACACACACAACGCCAACAATTTTTTAATGGACTATTTACAAGTGGCTAAGGAATCTTCCCAGCGACTAAAGTGACTAAAGTAGCTCAAAGCATTGAGTCTAGTTCTCATGTTTCAGTTTATTGTGATGCTATGTCAAATTAGTGTTCCTATTGATTTCAATCCAGAGAGTGAATGTTTTAACAGTTCATGTTTGTATTTGTACTTGGATATAAGGAGGCCTTCTGTTACATGTGCTTATGTGGTGCAAGTTTTTGCTGGAAAACTTCAGTCCAACCATTTATTTCTACACAGATATACATTGCCTGGTGTCACATACCCACACCTGACAAAAAAAACTGATTAATCTTTGCAAACTGTATTCAGTGAGCATCATACTGGGCGGTTAAAGTTCAGAGCAGTGTGCTGTATTTCTACTACTTTGCAATAAGTATTTGCCTATCTGGCGTATCTGGCTTGAGTTGGTAGCTTAACAAACAGTTTGAACATAATGACAGAGGAAATGAAAATGGCAAAAAGTGCTTTAAATTCAGAGATCAGCTTTGCATTCCAGAAGGTCTGTGGGTCCTCGGTGTACTTTTCAGAAATGAATGGCTTTGGGGTGAAATGTCCAAGAAATTCTCTTGAGATGTCACCTTGGAAATGCCATCCTTCATGGAGAAGGCCATGTGTTTGGCAACGACAAGCGAAGGCCTTGTTGTCAAGGCCAAAGGCTTGTTTGGTTTGCGATATCCTGGTAAATATAAGGGTTTACAGAGGCTGTGTTTGGGTAATAGCTGCTTAGTTGTTAGAATAGCTGTATGACGTCTTTTGGTATCGTTGGCAAAATAAATACCTTTTAAGAAATATATGGACCTGATACCTCTGAGATTCACATGCCTCTATTGTGTATGGCTTGGTTCTGACTTTAGGATTAAAATTCTGATTGATCGTCCCTCTCAACCACCAAAGATAAATTAGCTGAAGCCGATGTTAATCACCAGAGAACCAGGGATTCCCTCAGCTACCATCCTCAATTAAAAAAAAAAAAAAAAAATTGCCCAAGAGATTTTCATTTTAAAATTATAGAGTTTATAATGTTAGATATCTGCCCATGAACAGGAGTATCTATCTTTTCAGATGCACTAATTGCATCTAACTTCCTGAGAGCCTCCTTGCTGGTTGGAGACGTGTAACCATGGTAACCTGTGCCAACCTTTCGGTCTGAATTTAAAGAATGAGCAAAAACGCTCGTGGGAAAATGTGGGAAATCGGCTTCGTCAGTCACTGCTCATATGCTCATGCACGACTCGATGAGGAGACAAATGGATTCAGACATTGTTTTTTTCATATAGTAGGACAGATGTAATAAAGGGCAGTAGCCTATATACATTTTCAGACCATTTGAGCTATAATTGCACCTCAGTTCCTGACAGCCTTCTTGCCAGTTGCAGACACATTTTTTTTTTTGCTCATTGGCATGGTAACCCATGCCAATGAGCAAAAAAAAAAATTGCAAAAATCTGGAAAATCAGTGGACCCATGTGTGATTTCGGATAGATTAGACAGCACATTGAGGAGAAAAATAGATGCAGACAGCATCTTTTTGTAATAGAATGACATCTGTTGGAATTTCTATATAGGTGTACAAGTATTTGACCAACTTTTCTCCAAGGCTCCAAATACACAAATTAATGTAGAATCGTGCAGGTGGGGCCTAACACCGGCTCCATTACAGCTCATTGAAGTCTTTACAACTTTAAGATGCGTCTAAAGCCTTGTATTTGTAATCCGAGGCACAGACAAATCAGGGTGCAAGCGCTGCCTCCACCTTTGCTACACGGCCTCTGTGTTCCACTGAATAATGCAAAAAGCTCGGAGAAGTGTGTGGAATAACAGTTCCTGCAAGAGGCGTGCAGCAAGGCTCCATTCTTCCATCATGGAGTCACCACGTTGTCAGTTTGCCTTTGTGGCCGAGCTTATGCCAACTGCAGTGTGGCCCAAATGAGTTTATTTATCAGAACTAGCTTACTGAAAAGGCCTGTGTAAGCATGCGATGACAATGACACCCCCCTCCCTTTCCCCTTTTTGTAGCCACCCTTATTTGCTATGCTCTGTGTGAGCTGGTTGGACGCCACTTTACACTTCGTTCCTCCCTGTGAGGACAGAGCAGGGAGGATCAGAGAACTATTTCTGGAGTGTGAGATAATGGTCATGAATAAGAAATAGAGATGGAGATAATTCCTCTGCACTGCCATGGCTGGTCTGGCAAAAAAATAAAAAAAATAAACTTAAACAAGTCTGCATGTTAAAAATAAAACTGACAAAACACCTGCATATCCAAGAAACACTGACATTTTGGAAAATATGCTTGTTTTCTTTCTTAACCATTCAAAGGAAAATGGTATATCAAGCTCTTCTGTGTGGTACAAAATAAAGTTTGTAATTTTTTTTTCTTGGGGGGGATATAGTTCGCTTCTGATCATCACAGTAATTTGAATTCAAATTTGTGAAAATTTTTATGAGAGGTTGATGGAGTAGCGTGCAGATTCTACGTTTGATTGTTGTGTTGATATGTTAGCTGGCAACCCAGACATGAGGAAAGGAAAAACAAAATGCATGTGTGGTAGATGTGCACAGGGAGGATTCAACTTCCTCAAAAACTATTGGTAAATGTTTGAGCTCTCTAATCCAACGATGAACATCAGGTCCATGTTGGTTTTGACTAACAGTGCTTTGCCTTTGTCTCTGTACCTTTCTGTGAAAGGGAGACGGACTAAAATAGGAGAAAAAGACCATGTGGACGGGAGAATGGAAGCAAGTGTTTGAGGTGGAGGAGCATGCCTGTTTAACTTATTGACCAGAGAAAGACTCCTTTTCATTCGTCAGAGCTTGCCCAGGGAGGGAGCTATACATTGATCTGCCCGTTCTTGTTTTAATTGTGTGATTGTAGCTGGATGCCATACCTGCAGTGTGGGGTTATACTTGGCAACAGTGGATGATGCTGCTCCATTAAGGACAATACAGAAGTTAATGCTGAGTTTATTACTCTAAGTAAGGCTGTTCTGTAGGGCCTGAACTAAATCTTAACGGAAGGGGAAAAATACAAACAAACAAACAAACAAATGTGCAAATAACACCGCATTGATTTTCTTGATTATATCCAACCTAATGAGCTTCTTTAAAATCCCATGATACACACTGATTTGTAGAATCAGTGAAGTGTTTTGAAGTTTGAACTTCAGAACACCGCTGTGAACTGGGGAATATTCGGTCCGAACAACAGTGCCAGCAGGCGGAGAAGCTCTTTGAAGGTCTGTTCTTTTTTTCCCCTCTCTCCTTTGCTGCCTCTGAAGGTATCTCTCCCACTAAAACATAAAGGCTGGAAATCCTCGAGCACAGTGATATTGTAGTTGGCCCTTGTCTCGCTCAGAGCTGTTCATTTGCAGCCTTTGAGCTACTGCTATGGATGCTGATATGTTTTTGTCTAGCAACTCAGAAAACACATTAACTCAAAGACTGTGGTATGCAGTTGATTGCCGCACTTGAAAAAATTGGAAACAGATTGACCGCATTTAAATTTAAAAAATGATTATATTCACATAATATGCATTTAATACCATAAAACTTTTTTTTTCATCATGTTTGTGGTAGCACATCATATTCACAATTCTTTAACTACTACAGATTTAGTGAAAGATTTATATGGATGTAGTATACAGTTAATACACATACAAATAAAAAAAAAAGGATTTTTTTGCTGGTAGGTCAATGGGCTGTCTATGGTCTGTGAAATGGGTATTGGGTTTTATATACATGTTCTTAAAAAGACTTGAAACCGGTAGGAACCCTGGAAAGTAAAAATGCAATAGGCAGTAATATCTCAAAGATTCATCATTATTATTATGATTATTATTATTATCTATGATAAATTTAGAGGAAATACTAATTATTATCATCAAACAAGCATCTGTAATTAATATGCTGCATGCTTTATAATCACATTATTATTATTATTATTATTAGTGTTGTTTTCAGTCAGTCAGTCATTTTCTTCATCCACTTATTCCTCATTAGGGTCACAGCAGAGCTCTGCTGGAACCAAATATCAGCACATTACAGGTGATAGGCACGATACACCCCAGACGGGTTACAAGCACATGGAATTAATAAGTATTATAATAATGTAATTACTACTTATAAATTTGGTGCCATTCCTTTTATGTGTTTAGCATTTGTACAAAACTTTATTTGCTTTTGGACTAATCACTCTCTCTGCCCTTGACCACCAATATTTAATGACACATTTTGTCAAAAAGCATACAGCACCAGTCAAATGTTTGGACACCACTACCCACTTGACAGGCACTGAATGTGCAGGTACCAACTTAAGTACTGTGTTTTTTTTTCTTTTTCTATATGCACTTGTTACTGTATAGTGCTGACTGTGCACAACGCTGGAACCGTTTCCCCATCCTGCCCTGGGTGAAAAAGCCAGTGAATCGGCCCAGTTGCATTGTTGATCCTCTCCCCGTGTACCTGTCAGCTTCCTCAGGGGCGCTCGCCACGTGGAGCAAAACAGTCACGAGGCTTCTGCTCCTCTAGAATTCAGTGGCCCCTCAGCATGTACGTCATATCCTCAGGATGGAAAATAGATTTGGTTTCACAGGAGGGAGGCGAGGCTTGAGTTGCGTTGATTAGGACAGAGCTGTGCAACCATGGCAACATCCACTCATCTCCCCTGTGCCCCCCCCACCCCCCCACACACAACCAAAGGACAGAGTTCACCTGATCTCTTCTAATCTGACAAAATACAAAAAGGTGTAGCTATACATAACATCATTCCTGAATGTTTTATCTGTTTCTTCTCTTGATCAGTCTTGGTGCCATTTCTGAAAATAGAACCGTTTGAGGTTTTGATTTCTGTGACTACCTAAGCCACCTGATTTATTGGTGTCATTATTTTTGCTTGATGTATTTTTTTTAGGCTCGAAGCTTTTTTGAGACATCTTAAAGTTGGAGGTCAGTCACTGTTACAAAGTGTGATGCAGCTGAACACATACACTCAGCTCTGTTTGCTCCCCTAATAGGATTATTTCTTATTGTTTATACAGTAAAATTAAAGGTGTGTTTTAATTTGGGGAAATGTTTTATACATACTTTCTGGTGTACACTTTGTCTTGCTTGCACACACACACACACACACACACACACACACACACACACACACACACACTCCTTCACCAGTACATACATGCATCATGTCTATTTACAGCCATTTAAATCAGCTAATCTGAGGAGAGGCTCATGAATATTAATGAAACACACCAAAATCACCTAGTGCCATAGTACTTCATTAGTCTGTTTTAGAATAGAGCTGACGACTTTTGTCGTTACTAATCTTCTTAATTATTTTTTTACTGTGCTGTAACTTTGTTCTTGTTTTGTTTAAATTTTAATCAACTGCTTTTAAATATTTGTTTCATTTATTTTTTGATTTTTTTGCTTTCAATTTCAATAAATTTTAATTCAATCCTTTTTCTAATTAATTAGGTCTTAGATTTTTCTTGTTTTAATCAACTGTTTTTAAATTGGATCTTAATGCTTTCAATGTTTCATGTAAAGCACTATGAGTTACCTTGTTGATAAATGTGTTATGTCCATGAACTTGCCTTGCCTTTTTAGAATAGGGACAAACTTTTAGGACCCGCATAGAAGATCTCAAATCGGATGAGCAGACAGGGCGTCTCGCTCAAAATTCAAAGCGTCACGTAGCTATTGTTGGACGCGCGGAGCGGGTTGTTGGCAGGGCGAGGCGGTGTTTGGTTGCAGGGCAGCCTCTAACTACTGGACCAACCAAATGATGCCCTGCCGCGCCGTGCGAGTTATGCCCATCAGCCTGTATAAGCCGAGTGTCCCCGATGAATGCTAGGGTGTTTTAAGACCTGGCGTCTCTCTCTCTCCCCTCACCCCACCAGGGAAAACCTGCTCCTTATAAATAGGACACGCATGTGAGACCGAAATGGATGTGGCGTATCTGCCCGGTCGATTCTCTGCTGCCGCTGCCGCATGTCGCTTACTGTACCAGCTGCTGCGTGCATTTGTTTTGACCATGTGATCAAGTTTAAGGGACAATGCCAAAAACTGTCATGTGGTGTAACCGTAAAAACTTGGGTCTGGATAGTTCAATGTTCTTAAAAATTTTTTTTTTTAATATAAAACGAAAAAGCACATGCTGTCAACTAGTTTTATATTCGAGATGGATTAAATATTTATATTTGTCTTTCTTTTCCGGTTATACCATTTAACATTTAGTGTCAAAATTGTACACAAAAATTTTACGTTTTTTTTTTTTTTTGTTAAAAACGATACAAATGGACTTTTAAATAACAAAGATTTTGAGAGACCTAATGAATGCTTCTTAAAACTGTGTTAAAGTTTTTGACTTTCTCATCTTGCCAACCATTGCCACTGAACCCCAAAACTTTTTTGGGGCCTAAAACCTTCAGTGCCACATGCCAAAGATGTCTAATTTGCCTGATCTTTTCAGACACGTTCAGTCTGTAAAGTGGAGGATTTCCTTAGTTGGTATGACAAGCTTCCTCAACCAGTAAGCTTAGGATGTGGCTTCTCTTGAAATCCCCACCCCTGGTCTTTCTATAGATTCACTCCTCTGGATTCTCTCATGTTGTCAAATAGTTTGTCGGGTGTGTATGTCGTCTATACGCTGGGCGGAAGTGAACTGATAGCTCTTAGTCACTTGGGTCCTCTCTCAATGTAATTTTAGTGGTGAGATATTCCGAGCACTGCTGTCATCAAGGAAGGAAACAAGAACTCAGTTACTATAGCTATTACTGACACATTATCTCAACGTATTTATATTAGGGATGCACATTTATATTTTTTTTTATCTGACCGATGGCCGACACTCATTAACTGTTTAACTGCTAAGCTGCCAAGATAAAATGTACTCTTTAGTGGCTATATGAGTGCTTCAAAGAAAGGGGAAGGGAAAAACCCTAAGAACTCTGTATTAATAACCACCTCCTCCTCTCTTGGCTAATTAACGCTGATCCAAAACGGCAAACACGTTAACAAATCTCAACTTGTACATGGCCACAATTAGTCTATGTTCTTTAAACTGTTTAACTGACCGTATCTTTCAAGATCCTGGTGATTGGTTAATTACGAACAACCTGGATAATTTAAATACTTTAATATAAATATTTTTGGCTTCATCCGAGGTTTGCTAAAAGAAAAAAGCTTCTCCTTCCTTCCATAAACATATTTTCCTTGATGAATAAGACAGACGGTCATATAAGAAACAAATGCCAAATAAACTTTAATATAAAGTGGTTACATTCAGCCTTATTTCAATATTTTCAATAATGATCCATAATCTTCATTATCCACTGATAAGAAATATTTTATATCATATTCTCGCCTGACTCTACATTTATTAATTAAAAGTACATGTTAAGCTTTTAAGCATAAAATATCACCCAAATATTTTAAAAGAAAATTATCAGATCAATATAATAGTTTTATTGACTGTTGCTGTCTAATATAAGTAACGTAATGACATGTCAAATACCATTTTAACCAGTTTACAGATTGGTTTCCCCCCTGCCCAAATCTGATTGTCGCTCTCAAGACATTCTTCTTGAATGGCAGCGTCTGGACTTGTCTAATAGGTGTTTACTGTTGGTCTGTGTGCTAGATAGTGTCCTTTTTTTAAGTGAGCCGGAGGGTCAATTGTATCAGACAGGAGCTCATGCCACTTCATGCTATCAGCGCAGCGTCTCTGTTTATAGGCTTTGTGGTGTATCCTAAACACTGAGTTCTTGACAGTTGTCAGTGTGTCTTACCTACATTGGCGCTGACAGGTCTGCGTCACCACCAGCTATTACGGTGCTCCCACAGAGTTAGCTGCGGTAACTCTGAGCCAGCACCTACGTGAAGAAGTAGTGACTGTGTTTTTTTTCTTTCTCCTAGCCTATCAAAGCTGAGATCCCAGCAGTCTGGCTGACCTGCTAACCCACTGGCTCGGCCCCGCTGATGCACGGCAACTCTCGGCCACGCACGACATACGTTGGCCCGCGAGCCACAAAAATCTGACTGACTGGGCCAGCATCAGAAATTCCATGACATTAGTGACGAAGCACATTAATTTCCCTGAGGCTGAACTTGCCTAAAAAAAACCCAAAACAGTAATGAGACAAAGGGGGGGGAGAAAAAAAAACAGTTGTTTGGTGCTTGAAGTGACCACTACCACTTCTAATATTTATGTGGGACAATGTCAAAAATGTTGTGGTGTAATCCTAAAAATTTGGTACCACTTAAAAATGTTTAACAAAATAAATAAAAACACATGCTATCAACTACTTCTATATTCTAGGTGAATTAAATATATGAATGTACATGAACAAATGAACCTGAAAACAAAATGCACATGTATTTGACTTTCTCATCTTGCCCATTTGTCACTGAACCATGTATAAATATAAATGTAAGCAGGAAACACTGGTTTAGTAGATAAGTGTCCACTGTTCAATCTTTGGTTCCTTCCTTAAAGATGGCATAAACATAATTTTTGACTATTACTGTATTTTCTTTTTTTTTGCTCCACAAGTTCAACATTGTTTGATATTTTCCAAGTCAATGTTGTTATTGCGTGACTGTAAACTAAAACTGTTTTTTTTTTCCCCCCTATGTTCCACAGGGCCCCAGAGATTATTTTGGGATTGCCGTTTTGCGAAGCCATAGACATGTGGTCCCTAGGCTGCGTGATAGCTGAACTTTTTCTGGGCTGGCCGCTTTACCCTGGGGCCCTGGAGTACGACCAGGTAAACAACCAGCTCCTAACCCCCCCCCACCTTTTGGCCATTACCCTCTCCACAGTTCTGGAGGGAGCGTTCCCCTTCTCCTTCTCATGCAACTCATCCCCTCCTGTTACTTTCAATTTCTATGATTCAGTTTCACATGCCCTTACTCACAGGCTAGCCTCTATTGCACTGCTGACTCTACGTGTCAGGGCAGCGGTACACCCAGCATCTCATCTCTGCTCTGTCCCTCTTATTTTCTCTTCTTCTTTTTATTTTTCCTCCAAACCACTTCTTCCAATTAAGAGAAGCCACAACATAGTGGGTTCAGTGTGTTTTCTTGTGTATGTGTACGTTTGCACTGAATCCAGCGTTCTATTACAGGCTTGTCTCACTGACTCAGACGCAGCAGAGTCTTTAGGACACACGATCCGCGGCTCCTTTACTGTAAATCTCCTAAAAGAAGCATTGCGAAGAGTCAACCGGGGAACGTGCCTGGGCAAAGGCTTAAAAAGGCAGACAGCAGTGTTCGGCTGCAGAATCTATGACAGATGGCTTTAAAGTAGGACAAGAATGCAACATTGTCACAGTGTGTGCAGATGGAAAAATCTGTTATTTTAATCCACGCAAGATCTCCGGTTTAATGCCGTTTTTAAGGATACTGAAGGGACGGTCTATACGTGGAGGGTCCGGGGAGGAACCTTTTGAGGTTTAAGTGGAGGGAAAAACTGTTCCGCGTGATTACATGTGAAACAGAAAGACAGTGATTGATTGTGTGAGTGTAGTAGGGGCCGGGAAGCTCGGGCGACTTACAGTAACAAGTTGGTGTACCAAGCTGGTTTCTTACATACCCGCCCTGAGGATTCTATCAGGCGTCTATGAGAGTGAGCAGAAAAGCCATATTCTGTTGTGATTATTATCTATAAGGAACTGTTGGATGTCTGCCCCTCCCGGCGGACCCCTGGCCGCGTCTTGCCGAGACTAGACTGATCTGGGCTTATGCTGAGCGGCTTTTCCTTCCCCCGGAGCCCGATCTACTCAAAGCCTGCAAAGAGAGTCTCATTCAGATCAGATGTTGCACCATCCTATGCACCACTCTACATTACAGCACTCAGCCCCCCCCTCCACGCACTCTGCTCATCCCAAAGTATTTTTATGTTCATATATCATTTTTCACCCTGCCCGGTGCCGAGGCAAGGGGGAGATCATTCAACACCTCCGAAAGAAATTCAACGTGCAGCGCTAGTCTAAATATGATGAATCTGTTTTCGCAGGAGCCAGTCAGCATGTCCCGGAGCTGCTTCAGAGATAGCTGGGGGGGGAGCCTTTTTGGTTTCTAAGGGGCTGCTCAGAGCTTATGGGAAGGCTCGGAAGGGCTGATGAGGGCAGACAGGATGAAGTTAGCACAGATAAGGAGTGTGAGGAAACTGTGGAATGTATCAGATAGAGATAGAAACCTACTGTGCGGAAAACAGCAACTGAAATTGAATTAAAGTACAGTGTGGACACTGTGCTTGTGGATTTTTGTCAGGGGGGCGTGATTAATTCCTGGACAGAAAGCAAGGAGGTCATTGTTTTAGCTCATTGGATCTTGCATGTCTCATGTTATTGTCTGCTGATCAAAACACTTTTTATTGAACGTTAAGCTCTGGATGTTCTCTGGGACATCTGAAGGTATCCACCCTGGCCCATTTTAGCAGAATGGTTATGTATTAAGTCAGAAGTCCCCCCATGACTTTGGAGGAATAAGCCTCTTTCATAAGACCTCCGTAAATGTAATGGATATTCAACTGCAACAATAATCAGATGAGCTGTTTCTCCCCTGTGGATTTAATACAAAGTACTGTAAGCAAAACGGAATGAGTTGCCTATTAACACCATAACACAATTATTATACTGCTTTACGTAATGAAATTGGCAGCAACATTCTTTAGCTAATAAACAATGAAATTCAGGGCAACTGTAATTGGAGATTTACTAGAAGGAGACGGGGTCCAGCGTCCACCATGCTAACAGCCTTTAATTATGACCAAATCCATCTTTGTTCCAGAGAATAAACTTAGCACTGTTTTGTAGCAGTGGGACCACTTCCTTGGGGTTCCACTTATCACGTGAGGGGGGGAAAATGATACGTGCTGAGTCCCCCCCCCCCACACCACGTGCAGGAAAGCCAAGACTGCCCACTGGTATGCGACATTCTGCATTTGGTCATGAAATGGAGAGGCAGGGGGAACCAGTCCGTGCATGGGCACAAAACAACTGGGAAAATCTTTTTTTTTTTTGTGTGCTTTCCTCTCTTTTGTGAGGTAAAGCGCTTTACATCTGTGCAAACTTAAAATTGTCCTCATATAAGTCATTAGCAATTTTTAAGTCGTTGCAGAGAAATGACATCAAGAGCAGAAATGATCTCAATTTAAAGTTTTTTTTTTATGCTCATGTGCAAATAAAACAATCATAAGCATATGTAACAATGTTGAAATGGGACACTTTTATTGGCTGAAATAAATGATCAACTGACTTGATGTGCGTAAACCGCCAGGCAGCTGACTGCTGGTGTGAGGTGTCATCAAGAGGCCACGGGGTCATCTGGCCAGATCCCATCGAGCCGCCTCTTCTTCCCCCCTAAGCCTTCTCCCTTTTCTTCTTATCTTTCTTCAGAGGGTCTTTTTCCATCCCACGCAGCATATTGTATTAATAAATCCAACTCCTCCCCCTCTCTTTACTTTATTCCACCCCTCCCCTCCCCTCCCCGTCACACCACCTTTTATTTCACTAATGCTGCAGGAGGCCGCTCTCCCCCTTTTGATGTGATGAACCTTATGATTCAGCCAGCATCTCATTATGAGCGCCTATGATTAGTCCGGGTGCAGAAGTCTTGTCTGTTTTTAACTCGATCTTTTTCCTTACCCATTATTCTCTCCATCTGTTGTTTTCTTGGACACTATCTTAACCACAGCATTCAAAACATATATTTGCAAAGACCAAAGTAAAACAGGCCTGTTTTTATTTCTTATTTTTTAAACCCCTTGTGGCCTAACTGGCAGCCCAGAGGAGAAGTTAGAATAAGAGAATGTAGGTAGTGGCAGCAAAGAGTATTGGGGTTAGTATAAGTTACGTTAAATCCTATATAGAGTAATTTCTGTTCAGAAACTGGGAGAGAATCTACATAAATGTGCGTAGGATTGTAGGAGGGTGTTGGGACGTTATTTTGAAGTGAGACACACTTCTCTTTGTTGTCTTCTGTAATTATCTGAGCCGTCATAAAGTAATGGCTGCCTGTGCTTCCTATGCGCTCTGCAGCAGGCCTGGGCTCGCTAGATGGCTGTTTTGTGAAGCAGGGGCTTTGCATCAGTGATCTCACTGGTTTGCGAGATCTCTGCAGAGGCATGCCTTCCAGCGAAAATAAGGGTTTTCCCATCGCAAGAATTTTCCCACACACACACACTCACACGCATGCCCACTGGCTTGTGTTGTGTTTCTGTGTCTGTTGCTGTTTACACAATGTTGCCGAACTACAGCGAAGCTACGCTGTGGACACGAAAAGGTGGGGGGGGGGGGCTTGTCAGTGTGCTTTTTAGAGTTCCAACAGAGTTTGGTGGAATTGATGGTGTCATCAACGTCTGGCCACATTATGAATGGCCTCATGGTATGAGGGCAGAATTTAGTTTAGCATAAATCAGCATGTATTGGACTGAAGGTCTGAGACATTCCAAAACAGTGAAATAGACGGGGACACTGTTTTGGCCATCGTCATGCTCAAGTTCTACACTGGACAGATGTGTGTAGTATAAGAACTCTTATCTTATTATTAAATGAACTTTGCCTTGCAGATAATTTAGCTTTTTTGGGTCATTTTTGGTCTTGTTTTAAATATATATATATATATATATATATATATTTTTTATTTGTAATAAAACACAATTTTAAATGTTTCTGCCATTTTATATAATGTTTGTTCTGTAACAATCATTTGACTTCTTTTGATACCAAGTCTAAGTACATAACATATTGTGGTTGTAGAGATACTCCATATTTATTAAAATTTTTAGCAGGAAAATTGTGTTTTTCAGCTCCCAGTCTGACTTAAGTGGTGTTCTTCACAGAATTTGGAGAGAATGTGATGTTTTTAAATGCATCAGTTTTGTGTTCTTTTGATATTCTTCTGCTCCACCTATTCTCTCCTGCTCCAGTCTGACCCACTCATCCTCCCATCCTCTGAAAATGAGTCATACATAAAATCAGATAATTTTAGCACATCAGATATTACTCTGAAAATAAAATCAACCCCCCAAAGTCAGTGTTAATGATCCAGTTTTTTTCAATTTGTTTTCTATGGTGGTTATAAACACAATAAAATATTTGGTATTTTTAAGTTAATGTTGCCTTGAATGGTAAAATAAAATAAATAAAACATGGTACTGGTAGTTTCGAGCACTCTATCTAGTTTATATTGCTGTAAAAATGACATTCTCCACCAAAATGGCCAATGCTAAGTTATACAAGGTTCCACTAGAACACATTATCATAACATCACTGGACTAAATTTTACCTACGTGAATTCTGCACAACAGGACCCCACGTTAGTGCCAAGCTCTGCCAGAAGGTGTTTTCCTCCTGAAAACATGCTGCAGCTACTAATTGAATGTAGAGGAAACCCTGACATGTCAACACAGTAAACACTTCCAACAAAAACATCCTCAGTAAGTAGTACAGTCAGTAAAGCTCTTCGTGTAACTTTCGAGAAGACCCCCCCCCCAGGTGATTGACAGATGGTAAATCCAATCACCTGCCAAATTCTTTCCTTTTTTGTACAGTTTCCAAGTGCAAGTCCTCAGATGGGTCTGTGTAACAGCTGGCATGTCAGTCTGCCTTACATCCATTTAGATCAAATAGGCAGTACTTTTACATTTAACAACATCTAACAACTTCAACCTCACGATCCTCACTACTAAGGGGTGGGGAATAATGCCCATGATCCAACTATAATTGTAATAAAAATATAATTTCAGCGGGTGTCGTCAGACTTGTACAGATTAATATATTCCGTCTGTGTGGTTAATGGCATGTTCTCGGAATGGTTCAGAGAGGCAGGCCGAAGCACAGCGGTGGCTTTGCACTCTCCTTGAAAATAAACTCTGTTGGCTAGGAGCCATTAATGAAGACGAACCTCCTGCAGTGGATGCCGAACTTTAAATGAGCTTCAACTCTGTGTTCAACTTGTGTTCAGCTAGCGATTACCAAGCTAATCCTGTTGTGGTGACTTTTTGCTCCCATGCAGCCCCTCCCCCTCCCTGTCCGTTACTGACTGCACAGTTTATACCCTCTAACTTGTTAAAAAAACTCAAAATTACTTCACTGTGAACCTATAGCATCAGGATCGATCAATCGTTGCCACCTGAGTCGAGTCAGATCTTGATGCGACTCCTCTCCTGGTCGATGTAATTACTAGATGATGGACTGCGGTGGTCCAAAGGGTCATGTAATCAAACCACTTCCACACGGCTGAAGTCCTTTTCACTTTTGAAATGTCTCCAGAACGGTGACATTGCATCCGCTCTGTCATGTGTGTTGCCATGGCAGCCCCTCCCCCCACCACGCGTCTCTTTCGCTCTCTCTTTTTGCTTCTTAGAAGGGCTCGAATCTCTGATGTCCTTAATACTTGGGTGTGATTGACGTCAACCGGGCTTCTCACCGGTCTTTTCTCACAAACCTGTGTGTGACACACTCGCCCCGCAGCGTCATTATCCAGCAAAAAAAAAAAAAAAAATTGGCATTGAGAGCACAGAAACCTTGCTATCAGAGTTCAGTGTTTGGGTTTTGCTATTTGTCAGGAATGTGTCATCTTCAAGGTGTCTGCAGACGTCACCCGCTGTGAGCACTTTCCACATGCACTGACTTCAACACCTTTACAGTGTTGCCGCTGCAGTCACCCTTGTGAATAATAAAAAGCACATAAGAGTTTCAGAATGGTCAGGAAACTTGTTTATTTTGGGGATGATAGAGAAATTACAAGAACTGCTTTTCATTGTGTTTCATTATTAGTATGACATGTCAAATGAAGATACATTTGATAATTTAGTATTAAATGGTGTTACTGAAACCCAAGCTTTTGGGTCTTTTATTTTCTATTAATTTTTTATTTTTTTTCCGTCTAATTGTCCAACAGATTCGCTACATTTCTCAGACACAAGGGTTGCCAGGAGAACATTTATTGAATGCGGGGACGAAGACGGCACGATTCTTTTGCAGAGAATCGGACTCACCTTATGCAGCATGGAGACTAAAGGTGAGGAGTGTTCATTTCCTCTTATTTAATATATATATATACACCAATAAATGATGCATGTCCATGTTTAGCTATAGTTCTAAATCTAATTTCTATAACTATTTTTCCTGTGTTAAACTAAAACATGCACAGAGGAAATCAAATGATTTAGTCTGCTGGTCACATTACTACACACAAGCGTGTACTATGCAATAAAAACATGTCGGGCTGCACTAAACCCTTTTCTTTTTCTCTGTAGTCAACAGATGAGCATGAGACGGAGACGGGGATGAAATCAAAGGAAGCCAGGAAGTACATCTTCAGCTGTTTGGATGACATAGTGCATGTACGTTTTGACTGTTTTCCCCACAACGTTCTCCACAGGATGTTTAGCATCAGACGCCGAGAGGATGTACAGTAGTCGACTAGTTTATGACCAGAGGAAGTACACACCTACAGCTGCGTGAGCAGGAAGGGGGAACACATGCCTGATTACCGAGAAAGCGAGTTCTGCTTATCTTAACTGCGTTTCAGTTGAACACCAAATGTAAATTTTGAGGTTTCACTCGTCATTCTGTGTAGAAACAGACCACAGGTGGAAATTCTCAGGCAACCATCAGTGTGTATTTTCCGATCTGTGCGTTTGTTAGTCAAAGGAAATTCGTGCAAGTTGACAGTGAACAAATACGTCATCAAAACACAGAGAAACAGCCAGGAGCATGGAGGAAGGTAGCACAATTTTGAATTATGAACTGGCTCATACTCTAAAACTTGAGAACTGAACTCTAAACTATTTAATGCAGAGCGTGAACCAAACACTGTGGGTGTGGGTGTGGGTTTAAAATGTCTCCCTGTTTCCTGAAGCTACAGCCTAAAATGTATTTTTTGATCCAGACCAACCGTTCACAACCCAAAGATCATAAGTTTACTATTTTAAATTACCACATATAATAACTGAGTTTCAATTAACCACAGGCTTCCCTTTAAATGCCAGATCTATATTATGATAAATAACTGCCGGTTTTAAATGAACAGTCCAATTTATAAGAAAAAAAAATTACATTTAAATGGCCATGGCTCCGGTACAGTGAAAAATTACAGTGAAAGCACAGCATGAAATTCAAAATTTACGTTGTAAACTATGCAAAGCAAATTGTAGGAGAAGCCAGACATTACAGTACAACTACAGTGATATATATAAAATAATTTGAGTAAATTGTTTCATGGTCAGTTTTTGTCAGGAAGAAAAAAATCATCTGATCTGTTAAGTCTTTGAAACTAATAAACTCCCGGCTATATATAATTTACAGTATTACAGAAAACTAAAGAAACAAAAAATAATCACATTGAGAAGCTGTAACCAGAATAATTATCATAATAGTTGGCAGTTTGTTGATTAAGTGCTGCTACTTTTCATGCTATATTATTGTTTTATTTTTGACATATTCTATATATCTAATATATCATATTTTTGATGGTTTTGATTTTTGATATTTTGCAATTTCAGTCATAAATGTTTGCTTCCCCAGGTGAACTTAGTGATGAATCTGGAAGGTAGTGACTTGCTCGCAGAGAAAGCAGATCGTCGGGAGTTTGTGGGCCTGCTGAAGAAAATGTTGTTGATCGATGCGGAGGAGAGGATCGCCCCTGCCGAAGCCCTCAGCCACCCATTTGTGACAATGCAACACCTGCTCGACTTCCCCCACTGCAACCAGTAAGTCCGCTTCATCCCGCCTGCTCCCTGCAGATGTTTTTTCATTTTTTTTTTTTTTTTAACTTCCTGCACACCTTGACCTTTCCCGTGTCATGTCACTCCTCCCGCCTGCAGCGTGAAGTCGTGTTTCCACATCATGGACGTGTGCTGGAATCGTCCCAGCGCGTACGAGGCGGTCAACAGAAACAAAGGCCCATTCGTCAGGCCTGTGAGCACAACCGCCGCTGCTTCGGTCACCCACCCCTTCAGCAAGATAACAGGTGTCCACACACAGGTAAATTGAGTCGGGATGCGCTCTTTTCATTGTCATTTTTATTATTACATTTACAGCTAGAGTTACATCAGGAAATGAAAACATTTGAAAACAAAGGAACCACCCAATTAATTAACAAGCATTTTATTGTCTGTTTCTTGTCTCCTGAGCTGAAAAAGTGAATAAAAATCCTCCTTAGTGTCAGACCAATCGCAGATGGTAAAGGATATTGACACACAATGTGCCGTTCTGTTCATCCGCCCCTGTGAGGACGGATGATGTTGGCAATTTTTCTTGCCTTTATTGCTCCCATGTATGCCCATCTTATTGCGTCTCAGCTTTGCTGTCATGGTAACAAAATCACGTCATGTTGCTGAGGTCATGGCAACAGGTGCAAATCAGCGTTGTTGCCAAGGAGAGACAAGGAGCTGACCCTTTTTTGGCATTAGATCTTCATAATGCAAAAAAAATATCTCCAAGTCGTTTTTGGAAAGAATGTGTTAGGAAATACGAACCAATCATACCACGGTGCGCGTAACACAATGCTATACTGACTAGATACAGTATGTTTCATCAGTGCAGCTGTAAGCTTAACATTACTAATCAGTTTGAAACCTAAATGAAGGAATTTTAAACACAGGCCTTGTGCACAAAAAAGGTCAGCTACACGTTTTGTGTTTTTCATGAAGTAATATCGTTAAGTTCTCCTGGACAAAAAAGATTTTAACAGGAGAATGTTTTGTTTTTTTAATTCCAGCCCCTGAAAGGCTGCTTTGTTTACTATCATGTGTACGGGGGACGGACTACGGGCAGGAGCCACAGCAGAACAATATAGGCCTAGTTCTCGTTATTCAATAAATGTGATTATAGGCAGGCATGAGAGCAGCATGAGTAGTGAAGCAGAGGCACATGCTCGTCTGTTCTTTGTTTATCCCTGGGGCCCGTCTCAAACATTTACTTCAACATTGTTAGACAACCTTTTAGTCATCCAGATTAAAAAAGGTAACATTACATTTCCCCCTTACTCTTCTCTTTCCCTCTAAACTGCTCCTGTGAACCATCACTTTTATTATGTGCACTCACTAGAACAGTAGCTCGATTTTCTGTCACGCACACATTTCCCAAGCTCTCAAACTTTCAGTACTCCCTTTTTCCCCTTTTCCTGTTTTCTCTTCCCGTTTTCTTTTCTTTCTTCCTGTAAATTCCCTAATACATACTATACTTGTCTTATACTGAATGTTTCTTTTTTATGGTTTTATTTTTATTTTGTTCATTCTAACTGAATTTCCTCATTTTACTTCTGCTTTCCGTCAGTCTCCAGTTCTACTTTTTATTATTTTATAGGGGATGACTGTCATCACTATGTTGCATAAAATGAGGTTGTGGAGGATATTGATGCTGATACATATTTTTATTGCTCAGAGGATTAGGATTATAATAGGATTATTCTTATTAATGAAAAAACAGAACACTGTTAGCAATACTGCACGATTTACAAGAGAATTATAATGTTAATGAATATAATTACATAGGTTATTATAGGTTGAGATTAGGGATGCTGCTTAATATGCTTAAAAATGATTACACTGATTATTTCTAATAGCATGATGTTGATTTTTATATGGATAATTATTATTCATGTTTGCCTTTATACATGTTAATAGGATAATAGTGATGATTAGGATTATTTTTTGTTATCATTATTATCATTCATAATATTTTGTTTTCTTACTATGGGGCATGCATTACATAGGAATTTCTGCTTTCAGACTTCTTATTTATTTCTACACTTTCCCATTTATCTCCCCAACAGAAATGCACCTTATTTTCTTCTGTCTATATATAATTAATAAATTATCTGTCTGTACGATTGATAAAAATAGAGTTTCCAATGGAGTTGATAGGTGAGCAGGTGGATGTTTTGGTCCTACACTCTAAAGTACACTTCCTGTCAAGTAGATCAGTCTTACATTATGTTACCATCACCTGCTTCAGGTCAAATGCATTAAAGTTAATTCACCAACCCAGGTCTAATCTCTTTCTTAGTGTGAGAGAAGCTCCTGCTTCTGGCACAGATGCTGCCATCTACTGGCTGTTAAAAGCTATTATTGATCATGTTAGACTGAGGGAAAAGTTTAAACAATTTTTTTTTTTTAGGGCTTAGCCCCATCAGCCCCCTCAGTGATGCACCCTGGGATACCATTGCAGACCGGAAATGGTCAGTTCGGCTGCAACGACTCATTTCAGCAGGCGCTCATCTTATGTCCCCCAACCATTCAAGGTAGGAAATGTAACTCTTTCTACTTTTTATGTTGTGCATGGATTTGTATTTCACATGTTAATTAATTCGAGTGGTATAATAAAATATCTTTGTCACTTCCCCTTTTAGTCCCTTAATTACTAGGTATTTAACCGATAAATACATGGTAATAATAATAAAGTATAGTAAATACAGTGAAACTACAGTTGAAATACTAGATTTCCACCTGGCAATTATATGCAATCATTGGGTAATTACTATTGTTATTGTGTAGTTAAATGATTAGCATCTATAGCTGAAGGTATAGGTATTCACCCACTAAATATATATGGTAATTATAATATATTGTTGGGTAATTGCTACTTTTAATAAGTAGCGTGTGCGTGTGCGTGTGCGTGTGTGTGTGTGTGTGTGTGTGTGTTCAGTTAATACACGGTGTCATTGGGTTATTATCACTGGTAGTAAGTAGATAAATACAGAGAAACTAATACTAGATTTACCTGGGAAATAAATTGTAATGGATATTAATCCCTTTCCCACACAATAAACACAGACTTTCACCATGTAGGTTCAGCATTGTTACTTGGTAAAACTTAGCAACTTAAGTAAGTAAACAGAAACTGTGCCGTAAAAGGAAGCCATGTTTGTTTCTAGAAAATTAACCATGTACCTTGTATTTCAGCTGCAATTTAACGGTATTAACCTACCTATTGCTAGTGGTAAATACCAAAAAAGATATAGTAATATGTATAATACCATGTATTTACTGGTTTTAAAAGGAGTAATTGGTAGGGCGACCAATACATGAGGTAACGTGTTCTCTGTTGCAGGAATACCCACCAATGCAGCTAAACCAGCAGGCTACTCCGTTCGAATGGAGGCCTCTGTGCCCCTGGTCACTCAAGCACCCCCAATCCAGCCCATACAAATCCGGCCTGGTGTCATCACCCAGGTAAATGTAGGAATAATGCTAACTGCTAACAAGACTCTGTAACTGGTATGTGTAGGTGAAATGGATTGTATGATGCCATTTGACGCTGATATGATGTCTTTGCATCTCTCTGCGCTTCAACAGGCCTGGTCGAACCGAGCTCAGCAGATCTTGGTGCCGACTTGGCAGCAGGTGACATCCGTGCCCCCTCCGCCAACCACTCTCACATCTGACACGGTGGCGGGCTCACAGAGATTGGGGGACTGGGGGTAAGCAATTTGTTTCCCTGCTTTAGGTGGTTAAAGCGTGTTCTGATACTTCATCCATACCCTTAAATGATATGTGCATTTATAATTTTAATATACTGTATTATATGAAGCATTCACTACTAGTGTGTTATCTTTATTTGCCATGATGCTCACCCTTGGGAACAGCTGTACCGTTCTGATACAGAACGTTTGCTGCCCAGAATATTAATGATCGATGAGTCATACGCGTCCTCTGGGACCACTGACTGAAACTGTTGTGACAGTAATGTTGCTAAAGGCTTTTGGCTCAATTTGCATTGTTCCGTTTTCTTAATGCAGGAAAGTACGTACCCATGGTAACCATTACAGCTCCATGATCGCCCACCCTCAGCCATTCTTAACCAACCAAATGAACATGTCCACCCACCAGCCAATCAACATAGGCATTGCACATGTGGTGTGGCCGCAGCCTGCTGCCAATAAGAGAGCTAAGCCTTGTGGAAACAGGTATGGCATGTTGCTCTTTTTCCTTCGTCTTATGTGCATTATGAACATGAACAGACAAGGGGTGGGACATTAACAAGTAATTACGGTTAATTGATTACAAAGAAAATAATGCGGTTAAACCCAAACAAATGACTGGCTTCATCAGGAAGAAAATAAGTAAGTCGAAAACATAGAGATTTCACAGGACTGTGGACCATTATCAGCTGTTCACAATAAGGGGTTTTACAAAATTAACTACAGATAGTGACAGTAATTCATTTACCTAAAATACATGTTTTTGGGGCAAACATTATGTGATTATTTGCAATAAAGTAATTACAAAACATGTAATTTATTCAAATCTTTCAATCAGTCCCACCCCTAAAACAAACACAGAAAATTTTCCTTTGCTCAATGTGACATATTTTTCTTCCGTAGGGGCAGCAACTTTTCCCAAAACACAAACATCCAAAATTTATCATGCCAGTCCCCAAAGATGGCCGATACAGCAAAGAATGTGGAGGAGGTCGAGGAGGAGGAAGCCAGCTGCCCAGAGGAGGGGCACGCTGTCGGAGAAGCGCAAGGAACAGAGCAGGTAGGGGAGGATGACGGGAATTGCTGCAAGTCGCAGCCAGACTGCGAGCTTTCGGTGTCACAGGAGCAGCGGCAGGCCATGGTGATCTCTGACCTCGCCAGCCCGACAGTTAGCGTCATCAGTATAAGCAGTGACGAGGACGAGAGTGCACAAAGACACTCGATCGGCGAGTGAGTACAAAATCCTCAGGTTCCTTCTGATGTTATTTCTGGCTCAGCTGTAAAGTGTTCGTGTCTTCTTTCCTTTATTCCTTTTTTTAAATGTGTCTCTCTCTTATTCTCTGCACATAGGTGTAAGGGTAGCACAGAATGTGAGGCGTGTCAGAGCACCGTCAGTATGAAGAGAGTCTGTTCCCTCAGCAGCCCAGACAGTACGCTCAGCACCAGCTCTTCAGCCTCGGCCCAATCCAGCGAGTCGCCCTGCAAACATCCCAATAGGTACAGTATATATTAAAAAAAAATAAACTGACTCAAATGCAGCTTATATACTAGGTTTGTAATGAAACACCAACTCACAATTCCGTTTGTGTCACAATATTTGACCCACGGTTCGATATGCCTGCAAGCATCCTCCACCTGCATGTCATGTGATGACCTTTCTATGGTAGTTGACAGGGGCGCACACGCCGAAAACGGCAAGACGTACAAATGATGCAAAACCAAAAACACACAAATGAATAAAAAACAAATGCAACAGCAACAGCAGAAACAAAAAGCAAAGGCAAAGACTTATAAACCCACAAACTCGTTGCAAACACTGCAAATTCACTCCACAGTCCACTCAAGTCGCAGCAACAGCAACACGTTGCAGTCCATAGATCCATATGTGGTCACAGTCAAAGTTGTGGCTGGTTTCCGTTGCCAAGGAAACACAACCCTTTGCTGGGTGGCTGTTTGGAGCCGAGTGAAAACAAAGACATGTGTAATATGAACTACAGAGCCGAAAAATGAAAGAAAAGTAATAATTTTCACAAAGGCTTCAAAATGAACAGACGCTAGTCTTCTACAGGGGTGGGCAATTCCGGTCCTGGAGGGCCGGTGTGGCTGCAGGTTTTTGTTCCAACCAGGCAGTAACACACCTGATTCTACTAATGAAGGTGCAGAGTAGCAGTAATTAGTAGAATCAGGTGTGTTTACTGCTCGGTTGGAACAAAAACCTGCAGCCACACTGGCCCTCCAGGACCGGAATTGCCCACCCCTGGTCTACTAACTCTTCGCTTTAAGGATTATAGCTAACGCGTTAACTGTACTTTAAAAATTGTGTTTTAATAATTTTTGAGTGAAGGCCGCAATGACCGGTTTCTCTCTGTACAGTATGTCCGATGACGAGCAGGAGAGCGGATGTGACACCGTGGACAGCTCGCCCGCCTCAGACACCTCGGGTCACAGCGCCGGCCGCTTCACGGGACGCCACTACATCGCAAACCAGAACTGCGAGCCCCGTGTCGCGTGCGTCGCCCCGGAGACCGAGCCCAGCAAACCAACAGTGCGTACTGTCGTGGTGCCACCAATGAGGGTGCAGAACAACAACAACCACCACCATGGCATTGGTGACACACCTGGCAACACAGGTAAGACATCTAGCACACTTTATGTTGAGTTGTGTACATTATATTAGCACTATGTTGCATAGTAAAATAAGTGTTTAAAGTTTATAATATTTAAAATGTCCGAAATAATATATATATAAAAAAATATACAGTATAAGAAAATGTTTCTCTGTTCTCTCAGGATATTGTCATTCTACTGTATGTAAATCAGTTGGATCTATCAATCAATCTGCAATCTAGGTTGTATGCACTAGAAGTTTTCTAGATCATATTAATATAATTTGTTGCCATATGGACACAACATGCATTCAACATGCATAAATAGCATAGCAACAACAGAGCATGTTAGAAAATGTATTGCATCCAAATTAAAAAAAATGTAAAGGTTACTTACTACTTACTGGACTTTATACAACAGCTTTTTAGAAAAATACAAAGATACAGTAATTGTTACCATATGGCAGCACAATGCAATAGAGGGTTAGTTGTCAAGCATGCTGAGTGAATCCATGCTTTGTTATGTAGTTAAGAACTGGGACCGACAGCGGCTCCTTCTAAACCCAGGTTGTTGTTCTGAGGACACATGTCTTCTGCACATCGGTTGTTACACTCTTGACAGTTTTATCCACTCAGAAGTGCAGGAGTAGGTCACGCTTGCTCAAAGATCCGGTCACCACCACCGCTGCTGTCTGCTCCACAGGTCACATGGTCTGGGATTACACTGTCTTAGTAGGCCACAGAGGTTCTCACAGGTGATTATGGGCGACTTGCCCCGATGTATCAGCTCTGATCTCTGGAGCGGATATTTGTTTGCTGTCTCTCACTCTGGCTCCAGACTGGCTCCTGAGAGCCCCCCCTGTATCTGTGTGGGTGTTTGTTTCATGGAGCTACATAAGATATGCACAACTGCCCCAAAACTGTTTTATGTCCTGAAAAAACACATTCAGAACATTGACGTCAACCCGAGAATTCAAAAGATTTTCTGGCAGACACGAGTGAATGTTTGATGAATGTTTTTTTCCGGTATTAAAATGGAGTCTTGCATGCAACATGTAGTGATTTTTTTTTTTTTAAATATATTAACCCCTGTCGTTAGTGAGACATTGTTAGTTTTTGTAGTTTGTTGTTGAACTGGAGGTTTTGCTGTAAATCCTTATCCTTTTATCTCCTTTCCTGTCAAAGGGCATCTCCCTGCCCAACCCGCATACCCTTAAAACCCACAACCCAAGCCCCACATAAAAGGGCACAGCTCGCTTTTCCAGTGCTACCAGGTGTATTTATAGCACGAGGGTCTGACCCCACTATAATCTCTGTGAACAAGCTTGATTACCAACTCCTCTCAGATCCCCCAAACATGTCTATTTATAACCATCTAGATCATATTCAGAGGACAGGTGATGCTATGTTTAAAGGAGTTGGACCTGATCAAACACAGCTGACAAACGTTCTGATTTCTGTTTCAGAATGTGGTTGGATTTCATCTTTTTAAAAACGTTTTGCCTTTCCTTTTCTGTTTTGAAATTGATATTGGTCACGTCGTCTTGTACGCGTCATCAACACGTGTCTTTCGCCTCTTCTCCTCCAGTCTTAGAGTCTTCAGGCCAGTCCAGAGGGCGAGGCATTCCTGGGCGACATCACCACCACTCCACTCCCCTCCTCAACCGGCCGCAGAAGATCACCCCCGCATTCCAGCCCCAGCAGCAGCAGCCTATCGGCTTTGGGCAGGTGAGCACATGCAGTCCCGTACATCAGGGGCATAGAACCAAAATCTGACTCTCAATGTCAGTGAGCCCCTCTCTGTGCCAGTGCATAGAGCATGTGAGCAAAAAAAATATATAAAATCTGCGGTGCTTAAATCCAGTACATTATGTCCTATTCGATCGATATATGTAGGGCAGAAAGCCCGATCAAGCACAGATCTATATAGTTGGATCGCAGGAATATAAATAATTATATCTTTTTCGTAGATAAATCATTAGACCACCACTACAATCAGATCAGATTATATTAATGACTGGCTCTTCAAATCACCACCTGAATTGATGCGTTTGTCCTACATGTCCTTGAATACCTAAAGCATTAGGCAGCATCTGGTTGTTGATTTTGTTTTGATTCATGACTTTACACCCGTCACTGCTGTGGGTGGACTAAACTTTTTTGCCTTTAGGAGGGTTCATTCTCTTATGATGTCATTAATATACTGTATATTTGACACCATATCAAATTGTGACACCAATTAATTGGAGTGCCTAATTCATTCATCAAAAAAAAAAATCTGGATTCATGGGCCTTTGGTAGTCAGGTCCAACCACCAAGTTGTTGATGGGTATTGAACATAGATTAGGCTTTATTATCAAGCAGAATATATAATATCCTACCAGTGATTGTGTTCCACAGTGTGCGGAAAGTCACGTTTTATAACATGCAAGAACATGGATTATAGCCAGCATCTTTGTCTTTTTTTGGAAAGTGAATTGTTAGAGAACTTGGCAGATTGTATCAGAAAAATCCAATTTTGGGAAATGGGTAAAGTGGCTACGACTACATTCTATGCATTTAGGTGATAAAGAGAACAGCATTTGAATTTCAAGCATCTCCGTTTGGTAGCGGCGAAGCAGCCAAGGCGCACTGTGGATGGATCTTAATTCATCTGCCACAAATGATAGGAGAAATCCAGCTGTTTTGCTCCGATTTACTCACAGTTAAGGGGTTTTCATACTGTGTAAAGGTAAAGTTTATTCTGACATGACAACACAAAACAAACAGATACAACATAAAAAAACAGCATACACAACATTTGCATTTGACACAAAACAAAAAATCATGTTGAACAATGACAGAAAAGGCATAAGTAGAAGCAAACTGTTTTTAAAACCATATTACATTAAAGCCAAAAGCTGAGCTGTTAAGGGCTGTTGGGTGAAAACAGCAGCATCTAGTGGCTCACAAAGTCAAACTGCTGAATCCCACATTGTCTCTCTTCTTCAGGTCCAACATTTCGGTTCCTGCCACCAGGAGTGGAACGGCAACTTTGCCCACCGGAGACCCCAGGCCTATATCCCTCCCACCATGCATGGGCACACGTTCACCCTGTCCCACAGCAGCCCAAACCACTCGGGCCCCCACCCTCACCTTGGGGGCCACCCGCACTCCCAGCCCACCTTACTGTCCTACCCGCCCTCTGGTCCCCTGGTCACGGCCGCGCCCGTGGCTCACCTGCTGGCGTCCCCCAGCGCCTCCCGCCCCGTCCTCCAGCCCACCTACAGCATCACCCACCCGGCAGGCATCGTGCATCAGGTCACAGTGGGCATCAACCCGCGGCTGCTGCCCTCTCCCACCTTGCACCCGCCGAGCCAGTTCAAGCCCCTCTTCCCCCCGCATTCCTACATCGCGTCGCCCGCCTACGCCAGTTTCCCTCTCAGCCCCACCAAAATAAACCAGTACCCTTACATGTGAGCACCGGCGCCCAGGTCCCCTTCACACCATCCGAGGGCTAAGCGAGCAGGGCGAATTCTATCTTAAACCACAAACATGGTTTTCATTTCCAAAAACCATGGCACAACCACAGAGAAAGCAAGCTATTTTTTGAATCATGTAGACTTGGGTGTAATTGAACTTCAAGCTTTAAAAAAAACAAAACAAAAAAAAAACAGAGTTCCAATGGTGGGGATGATTTGGGCAAAAATTAAGAAGTAAATAATGTATGAATGATTGAATGAAAGAATGAATGCGTAGTTAAACTCACACTTAATGTGTTTTGCACATTTGATATATCTTTGCATTGGATCTTCTACGAATACTCCTCAAAACAGGTAAATAATTGGGGTGGTGTTGAATAGTTAGACTTTGCACCCCTGATCCCAGCTATTTTTCTATATTGCCTTCTTACATGTGCAAGACACATCCATATTTGTAAAGCCATCCCAGTCTCTAGCTCTAGATTGACAGATGCACATGTTGTCCACGGTGTATGTCGTACTGCGTTTGAAGTATTTGTACCTTTTTCGGTGTCTTTCGGTGTTAGCAATGTAGGGTTGTTCCTCACGCTGCATGTGGTCTTGCATGGGCAAAAATGTAAACGGAAAGATGCATAGACGTTGCTCTTATTGTTTGTGTCACAAGACTCGCTGCATTGTATAACTGTCCCCAGCCATAGTGCCTTACATATTTGAGGTTGTTAATGTCACTACTTATATATGACTATATACATGAATATTAATGTACTGGACTGCAGCACTTGAAATTCCAATCAGTCGATGCATCCTATGTGTGAGTATATATATATATATATGCACATGTGTATATGTCCATGCATAGCCTGCATGGATGATGTATCGCGGATAGCGGTGCTTATCTTTTTGGAGTCGGTGTATATTTCAGTGTGTAGAGAGTTACTATTCTGTTCTCTCGAGAAGAACAGCATGCTTTGCTGTTGCGAATGCTTGCTGTTTCATTAAAAAAAAACTTTGTTTCTCCCTTCCCGAATGGACTAGTGTACAAAGTGCAAGTACTGAGTATTGCTTAATATTTGATAATCACTTTCTATTTAGTGAAACTCTTATTACTAACAGTATTTGTACTGTTTGATGAAACTGCAATACAATCTAAATAGTCGTTGATTTTTATTATTTTTTTTTTCCTTTTCTTGTCTTTGTATTCTCATTTTGAGTGTTTTCACTTTGTTTCTTAGATGTTTAGAAGTGTGGTGGGCATGGCTTTGATTAGGTAAGGAAAAAAATGCAAATTAATTCACAGTATGGAATCTTCTAAGCCTGAGCAAACCATGAAGTATTCGATATACAGACATATATGGACATATATTGTAGAGCTAGACTATTTAGTACAGATGCTTGATAAGGTGTGAGTTAATTGTGTGCAATTCTCTCATTTATGCATGTGTGACAGTTAACTTTTCCCTTTACATTATACCATTTGTTAAAGGCTTAAGGCTTATTGGTGTCAATGGCTTATTTTATACATTCCGTCAGGGAGGATATATACACATATATAAATATATATATGATGGCACCACCAGTATATATACATATATATATACACACACCCACATATATACACACATATATCTATATATGTATGTATATATGCTGTGTGTGCATTCTTCTGTTAATTTGACTAATTATGTGTGTGTGTGTGCGTGCGTGTGTGTGTGTGTTTTTTTTTGTCTTTATTTTCAAATGAAGTTGCTTGTGCAGCACCAAAGACTGTAATTCATTTCCTGAGCAAGGTAGCTATTCTGTTTGCATAGACCTCAGTTAGACTGTAGTTGTAGAATGGGGTTAAATTAAAACAAAAAAAAATGTATTTAAAAAAAAAAAAAACGGCCGAGGTTTTGTCTAGCTTATTGGGCAATTAATAAGTCGTATCATTTCTTTCTTGAATGTATCATAGATAAGCTGCTATATGATGATTGCCACTTCGATAGCTGTGAAATTAGGTGATTTCTCTGAGTTTAAACCTAGCGTTGCTATTTTTGTATAGGTCCCTAATTATCTGAAATAGAAGTGGTTTTGATTTTTGTGTTTTGTGTTCATATTTGGAGTGTCATTGTAACTACTGTATTGCTGATGATGAACATTAGTTGCATTTGTTGTTTCTCGGGGTGTGTGTTTTTGCATCAGTATTTTATCCTTATTAACCTTTCGGGCTCATCACTGCATATAAATGATGTATCGATGTAACTTAATTTTTTGTATGTTTTCATATTGATGTTTTGTACACGTTTAAAGCTGTAGCTTGCAGGATTGATTTAACTTTTTCATTGTACGTACACGGTGTACTGCTAGTACTCTGTCGCGTGTTACAGGAGCACTGTGAGATGCCAGAAAGAGAGAAAAGAAAAAAAAATCATTGTGTTCATCGAAACGCTTCTGTATTGTTTCCACCGATCGCACACAAAACGCACTCGCCACTAAAGCACTCATACAGGTTGTTAGTCCTGAGGGTTCATGGGAATTAGAATGTGTCCAAAAATAAATTAAGCCCAAGGTTTTTTGTTCCAGAATAATGTTTCACAACTTACTTTATTGTCAAATTGATTTGAACAAAAAATTATCGCAATTTTTTTTTTTTACTATCTGTTCAATGTTATATCTGATTAGAATATCAGTTGCACAAGTTGTTTATTGTTAAAAAAAAAAAAAGCTGCCTTGTGTTCGAATCGCTCTCCCCTTTATGAGTGTCTCATATCAAAATGTTGATTTGTCAATGCAAAACTGTGGCCATTGTTGTGTGTTCCTTGCTGAAATTGAGACAGTGTGAGCAGCACTGTGTATGTGCCTTGAGATTCAGAAAGCGAGAGTTCAAGACGATGATTCCTCACCGCGTTCGAGGAAAGGGAGGCATAGAATCAAATACAAATACAATGACCTTATAGAGTAGACATACTTTCAAACAGTCACGTCACCATAGGAGAAGAAACAAAAGCAAAAACAAATCACAAATGACAGCGTCATTCCAGGGACATTTACTCCTCTGATCAGCTTGTAAAAATGACAGAGGGAAATACATGGATGTGTTTTTTTTTTTTTTTTTCGCCCCCTTTTAGACAGCTGCCGCTAAAGCCTTTCTGTGAAAACACACCCAATAAGACACACACATGCGCACACACGCTTTGAATGACGTGACACTCGACGACCTTTGGATAGCCACTCTGACTGAGCAGCAGATGCAATACTTTCCATTGTGCGGTCATTACACCACCAAGTGTTCTTAGATAATCTTCATGCTTTTTTTTTTTTTTTTTTTTTCCATCAACCTTGCATGAACACAGAAATTTTCGTTCGCTTTCCTTTGCCTTGAAGACGCTTTTTCCATTGTGTATGTTGAGGCTGAGTGCGAGCGGTTTACCACCGGCAGCAACACTGGCTCTTTTTTTTTTTTCTTTTCTTTTTTTTTAATCGGCAGAGCCTCGCTTTATGTCCTTGATTCGTTATTCTGGATGTTCATGCTGTGTGCTGAATGGGGAACTACTTTTGTTAAAGGAGATTGTCATGATTTCTCTGGATAGTCGGTCAATATTGCAATACTCCGCTTAAACACTGACATTGATATGGTTCTATGTTTTTGATAGCTTTTTTTTTTCCCTTCTTACCTGTAATGCTTTTACAGATCACGCCTATAGTGTCATTTTTGGGAAAGAAACCGTATGAAGACAAGGCATGAACTTGGCAAATTAGTGCTTGAAACTAGTTCCCTGATAATAAGCATGAAACGAAATATAATCTGTGTTTTGATTCCTCCAAAGGTATTCACCAGCAATGCGCCTGCATTTACTCTCCCATACTTGTTTAGGAAAAGAATGGATGGAAGAGGAGAGAAATCTTAAAACTGTTTTTATTTTACACACACACACACACACACACACACATTTGACACCTTGGTTCAATGGAAATGTTTTTTTTTCTTTTTTTTGGAGGATTAATGTAACATTAAACAGATAAAACAGTTATACAAATACTTCTATTAAATTAATGACTTTGATTTCAGAAAAGAAAAATAAATCCTCTGCTGCGGTATCCTTTAGAGATGTTAATTCAGGGTCTGTATTAGTCTAAATGTGCTACTATGTTCCTCTTTGATTTGATGAGGTCTGTTTTACTCAAGTTCTTATTTTCTGGTCATCTGTATGAATTTAAAGAGTTAATTCACACTGCAAGTTATGGATTCATCTGTTTAGATTGCTCATCAAATAGACTTGATTATGAAATCTGAACTGTTACTGTTTTAATACCTGTAGACTTTTCGTGGCTTTGTTTTCTTTTTGTTTTGTTTTTCATTTGTTTCTTTTGCTTTTTTTATTTTGTGCTACACTAGTTTGCCATGTAGCAATTGCACTGTGCAATATTTACAGTATGAGGACTGGGAAAACTAACTCTATGGATGTGATGTCTATTTACAGTTTGCGATAGTGTTTCCTCTCTAGTTCTCAGTGATTTAGGTGTGACCAAGCCTTCTCTACTTTGTCACATTAAGCGGGTTTTCCAGGTGACTCTTTTGGTGAGTGTCAAAATAAGACTTTATGGTGTATTATTGTTAAGATTCACTTTGAATTAAAAAAATCTATTGATGCAGCTTCTTTTGTCTGTGCTTCCATCATTTGGGTGACTTTCCTCTTCCTGGTTCAAAAAACACATGCATGGACATGCCCCATTGGAAACCTTTACATGTTTTTTAAGCCCTCATTTTCACTATCTATGCTGACTTCAAAACTGTTTGCACCAACCAACAGAAAAATATTTATTTTTAAATAATACTAAACAGGAAAAAAATGAAAATCCTCACATTTATACCACTGGAACCAGAAAATCGCTGGGATCTCTGTTCAAAAATGGAATTAAAAGATTAATCTATAGTAAAATAAAAATGATTTTATTTCACCTCTCTATTTAATTATCTATGCACTCTATATGTCAACCAATAGACACAATATTGATTCCACCCTTCATGGTCCCTTCATTTGCATTATGCATAAGGAATTTATATTTTTGGGGGAAATAAATGTAAGGAAAATGACATGAATATATTATTAAAAGGGACATTTACTAGTATATATATTTTATTTTTGATTGTAGGACTTATGTCAATCTACTTTCTGGTTACCTCATGAGACTTTACTTTGAGGGGAAAAAAAGATCAGATCAATGGAGAGATGCATTTATGAATTTAAAAAGTCGCACTTGGATACGTCAGACTTTTTTTTATTTTATTTTATTTTTTTAAATAATTTTTTCAAATTCAATATTCCGGTATACAGTCCAAGTGGCTGTAGTCTTTTTTTTTTTTAAATTCTGTATTTTCAAAGTATTCTGCTTCATCAGTTTTATGACAATATGTAATTTTATTATTTTTTTTAATTTTATCTCTTATTTTAACTATTTTAACTTGTAAACATATCTTTTAAATAGCCAAACTTTGTGTGAGCCATGACACATATGAAACAACAACAAAAATGCCCCTCTCCATTGCCCACTATAAATAAGGGTCTCACGAGGTAACCGGAAGTACTTGAGCGCTCTATGGCACCTTTAAATAACTTGAACACCAGAAGAAAATACTTTTTAAAATTAGTTTTACGCTGGTGGCTCTAGTTGAGGTGTTTCACATCACTCTGACGGGCATTTAGTTTTTTGTCCTGTCTGTGCTGACATCTAGCGGCGTCGTAGAGGAAAAAAAACAGGCAAGATTAAAGATGCTAAGGTAGCCAAATAACTTAGCCTCCTCCGTGTTAACAGGCGAACACATAAAAGTCATGCGGCTTTTTTTTATTCATATTAATTCACAATATGAGAAGAGTTAATAAACCAACTCGAATGCGCTTCCTGTGGACGCGTCTGTCGTATTTCGCCCAGCAGAGGTCGTCCTGCCCGGTCCTCACACTCTCTGTCGAGGCTTTTTTTGTGCTCAGTTGAACCGGAGGAGGGGATGAGGAGGGGGTGACGGACTTTTAAATCACCACCACCTGCAAACGCGTTTTCTCTCCCCCTCCCACACACACACACACACACACACACTCATACACAAGCGTGTGACTGAAACGTCACCTGAACGCACCTTTACATGCGAACCGGGAGGACGCGTTGAATCCGCCCGGCAGCCCGATGCCGAACCCGCGGCGGAGCGCGCGCGCGCCGCCCTGCGCCACACGGTGATGGGCGGACCGAGCGCGGCGGGGCGATAAGGGCGCATTTCTTTATTTTTTTTTTACTCCCCTTCACCGCCGCTCCCCCCCTCCTCCTCCTTCTCCCCCGCACCACCTCCACCTCCGCCGCCGCCAACCCCCCCTCCCTCCCTCCCACCCCCCCACACCCCTTCAGCCCTGGACACACGACGAGGCCGCGGGACCGCAGTGTCTCCCCGTTCGAGCGCGAGGATCGATCCGATGTATTATTTACGAGCGAAACTTCAGCAACTTGTCCGCCGTCGGATATGGCTCCCGGTGTGAGGGGTGGGCGAACAGGTTCCGCAGGCGTGGAGGCGGACCCCGCCGCTTTTCGCTCTTCGCCCCGGAGGACGGACACCGGAGGGGACGGCAGGCGCTCGAGGAGGACCGGGCGGCGAGCCGGAGCCGCGGGGATGCCCGCCAAGTGGCTGCTGTCCGCGGGGATGCTGCTACTTCTGGTCCGGCGCGCGCTGGCCGCGGACGGTAAGCGACGCGCACCAGACAACCGAGCCGGTCAGTTCGGCATTTTACTGGCGTGTCACATCTATTGTGAGGGAGTTCGAACACAATGAGGCGGGGGACGGAGAAAAAACCCCCACAACAAACAACACCAACAACAGAAAAAGGATGTTTAGTTTTCACACAGGGAGCTGTTTTAGTGAATCCAAACATGATTTACTGCCGGGCGCATGATTCACAGGCTGTCAGGAAGCGGTGTATCTTATCTGATTATTATTTTTTTTATTTATTTGGTGGTGGGGGGTGCGGGAAAATAACTTATCTGTTAATCATCACATCAGGATCTCATAAGACCTCTGCACATACTGTGACATCCAACATGCAAAATGTGCTTTATATGCGCAGTCATGGGAATGTGACCAAATGGCTTTAACACGGGATTAATTCCGAGTCTGACCGCACTGACATGATCAGATGTGTGTGTGTGTGTGTGTGTGTGAGAGAGAGAGAGAGAAAGAGAGATGGTGTTATGGACTGCGGGGGTTTGCTTGAGTGTGATGTAACTCTCTCACCTACTAATGTTTCCACCTGAGCCTGAAGCCAGCCAACTCTTTTGTCTGACTGGATCGGACTGGACTGCACAGACCTAACTTTCCCAGTCTCTCTTTTCTCTCTCATCTCAACTCCACTTGTCATCTTCTCTTTTGCATTTCATCCTTTTAAATGGAATATTATTTTTTTTGTGTATGGCCGTAATGAGCTGAAGGAAGTTATTCTGGGAATGCAGCACAGTCACAGGACAGTCAGTGTTTAGGAGCATCTGGGTCAGCACTAATGACACACATACTTTAGCCCACTGTAGGTTTATCCTGTCTCTTGGCTGCACAGATAGGGAGGCAGCTGGGGTAAGGTTGGCCGACATACTCTCCCCCTTCAGCCATGGGCTCCAAGAAAAAGACTCAGCTGTAGAAGATGATTAGACTCTGCATCTGCACTGATTTAGCTGTGTCCCTTTACCCCCTAACCCCCCCCCCCCCCATCTATTTCCTTCACCGCTCTATGGATGGATGGATTTCAAACACTTTAGTCTAAATGTGACCTGTGACCGTGAAAGCTGCAAAAAGACCAGTGTGTGTGTGTGTGTGTGTGTGTGTGTGTTTTTTAAATCTGCAAATTGTGATGTATTAGCTGTTGTCTCACCTCTGCTGATGCACTGCTACAGTAGCGAGTCTCCTCCCTTCTCCTTCTCCTCCTCCTCCTCCTCCTCCTCCTCCTGCTGCTGCTTCTCACAGTCAGCACATCCATTCTTAAACACACGACCACAACAGCAGCAGCAGCAGCAGCAGAAGCAGCATCAGCAGCAGCAGAAGCACCTGAGCCATGCCATTGATGGTGAAAGAGGCTGTTTTCTCTTTTCCCGATGCATTCAGCTACGTCCAATTGAAGGAACAATTAACTGCATTTTGCTTCTTTAATGAAAGCACAGAACCTACCGCCCCTCTACTGGGAGTACATGTTGCAATCTGTGCACTGCAGACATCATTCTTTGTATTCTTATAGTCAAAATCTGCAAAACCCACTCAGCTATATGATTAAATTAAAATTCCATTTATGTTAATATGACGACCACAAGGCCTTCCTCTGGTATTGACTAGATATGGTTTTGGTTATGGAAAATTACATCCCTGGTTGTCTAGTTGAAATTATGGCCAGATGATGTGACCATATATGCAGTTATATTAATGTTTTAACTGTATTTAAATGTTATTAACAGTAAATCACTGGATGAACCAAAAGCCTTTTTTTCAGCAGGCAATCATCTGATTACTTTTAAGAGAATAATATGTTTTGTACCAACTTTCCTTCCCCTTCGTGCCCATTTCCTGAACAGTTGTCCTCATAGCTGCAAATTAATTTTGTCTTCACTGATTAATAGACTAAATATTTCAGCTCTGCTGTTGTATAACCAGTGTTGGATATGGAATTTTTAAAAAGTAATTATGTATCATTACTTGTTACTTCTCCCAAACAATAATCAAGTTACTCCACTATTAAAGTAGTTTTTGTTAACGTGAGGAATAAAGTAGCTTGTGAAGTCCCTGCTTTACACTCCTCTGACTCTCTGACCTGTTGCCAGGTGCTTGATGCCATTATTGTCTTTCTGAAAAATGTTTAGCTTGGCAGAGGCTCAAAAACCCGTAGAAATGGTGTGTTGTTAATGGTAGCATGTGATAGCGATAGATAAAGTATTTAGTTATTAAATAACCCATCTAACCGATGCCTAGGATTATTGGACTTCATGGTAAGAGCGGAAATATGATTGAAACTTCAGGGTAGCACATGATATTGGCTTCTGTTGTTATTTGAGTTATTTTATTTATATAATATTAACAATACTATCACACTATTCCTCCATGCTATCTCCTGTCTGGCATTGGTGTTCAGGGCCAAAGTAACAGAGTGTGTGTGAGTGTGTGTGAGGATTACTGAATGAAATGCATCCTCAGCCACTATGAGCCTCTCCCTCTCCCTCCTCTCAGCTTCCTCTCTTAATGTTTTGAACCAGTACAACATGCGGTTTCTATGGGAACGCCAATTTTTTGTGTCTAATGATAACCGTCCCTCCCCATTCCCTAAACCCTGTGATAGCAGCCGTCAAGTGGAGGACGCCGTTTTGTGATGCGACCGAGAAGGCTGATTGTGCAATTAGATTGAGCTTTAATTAACTGGCTGGTTTATTGCTTTCTTATTAACCCAGTAGGGTGAAGTTATGCACAGCAGCAGTTCGAGGACACGCAGAATCAGTGAACCAAGCAACGGTGTTTGGTCCTTCCTATAGGGCCGCAACAACGATTATCTATAATCAATAATCTATCAATGATCTCCGCGCCTGAAAGCCCAAGGTGATGCATTGAAATGCCTTGTTTTGTTCGCAACTCAAAGATATTCAGTTTAAAAAGGAATGCGAAAATATTCACATTTTTATGAAGCTTTACCCAGAGAATTTGGAAAATTTAGATTTCCTTCAAATAGACTGAAAATTGAGCCTTTTTATACAAAGTGACCTGAAGGGTTAATTGCGTGATTGATCGACTAATCGTTAAAACTCTTGGTCCTTCCGCAATCAAGTGACGTCAGCACTGTTTAGTCCCAGGGCCACAAGCCTCCCTCCTCTTATTAGTGCTGACAGCTTGGTTTGGGTGGTGGTTAACCTCACAGACCCCTCGCTGTATGAGATGTTATCGCTGAGCTGTTGCCAGTCATCACTTTCTGCTCAGGAATTCATTGAAAAGAGGCATGACTGTAAGATTCACTGCCATTTTCTCAGATTCGTCACGCGTCTGGGGCCTTTAGCCATAAAATGACTGTCTTGATGTGTTGTTCTGAGAGCCACACATTACAGCACTACCTGTGATTGGCCTCTTTTAAACTTACACTCCTAACTGTGTGTGTGTGTGTGTGTTTTATATCTGCCACCATTGTTAACATTGAAATAACTTTCTAGAGATCATTTTTTTTTATTTTAAATCAGCAACCTTGACTCACTGTTTAGATGATGTCCTGTCCCTGACAGAGTTTTCTGTAGCACACAATCTGAATGATTTCCCTTGTCCCACCCCACTGCAGTGATTTACTGAACAACAGTTAATTAAATTGTCAGTGCACGTGTCGTAAGAGCTTAAGATATATATGCACTTTATCGAGTCAAGAGTTTTTTTTTCCCTTTTCCCTTAGGTGGAGCTTCAGCTGTGTATTAAATTCCCTCTCGTTCAGCACATATTGCCAACATTTTCCTCTGTGAATAGACACATCAAATAAAAAAAAGTTAATTCACAACAAACTGAGGATATATATATATTAAAAATGCAGTATTTCAATTCTGCTCTTATTTTTGGGATGTTGGATGCAATGGTAACGGGGTAACTGTGTTTGTTCTTTTCAACATTAATGCAAGTGTTGAATAAAATGGCCAAAACAGGCTTTAAATTAAGTAATTAGAAAAAGATTAGTGCAAGCTATTGTTCTGGGAGTAAAAAAAAAGTCGGTTCTTATCCTTCCATGCTATAAATGCTATAAATTACACTAGGCTCCTGTGATACAATAATAACAATATGTACCAGCGATACTTCTTCATGGCCAATTCATTATTAGCCGTAAGAACAACATTTGGAAGTTTTTACTTAAATGGATTAAATGCAAACTGTCATGAAAGAACAACATAACAAGCATGCAGAGTTTGGTTGCATGAGGAAATCCCAAGTGTGGGCTCCATCGATGTAGGATATATTATAATTCCACGGTGCTCCCTCCCTGCGTCATACGCAGCATGTCGTGTCCCTTAATGGAGCTTACAGCCTGTTTTAGCCCTTTCACATGCAAACAGCCAACCAGTCAACAAGTTTGTTGTTCGGTTTCACCATCAACATGAAACACAACAGAAACAGCTGGAGTGAGAAAACGATGCAGAATGCAGAAATTGCTGGTAAAACAGGGCGGGACAACTAACAGTTAGATTTTTTTATATTGTTTGTTTTTTAAGTCTTAAATTTTTGTCCTAGTCTTTATTGAAAAAAAGATAATAAAAAATGACTAAAATGAAACATAGCATCTTGAAATACTTACCGTGCCCTAAACGACTCTCCTAAAAAATCTGTTTCTTTTTTTGTCAGATCTCGCAGAAAGTGAGGTAGATTGCAGTGTTTTCCCTTTCTCTGTTGCGATCAAAGCACGTCTACAGCACTCACAGATGTAAAGACGTAAAGATAAGGAAGGCAAACAGCGATCCTAATTAGTAGTGTGGACCATCTGTCTTGCATTATTCTTCGTATAAATCACTGCAATCAGGGTGTATTTGTGTGTGTGTGTGTGTGTGTGTGTGTGTGTGTGTGTGTGTGTGTCTGTGTGTGTTATGAGCTATCTCAATGTTTGCCTCCATTCTCCCTCTGCAGCTTTATGCCTCCGTTGCTCGCCTCTCTCCCTGCTGCCTCTCTCTGTGGTGCCTGTTTGGTGCAGGCTGATGGCAGGCAGCAGGCTCGGCTCTGCTGCGGCTGCCGCCACCGCCGCTTTAAAAGAAAGGACATCAGCCTGCCTGATTTATGGGGACATACTGTATATCACACCACCACACTGCTCTGCACACCAAGCCACTGTTCATCACACTGCATCACTCTGGACCAGAGAGGAAATTTTCAACATGAGGGCAGCTATCGACCAGAGGAAGGATTGTCTAGGAATTTCCGATTCTGTAGCGTAGCCAGACATCATTTTCAACTGTAACTATATTTGATATTGGACTAATTGTTTTTTTAATACACTGTCAAGCAAACGTTCCCTAGCTTTGAGGATTTCCTGCTTTTATCAGTGGTATGATAGTATCCTTGGATCGAAGGATAAGGGTCAAATATCCAAACATTTACAGATGTCACATTCAGCTTTAACATTATTATATTGTTCTACATTGCAAAATGTAATAAATGATTAACTAAGGAAATAATCAGCAGATTAAATGAAAGGAGTCATTGCTTGCAGACCTATTCTCGACTACAAACAACTTATTTCAGTCTATCTCTAACATTTGCCTGACCCAGCAACCTAGATATAAACACACATAACAAGACCCTGCCTGGCCTTTGATGTTTTGAAAATGAAAATCCACTTATGTGACCTTTAAAGGGGAACTGCAGCGGTTTAGTGTTAGAGATCTTGCAAGGGGGTCAGCTGAAAAAGAAGGTCAGCATTTGAAGCAGCGGCAAATGAAAAGATAGCCTGACTTAGTCCCCAGTATAGGGCATGTAAAAAAAAAATACCACATTTCCCGTAATGCAAGCAATATCATGTCTTTATTTGGTCCTTTAAACAACTCCCAAACCATTTGAAACTGCAGTTTGCCTCAATGCACGCTTTTCTGTTGTATATGTGCCACATTCATTAGCGGTGGACTGATCTTCCTGTGTAATGATCTGTGGAGTGTCCCTTTAAGAACAGAGGACTCACACTGCATCATCATGCAGCCATGCTTAGGGCCTGAATACAATCTGATCAAGATGTGTCAGGGGATCTGTTCTGTCTGTCAGGGATTCTCCTCACCAGCCGCTATCTTGATGTCAAGGATTATGATTATTAGGACGAATATTTTCTGGATTCTTCAGTCTTCTATGACTCAATGAAAAAAAAGCTGAATAACATCTGGATTTTCTGACATTTTATGGATGAATTAACGTATTATTAATCAAAATAATTATGTGTTAGTTGCAAACCTTGTTATCAGTTCTACCTATGCTTTGTTTCTAGGGTAAAGTTTAATAGATGAGCCTTGTCTCTATTGGCACTAGTAGTTTTGCTCACATTTGAATAAATGAAAGCATTCTTTGTAACAGTGATTTCATACCAGCGAATTGAAAGTTAGAGTGTTAAAAATGTATGAATTTCAGGAGAAATGAACGGGCTTTCAATCGATGGTGTGCTTAAATGAAAAAGACAGACGGACAGAGAGAGGAAGCAGATGGAGTCATCAGTCACAATTAATGGTGTCACTGTGGTCGTATCATATTTATTCTCCCCCCCCTCCCCCACCGCCGCTATCGTTCCAATCGGCAGTGACAAGTTTAAAATCTGTAGCCGTAGGCCTTCCCCTCTTAACACAGATGCCTCTGTAGACTTTGGCATTTGAGCTAATCCATTTACACTGCTGAATGAGGGAGTCCGAGATCACTGAGACACACAAATTCATTCATTGCCTGTTGCAATGAATGAATGTTTGTCTCTGTACAGGGGTAGCTGATAAACTCTTGAGTGTAGAGTTTTTCTGCAATTTTCATTGTATCTTTGGCACTTATTTTCAGCTTCCAGCTTCCAGCTCCACTGTGTCCAAAGGCAGCCGTCTCCACTTACTCTTGGGCTTGCTTGCACTGTTGCCTGCCTGGTGATCAGCAGCAGTGTGAGCGGGCTCGTGTTCATGCACAACACCAGGCAAGCAAGACAAGAAAAAAAACGGCCAAAGTTCAGTTTGCTGCTGGTTGCTTGTTTTTTTTGTTTTTACCCTGAGTGACCTCATTTACATTACAGTAGCTTGCATTTTTAAATAAATTCTAATTGCTAATTATAATGAATAGGACCTCTCTGACCTCTTTTTTTTTGGGTCCCAGGAAATCTCATGGCTACTATCAGAGCAATTTTATTGCTGTAATGTAAATCTAAGTTATGCCATCATTTTGTGTAGTCTAATTGGATTATATAGAAATTGGGTCTTGGCTTGGCGTGGGAGAAAAAAATTTGTGGACAGGCATTACATTTTCTTGGAGGCACAATGATATATCAACCTAACAAAATCTGATTAGTTTTCACATATATCTCATTTAATACATTTATATTTAGTATTTTTTTAAATATGCAATACACCTCTTGCATCTCTGTTCTGGATTAGTGGGGCAGTGACACAGCGGCGCTGTCCGTGGTGCTGAACTGAAAAATCACTATTTCAATGCTTGTGTGTAAATATTTAGATTTCTGATGTTTCTGCTAACACAAACCACCCACTCATTCTCTTGTGTGGTGGCGCTGAAACCTGGCTGAACACTGGCTATTTACAAATGGAAGTTAACAGCTCCTGGATCCTCGTAGCTTATCCATCCCATTTTTTGTAGGGAGGGGAAGCGGTGGAAACAGTCGCAGTGCGTGTCAAGGCAGACTACTTTGCTGCTACAAGTCTAACTAGGTGCCTTTAGATGATAAAAGTTTGTTTTTTGTATAAATAGACTAATAAAATGAAAGTATAAAACTGGGAAAATGGCAAAATTGGGTCCTTTGACAGCAGGGAGGCAAATAAAAAGTTTCATTTCTCTCTCTCTCTCCTAAGCAACATTATAACCCATCTGCACTACAGGGTAACCACAATGTCAGTGATTAGTCATTTTTGCACTCTTTGGGATGAAGTGGGTTAGCACTATCTGATTCATTGATGAATCACATATGCAGAACAGCTGTATGGCAAATTTGTTTGGAAACCTTTTAAAACATTTTCTAAAACATTCTTCCGGTGTGGTACATAAGAGTGTAGAAAGATTATTGCATCACCCAGGAGGATCTTCTATGTAGTCATATATTCATAAATAGAAATCTTCGTATTAATAACATAATCTTAAATACAACTTTCTTAGGACTTATTCTCCTCATCATAGACATAGCTGCATCTCTTTCTTTAGCAAACTATTGATTTGCAAACACCCCATGTAGGAACCCTAGTATACAACTGATGTAGGTTGATTGTGATATAGCTTGCCTCTGAAACATTAGCATCCCAATCATGTTGTAAGGAGAGCGTTTGATTTTAAATCCCTGTGACATTACAGATTCAAGGACATGCTCTCTGATTTCCAGCTTTACTGAGCAGGTTGAGAGTGGAGGCGTCAGCGAGGCGTCGGGAGCACTGCAGAACGATCGTAGGAATAACAGAGCATTAAAGGATGCATTCAGCCATTTTTAATCTTATTAATCAGTGTTCAAATTTTCTTAAGACCTCGTAAAAAAAAAAAATAAAAATAAAAAAAACTCTTCTGTCAGAATATTGGCGGGTACTCCCTCTTACTACACTTGATGACTTTCTTCAGAATCAATTAAGTTTTAAGAGATAAATTTTGAATTTGAATGCACAGGAACATATGTAAAACCTTAAAATGAGGCGGAGTCCCACGGACACACACACATGCACGTACACACACATAAAAGTGCTCACTTTTATGCACCTTCATAAATCGGCAGCATGTCTCATTTGTTTGATCTATGGCCTTGCTTTAGTGCTCTGATGTCACATGTTATGTCTCGAAAATAAGACAGGCTGCGGCTCCCCACAGGCCAATTCATTTCTGGGATAAGCTAACCCTTTGCATGCAGACGGACACACACACAAACACACACACACACACACACACACACAAACACACAATGAATCTCCGATCTCATTCACAACTGTAGCAAATATCTATCTGATCTATAGAATTTGTCTCCTTTCATCTTATTAGCTTGTCCTCAGAGACTGCCCCCGCGTCTTACAAGCATAGTTACTACCATTCCAATATTGTGTGTATTTGTGTGTGTGAATGTGTCAAAACTTGCCATTCTCAGCACTTCCGAGCCTGCTGCAGTAAGGAAACACTATTTTTTTCTTTTTTGTTTCAATGTGAAATATTTAGGATAACAGAAGTACATTATTTGATGTTCAGTTTAGTGTCTTAATGTCCGACTGAAATACGAGAACTGATATATTGTGCCAGTCAGTGATTAAATTACTGCAACAAATTTGTCTTCCGTTCATCTGCCAAGCGCACAAACAAACCAACAGCTTTACTGCATAGTGCAGCGTGACGGCGTGCGCGCGTGTGTGTCCTCTGTTGCCCGTGTCGCTGCGCTGGGTTGGGTGTCTAATTGAAGGTCAAGACTAGGTCTGCAGGATTAGAGTGTGGTAGCTTATGGTGCACATACATCACAGTAACGATGTGGTCACTGAGGAGACAGGCCCGACAGCGCACGCCATAAAGAGACGCCAATGGCGCCCATCAAGCCGTACATATATACCCGGTGTCGTCAAAGCAGGGATAGAGGAGTGCAAGGGTTCACCTCAGAAGAATGACAGATTGTGCGACGGAGGAAATAAATCTGTAGGGAAAAGAGGACAAAGGAGTGCAGCTGAGCGATGGCACGAAGAGGCACACGGTCTAAATCTGATAGAGGGAAACTTTGCTTGCCTCGCTCGCTGGCATAAAGTAGAAGATGTTCCATTTTTGAAAGCCATTCATCAAAAAAGAAAGAAAGAAAAATGATGAAGACTTTGTCTGTGTCTGTTATAAGTATCACTACAGACATGTCATAAATGCACCTTGAAAGGACCAAACATTTTACGGTAGATTTAAGTGGTTAATAAAACAAAAATCACAAAAAAAAAAACAACTAAAGAAATAGTCAAAGAACAGAGGAGAAGAACACATTATAAGTCCACCTTTATACTTACACGATAATTCACGTCACCATAGATGCACATCAGAGTGATTTTCCCCATTTTGATGAGTAGTGATCTGTCCTATTTCCAGTTCTTAAAGAAGCCTGATTAAATTACGTTCCCTGGCTGAGTGAACTATTCCTGTAGAGATGGTTCCCGTTGGGTTGTCCATCCTCTTAATAGTAAATGTCTCCTTCTATTTAACATCTGGAAGAAGTCTGCAGCACTGCAGTTGGCTACTGTCAATAAATGTATATTCTTGTGGATTTTATTTTTCTGCACATAAATATGAATAAAGGACATAGCAGATGGCTCCAACTGGACTCTGACACTTTCAACAGTTTGCATTTTTGTCCTACTTCATCTTGGGTAGTTTCTAATAGAATCACTTCAAGACAGACTTTCTAGTTCTCTAGTTTTTGGCTTTAATTCTTTTTTTTTTTAATTACTAATCTCAGGAGCTGCATTTTCTGACATAGGGAGCAAAAACAAATTGAATAATGTGTTGCACCTCGTGTGCATGCACACACATAGTTGTCTCTGGGCAGATTTTTCCCTCAGCAACTGATGTTGGGCATTTAAATCCTCACACACAGGTTAATATTCTGTCTTTTAAAGACAGCAGATTTATTTTGGGTTATTTCTGCTGCATATTAAATGCATGCTTTAAGTACTTTACGTTACTTAAATAGCCATCATAGGGAAAAGTTTGCCATACTGTATGCTCTTGTTTAATATTAATTTTAATTTCATAAGAGTGACCCACAAAGTGTGAGTTAAACAAGCGATGTGTTCAGTTTTATTATTCAAAGAGCTTTCTACTTCACAGGGTGTTATAACATCCCGAAACTATCACAAAAGGACATTATTGCGATTTACATATATGCATTTTTTTGTGTGTGTGAACATGGATCATGTTGCATTGATTTTGCAATTGCAGTGAACTATTCTGTCTGGATGTTAGGAACATTAACATGAGGAAAATCTGTTTTCACTTCCCACCGAGCATTATGGTCTTTATTCAGCATCATCACTCACCTCTGCTGCTGCTTTCTAACACAAGCTTGTTCTTTCTCTGATCTAAAATTCCCTTATATAAGATGACCTTTGAAAAGCTAGCATTTGTGGCTTTTCAATCTACATAAGTGTGAACTGAGACATCTAACGGTTCTTTATTTTCTTAAATGCTCTCACTATCAACCTGCTTTATTAGATATTTTTTTAATTATGTGAAACAGAGTTATACAATGACCAAATCATTTAAGTGCATATGTTTGTATTTAAAAAGTAACAAGATCATATATAAAAGTATCTTAAGAAATTGACAATTTCACATCAGTGAAAATAATAAAACCAGAAGAACTAGAAGGTAAAATCACATACCTTTGCTGTAATGGAGTGAGGATTCTCGGCAGTAATACATGTTTAAAGAGGAAAAACACATATTAAATAATGTGTCACTCTGCCTCTAACATTCCTTGGCATGATGCAGACTTTTTCACAAGCCACTGTCCTTGTATGAATATCTTGTTTATGGTTATTTTTATCCTCATTAAAGATATAATAGCAGGGCTGAGTGCCGTTGACTCTGTTCTGTTGGGGTGAATTCAAGATGTAGGAGAGAGCTCATCCATCATGCCGCCTGCTGAATTTAATGGCGATCTCTGTTTGCATCAACGGTGCAGAGTGTCAAGGTCGAATGTATGATCGCTCTGATGTGATGCACGAACGGTGCCAGAGTTGGAACTCAAACATGTATTGCAAAATCCAGCCAGATTTTTATCCGCCCCTGCATGTCTGAACAGTTTTTATTCTCTGTTGCCATCATTGCTGTTACAAAAGGAGAAATATTTCAGGGTTGGGGATTGCAGTCATGATTTTCACATTTTTCCTCTGATTCACAAACACTTTTATAAGTAATTTCAGGAAATTCCTTTTCCATCCGTGACATCGGTGACCGTTAAGTGAACTGAGGACAGCATGAGGCAGCTCGACATCTCTCTCTGGACAGAGGCAAGGCGCCTTTCTTTGGATTTCCCCATCTTCACATAGAAATCAGCCCACAAGCATTTATAGTCAACTAGGAATGTTGGGGAAGGTCTCATTTATTAGGTTATGTTAAGAGGGAAGAATTCATAAAATCATAGAGAACCATTAACCAGTGGTCGTTATTGTGAATAGTTGCTCCCACTGTAGGCTCAATGAACCTCCAGAGATGATACAAGTGCAGATCAAATTATTCTCATAATCGATTAATCTATATAACAATAATTTATAGTGTACAATATCATAAAAATTAAATAAATGGTCATTATAATTCCCTAGAGGCCAAGTTGTGTTTCTTTTCAGTCTAACCAAAAATATAAAACTTAAAGCTAATTACCTTACTTAATAAAAGATAAAAAAAAAAAAAAATCCAGCAAATGTTTACATCGTCAAGCTGAACCTTAAACTGATTATAAATGTATATTCTCTGTATATTTTTGTTGATCTGTGCTGCATTTCTTTGATACCTTAGTGCCAACAGCATCCTAAAAAGTACTTGAAGGCCTTCTTTAAGCGGCTGAGCTTAAGTTTACAGTCTTCTGAAGCACTTTGTAGATCCATCTTGGTGAAATGCTCCACTCATCCTGTCATTTTTAAGTCATTAGACCAACACAGTGCTTTTCAAGTTGATAACTTAAAAGATTACTGATCCAACCAATGATTCAGTGTTTGCAGCACATCATAAGATAAAAGACTTCCAAAAGACTTTAACTGCATGAGCCCAACATTCATTGTGTAAACATTACATCACTTCAGAGCTTAATCGGATGAGGAAGGCCCTGGAGTTACTTCCCCTCTATTTGAGAACCTCCGTCACAACTGTATAAGTACACAGCGCTTTATTCTACACACAAGACTCTTAAATAGATAAACAGATGATATTTAGTAGGTGTGGCTTCATCTGCTGCAATATTAGGTTGATGAAAGTGACGACACTTGTTGTAATAAAACTTAATTTGAAACTCTTTAGGAGAAGTGATTTCTTGCCATTGATTGATAGGCATTAAGCCAAGCAGTGGTGAGGAGTTAGGTGAGGTGGTGACTTGGTGACCTTCATAGGATGTTTTAGATGTGATGTATTTAAACAATGTACGACGACTGTTTAGGTACATTGTGATTAAGAATCACAGCCCTGAACAATTTATAGGCTTGTTTCAGGTCAGAACATTTTTTTGCATCTCAGTAGCCTCTATGGAGATATTTGTTATCCATTAACCGTGTTACAGGGGGCTGGGGTGTAGGACAATAACAAAGCTGTTAAAGATGGGTGTATTTGTCGATAAATAATTGAGTTCAGGCCCAGATTATGTTCTATTAGGTGAGGGTCTATAAACCCATCTCAGAGTAAGTTTTTCTGCATGGTTTGGGCCTTTAATCCACACATAACCAGACTTTTTTGTAAGTGGAGTCCAGAGCTTTGAAAGACGCTGTTTCAGCAGTCCTGCATGGATGGGAAAACCACAGTTTCTTCTTCTTTGGTGTTTGAAGGCAGCCGGCATACGAAAAGTTGCATTGCTGCCATCTGCAGGAATAGTACTTTGTTGTATTGCATCCTACTATCCATAATCCAGTAGAAATACCGTCTCCCCCCCACTTGACCCTACTTCCAAAATGCTTTTCAAAGATGCCTCTTCCGAGCTGATCTCTTGCAACTGTCTGGTTTAACTTTTCTTCGGTAGGAACAATCTCGACAGAAAAAGTAAAACACATGTTGAGATCTCTTGTCAAGATTGTTTGACTTCATGATGTGAGACTCGTGGATCGTTCTAGCCTTGTGATTGGCTGAAATGGCCTTCCTGTCTGAAGTGCTCTTGCCGCCTCTTGCTTTGGCATGTGCATGATATTGTTTGAGGCCGACTTTGTGACTTCATGTGGTTGGAGTTCAAATTTTGCACCAACCAAAATCCCCCAAATTTTTAAACCAGAGGCCATAAAGTTTGGTTTGGCTACCGCCCACAGTAGCATTGGTTTACATGAGGAATAAAGTAGCAGCTAAACTGACTAACGTCTTAGCATGTGGTTTTTGAACAGAGGTTACACCACTATGCATGCAAAGATGCGGAATAGCAGAAAATAGCAGAAAATAGCAGAAAACCGCGATAAAAAAAAATTTGCAAACACCTGTTATTTTGTGCTTGGCAGCTCCTGCACTGACCCCAGATGACCCCATATGTGATTGCATTACATACATTATGACATCCTTGTGCTGGACTAGAGAGGTGATTTGGGAGGGGATCCCGGAAGCTTAACAGGCTTATGCCACCTCATTATCCCTGTTTGTCCTTTTCCCTCCACCAAGCCTCAGCTAACCTCAGCCCTGCCGTGGCCAATAAATATGGTCGGTGAGTCAGTGCATCTGCTCAGCCTCTTTGTCAGGATTTCTCAGGAACCTGGTAGGTAGTCAGGGGAGGCATTTAAATTCATTATCATGTCTACCTTTTATGTTTTATTCCTACCGAAATACTGTATTCAAGCTTCTTGATCTGTAAAAATTAATATTAATATCATGAAAAAAAACTTAAGTTACACAGATGTATAGCTTATGGCGCCTTTTCCCTATCCTTAAATTTAAGAGCATGTTTTATTAATTTCTTGTTCAGGTTTGTAGTTCTTTCCCTTCCTGCCTTCGTACCTACACAGCCCCTGCCTGTGCACAGATTTGCTCTTCTTCGGCTCGATCCGTGCGCTTGCACTGCCTGCGACGATTTCTTGCTCCAGCTTCAGCGCTCCTACAAGAGAGGAGAAAAGGTCAAGACCAGCCCCGAGTTTGTCGATGCGTTGGGCTCCCGCTCAGAGATAACCTGTGAAGCAGCTGGAGTCACCAGATAGTGTTATCACGCAAGAATCAATTTCTTTGCCGTGCTCCAAGTTGCCGGTTCGTGTCCCAACCACTGTGGTTCAGACCAATCGGCGTCTCGCGTGAACGCACGACTGAGAGATGATGTCTCGCTCAGCCTGTGGTAGACAGCGAAAACAGATGGTTCATTGGATCACTGGCCAAGTATTTTTTTTTTTTTATAAAGTGCCTGCCCTATTCAACGCTAGTTTTCAAGGAAGCTTTCCCAGATAGTAATGTGTAACATACCATCTGGCTGTGTCAGGTTAGCTCACAGATGGGCAGTATTTCAATTAAAATGAAATAATCTGTATCTGGACAGGAAACCTATCTAATTTATGGAAAAATACTTGTACAAGAGCTTATATGCATGTATTTTTTAATTCTTGAAAGCATGTGTGACATTTCTCAAGCAATATACATGTTTTAAGCACTTTTAGTAGGTTGTGATGTGTAACGTAAAAAGTTTGACGCTCCCCGACTTTCAGAGCCTATGAAATGACTTTTATGTGATAGGCTCTAGTGTGCCCTTCTGGCACTGCCTCAACAAAAAGACACAAACACAGGGTTATCTGGCTAGAAACACTATGCAGGTAATAGGTCTCCAGCTAACTCAACTCAACAAAACACAGCTGCAACAATGAATCGCCCGAGCACACACAACTCAGACAGTATATTTCCTCAACAATGGAGCAGTAAACAAGCTCCAGAGTGATATCAGAACATCTTTTACCCCTCTTTGTTTCTCCTGATGGTCGTTTAAGTCCAAAGGTGTAATCTGAAGCCACACAAATCTCTGGCAGGGCAGCAGCATTCCGCCCGTGTATGTGTTTGTTCTGCATGTGTGTTTGTGTGTGAGCTACAGCGGGGGGAGATGGACATGCTGCATTTTGCTGCATGTTAGAGATCTTCTGTGTTATCATGGTTCATGTGAGGAGTTTTATCACCTCAATAATCTCGTGCTCCACCGACAAGGGGGTCAGTGTTGAGAAATAATTTTAGAAAGTTCTATTGTCCACATCATTTAATAAATAATTAATATACAGAATTAATATACAGATTTTTATCCTTGAGGTTTGATCTGTAGAAAAGTACTTTATTATTTTTGAATAATATATTAGAGTTGTGTTATATATAGCATACCAGATAATGTCACAGATACACATCATATGACAAGATTAAATGTTAGCGACTTCTGTAAAACATGAAAAATCTAATTTTCTAATCTAAGAACATTTATGTGCCTTATAGAGGTCATTGTTACTAGCTTTCACATAGATATCTTACACAGTCCTTTTGAGGATAAAGATAACAGTTTACAAAAAGCTCATCATAGATTTTAGGAAAGCAAGTCATGTATCAATGAGGTTTGTTTACAACAGACTATATTGTCATTATTAGAGCCTGACTGCTATTGGATCTTTGAGGTGGTGCTTATACCAATATTATGTTAGACGTGAAAATTCTGATATGGTTATACCAGCTGATTTTTTATGTTTAAGAAATGTTTCTAATTTTTTTATTTAAATAAATTTTGAACAACAACCTTATGACATGTGCTAGCCCGTACGCTGCCCTGGAGATGCATAAGATAGCCAAATCCAATCATAACATGATGGGGTCATTCTTAATTAACTTTCCAGTCATGTACTGCACAAACTAGTTAGCAACTGACCATGAAGACACCGCTTGACTCCGCGTCTGCACCACAGTCTGTTTTGCTCCATGTGTGTCGACAGCGCTGCTGACTCTGCTGGACAAACTGTGATTTAATGATAATGTCAAATTAAGAAGTAATATGTTGCTATTGGGACAGCATTACCTGTGCAGGGGTTTAGTAGAGGGCGTATGAGCATATGACAGACAGTAGATACATTTACTGTCACATGGCAGGATGGACTTTGACTTTTTTTTTCTGAAGTCTGTTAAAGCGCCCAATTAGATCAGAAACGTGGCTCCTAACATTGAAATCAGAATTCTCTTAGGGACTCTGTGTCACAGGTGACCTAGTCATTACTTCACAGTGATGTGACAGGCTTTTAAATAGCAGGCCTCACTTCTCGCTGAGCACACTCTGCACTTTCTCTTCATGAATGTGTTTAATTGATTTATTGAAAGTTACTTTGTGGTACTGCATTATTGCAGAACAGCTTGGCATTAAACGCTGGCGGCATCTTAAAAGGTTTGCTTAATTTTATTGTTTTAACTGTTGTCTGTCATCACTTTATTTGAACCTTATTACGCTGAAAAACTAATTTCCCAAACTGATCACAATGGATAATGCTTGATATCATTGAGGCATCTGTATTGAATTATCTTAGCTCTGTAGTTATTTCTGGAATTACTAGGCTATACATTTCCTATTATCCTAAATTGCCCATTTGTGTGGGTGAGAGAATGGTGTGTGCCCCATGATAGGCTGGTGTCCTGTCTGAGGTGTACCCCTGCCTCTCCCCTGTAATGCTCTGGGATTGGCTCCAGCAGACCCTCCTTGTGAGGAATACGCGGGAATGGAAAATGACTGACTGATTGACATTTCCAATTAAGGTTGAGCATACAATCATAAACCATGCCTCAATAATGAAATAGCTGCAGCTTAAGAAATTCCTGTAAGGATATCTCTGATGGTATTGATCAGTATCAAAGAACATTTAGCTCCATTGTGGTGATTGAGTTAAATTAAAAAGCGGTTTCAGAGGAGGGGCTGCATCAGGAATATGCTCTCGAATTACATCCTGGAAAGTGGACAAGAAGGAAGATAAACCCTCTGGGGATGCGTGCATTACCCATGATGTACTGCATTTATAAACAGGGTACACCTTTTAATAATAGTCAGTCATTTTCTATACCCACTTTTTCCTCACTAGGGTCAAGAGGGTCTGCACACAAATGAGCAATTTAGAGCATGGTTTTGGGCTGTGGGAGGAAGCAGGAGAACCTGGAGAAAACCCATGCAGACACAGGAAGAACAGGCAAACTCCACACAGAAAGGTCCCAGCCCAAGGCCTTAGACTTGCCACCTTAATGCTGTGAAGCAACAGTAATAAAACTCAGTTGCTTTCCTTTTTTTAACTTGTCCTGTAGTTTATGTCCTGGACACAGATGCTTGACTTACTGCACTACATCCCATTTCACTGACTTGCTGATGTTTTGCACATTGATAACTTGCATTTTGCCATCTGCTTCAGTGCAACTCTTCCTGTTTGATGATTATATACTTACTGAACTGTGTCACAGCCCTTTTTATGAAAACGTAATTGTTTGTATTGCTTTGTCGATGGGCAGTTTGTTGCAGCATGTCCTGCATAAAATACTTTAACTGATGATTTGCACTTGGCTGTCTCTTTAGATGCAGAATGCCCTGCTATAACAACCTTCATTGTGATCTGCATGCAAATAAAGACTTAGCAGTCGTGGGTGTGTGTGTGTGTGTGTATGTATGTGTGTGCAGTTACAGTTGTGTTTACAACTTAAACACATGTGGAGTGGCTGTTTTCCATTGTCTCTGGCCTTTCAAAGTGTAGCAAACAAGCTAATGATCTTACACACACACACACACACACACACTTTCTGACAAAACTATAACACAAATCAAACTAAACTATCTGCTAAACACAGCTTACAAGCAATTACTACCAAACAATACTTTCTCCCTATTAACGTCAGCAGAAGAATACTTTCCCAATCAACAGCAGCACTATAAATATCAGTTAACAATTTACAGTCACAGTGATAGAGCATAAAAATAATCAACCTTTATTTAACCTTCTGCCCAGATCAGATGCCTCTTACTTGGCTCTCAGGTGTGGTCAGTGTCTATCTTTGATGATGGAGGGCCATTTTCACTTAGCACATATTTTAATTAGCTGCTTCATCATAATCTGATGCCCCCCCTTAACCCCTACTTGTCATCGCACACCCAGAGCCTGCCATGTAAAATGGCCATAATCCCCGGGTCCACCTCAGTCCCAGCATGCCTTCTTTTGCTGCCATCCTGCTTGCATATGCGCAGCCCCCCCGGAGACGGCCATGAGCAATGAGCTCCAGTTTAGAACAGTCCGTCCTCTCGCTCTGTCTCTGTCTTATACACACAGTGGGCAGGTTGAGGGGGGGAGGGCATTGTCCTTGTTAGAAAAGTAACCTCTTGTTCGCCTGCCACCCCCCCCCACCCATCCCCATCCCCAAGTAGCAGAGAGCAGTCAGGGGCAAAGGAGTTGTTTGGTTAAATATGTTAGTTTAGTCAGCCTGACTCATTGCTGCTTCATCTGACTGAGGTTTGTGCCTCAAGTTGGAATGTTTGGCCCTGGCCATGCCTCCGAAATATCTGTGCTGAGTATCCATGAATCCATGGTGCTGTCTGTGGTTTTAGTGGGTCGCCTATGGTCCGTAATGTCCACTTCAACAGGTGTCGTACCTCATGCCACCCAGGTGGCCTCATTAAAGATATCCACATTTCCGCCTCACATCAGCTATGTCAGCGCCCATCTGTCTCCACAGTTGTGATACACGCTGGCTCGAATGACCCGAAGCTGTCTGAGGAACTTAAAAGTGACTTTATCTCCCTCATAGACAGTGTTGTGAACACAAACAAACAGTGCATCATTTCAGGCACTTGGGGATGTAAAATCCAGCCGTCTCAGACAACTCCACATCAACCTTAAGGGCTACTGCTGCAGCAGGAGTATCCCTTATGTCGGTAATTTCACTGCCCTTTTCAACAGAGATAACCTCTGTAAACAGGACTGCTTCCATCCAAAGTTAATCTGTTATCTATAAACTAATCGGTCATCTATAAACATTGAACTCAAACTGCGCTCCAGCAAAACATTCATCCTCTGACAAGCTATAAGTCCCCCACCCATATCTCAAATTGCAGTAGTAGTAATCTCAGAGGTCCAGCTGTCTGGTACATATTATACCTACTGCACCTAAATGTGCTAAAATCTCCTGCTGCACTCTAAAACTTGCACTGTTAAATATTACATCTCTAACCAAAAAGACCTTTATAATCAATTATATAATTTTAATCAGGAGAGATGTGAACGACAATGATGTTTTTGACAAAATTGAATTGAATGTATGAATGTCTTTGGTTCTTTGGATGAAGGGGATGTCTGGGCCCCCAAATGTGGGCTTCACCTCCCCCCCTTCCAGTCACTGGTGAGGGCCGACTGCTGCTGCCTACAGAAAGAGCTGAATCAAAGCACTGTGAATTGATGAGAGATAACCTGAGGGTGCTGAAGGGGAGTTGGAGGGATGCAACAACAGCTGGATGGGAGCTAGAGCAGGGAGGGAGAGAATTTCTTTTAAGCATCGGGTCTGAAGCGGTGGGCTGATAGGGAGGATGTGTCGCTACGCCATTGGATTGGTGAGACCAGCAGAGCTGATCCGCTGTTTGACGCTTGACATTCTGAAATACCAATATGTTGTTGCATGGGAGCACTAACAATGGTATGGTCTTCCTGATTGAACGTTCGCTAAGCTTCATTACTTCTCTTAAACTGGATTTACTGGATCCTATTGAGTGAAAGTGAAGTGAACTGGTAACTGGAACTTATTGAAACATCCTCTGATAACTACATTTCACATGAACAAATAATAGGTGTGGGGGTCGCTGTTGTTTATAATGCTGTTTTAATGAATGTAAAATACATAGAGTTAACTATTCAATCAACATCTATGCTGCACTTCTCCTCCATGTCTGACATCCTACTAAATTGAAACAGGGCTTTTCGGGAGAATTCTGTGAGCTGTTGTCTAAAATCTCTATTAATTTTGACTGCATCATTATCTCGACTCACTGCATGAATATTGAGGGCAGTGAGCGGCAGAGTTTTCCATTGTTTCCACGCGATTTCCTCTGGAACCTAATCATTCTGTTTCTCATGCAAGAAATACTTTGTATATCTGAGGAGCCTTATGCCTCTTCATGACAGACGTTTTAACCTGTTGTTGCAGGCATCGTGCAAATTCATTCTATGGCTTAAATAACAACTGTATTTTAATTGGTCAGTTCCAGGGCCCTGGAATTGCTCACATTGTGTTACTTGAATTTGATACTTGCTACTTTGGTTTGAGGATCCTGATATTGTTCACGCAGGCTTACTTAGTCAAGGCTTACTGGGCCACTTTAACAAAACCGCCATCTTTGGTGTTATTAATAGCACCTTTCCAGTGGAGGCTGGTCCACAGAAGCAAAAAGAGCTCCTTCATTTTTAAGAGGCTTGATGCAGATAAAAAAATTAAATATATAAGAACTTTGTGTGTGTATATATACATACACAGCGGCTATGAAAATCACAAAGGTTGAGCACCGGGCTTTCTTGTTACATCTCACACACTGACATTATCTTCTGCATTAGGCCTGTGTGGTTAATATGGAAATATTGGGATTGAATAAAATGATTTTGTTTTTAAGAAATCTTTTAAGCCATTCTTTTACTTGTTGAACATAAAAAGTAGATGAGTAAAGTTGTGTAACATAACATGACAACATTTGGTCTTCTTCACACTATAGGGTTTATATGCGAAGTAGGTGATCAGCATAAAGTGGTTAAGACTTAGTACAGGACTGAAAGCTCTCCAGCACCACACCAGAATTCTGGCCTGTTAATGTGTTTGTGGCACAACAAGCACAAAAAATCAGACAATTCACCAAGTACTTTACATTGGGAGCGGAAGTACCGCAGAACAGCCGAGCTGGGATCACCGGTTTAAATAGTCGCCATTAACAAATTGACACTAGTCATCAGAATCTTTATTTTAACTGTTGCCCCAGGGGAACACACCCCTGGATTCCACTTGACATTTTAGTTGATCTGGGATATACTGCATATCTTGGCCTAGGAGCTCACTCCCCTCTGTAAGCATGAGGCGTAGAGGGTGATGCTTCTTGTATTTATTTGTGTTTATTTGTTAACCACACATCAACCATCAATGTTAATATATTTTTGTGTCTGAGCTCAGGATCAGTTTCGCTGTGAACCTTTTTCTAAAAATAATGGTTATTGACTTTTGCCCTTGGAGCATTTAACTTGCACGGTAGTCAGCACTTTAAGTGAGCACTTAAAGAACAATCAGTTGGGAATTGTTAGAGGACAATCAATGGAGCTTAATGGTTGTGTACCAGAACTTAAACAAGGTGAACGTGGAAAAGCTAAAAAGGAAAACGGAGTAAGGACATTGAATCTGTTTCATATTTCCCACTGAAACTGCAAAGCAGAGACCGGAAAAAAAAACTAGATCAAGAGTTGTGACTTATTCAGTGTGGCGGCTCAGTAAAGAAAAACTGTCCCAATCTTTGGTCGGGGCATTTCGTTTCACACAAAGTCACGTCACTGTCTTTGCACACATCAAATATATGTTTTACAGGATTTTTGGAAGCCATTTGTAATGTTATCTTTATCATATACCTCAACACACGTGTAGAAAATCATAAAATCTCAAACAACAATGTTGTCTTTTGTTCCACAGGACTGTGTCTATACATTTCTTTCCTCCAAACTGTTGAATCCTGACTTTACATAATGAAGCCCAGAAATCAATTCACTTTTGGCTGCGTTCCCGCTGCTGTTTTCACCAGATCCGTTTTGAGCCAGCAGATATATGATCCGTCATGTGAGAGTGGAGAGAATGTGTCGCCTGTCACCTTCCAAAAAGCTCGCTAAAAGCCCTGAATAACAGCTTTCTGTTTGTTTTATTAATCCAGTGCCTGCCGCGGAAAGCATGAAAGATGCTTGATGTAAGCATACTATCCTAATGTACCATATAATACAGAACAAAAAGTAATGTAATATGCAGTGAACCGAGGCCCTGATGAGCAGCAGCAAAAACAGGAGAGGATAGTTAGCTAGACTACAGCATCCGGAGCTGCATCAGGACAGAAGTCACTGTGTCAACATGTTTGGCTGAAAAAAGACAAAGAGCCGTAGTGTCAGTGGCTGAGGGTGACTTTTATCCGGAGTGAGAGGCGGAGGGTGCGGAATCTGGAGAGACAGAAAAGAGCGTTTCCAGTTTCCCCTGACTCAGATCATTGTTGTATTTATAGCTGGATCACAGGTACAGCCCTGCAGTCCCTGCTGTCCGTCCCTGACCAAGTGTGTGACTGAGTGTGAGTGTGAGTGTGTGTGTGCGGAGAACATATGTCATCATTGGTCAGCCGGGTCATGTGGTGGTGGAGGACTGCGGGTTGGATGCTGCTTTTGTTTGAGCGCTTCCAGGCAGAAAGTTGGGGGGGTGGAATCAGTTTAGAATGCCTGAGGGCCTGACTAATACCTGGACAAATTGTTACCATTACATAAGGCTCAAATGCATTGTTAACATCCCTCCCTACTCTGGTAAATAGGAAAAACCTTAGATGCAGAGGCATTCTAGTCCACGATTCAGGGTGGATGTTATAGCTCCATCTCTGGTTTCTTTCTTTCTTCTCTGCCATTCGCTTGGTTTCTTTCATTTTTTTCCTCCCATCTTCACGTCTCCATGTGTCTCCTTCTTTAAAATTCTATTCTTCGAATCGATTGAACGAAATGTTAAAATCAAATATTGCTGTAGTTTCCTTTCCCAGGCTGGGAAGCTGAGCAATCAAAAAAAGAGTCTTCACCCAGACCATGGCATAAAGGATAATAATGAATGATAAATGGTATTGCAGACACATTGTACCAGTAGTGTTATCACGATATCTATCTAAAGTTAGCTGCAGCAAACAGCAAATACTGGTCATACCAGACCATGTAAGGCTACAACAGAATCTCCTGCCAACTGACCATTTTGTATTTGTTATTTTACTTATGAATACAGTTTTTCTTTAAAATGTACAATGTGGCTTTAAACAAGGGGATCAACACCACCAACAAGTGATGCATTTCCTTGGCCTTGGTCGGAGCAGTTGGGACACGTTGACTAACAAACACATAATGAATCAAACAGGATCAGAAACATAACCTCGGCGGCGTAAATAATGACCGAGTGAATAAATTAATCAACGGGCGTCTCTCCTAATACCGTGTCCACATCTCTGTGTGGTTAGCGGGGTCAAGTGTTCGCCGGGCTGCGTTCCAGACAGCTGCCGCGTGTCTCATCCTGCTGCGCCGTTCGCAATCTCTGAAGAAATTAAAGCGGCACGGTGCCGGGGTGTGTGCAACATCCCCCCTCCTGTTCGACCTGTCACCTCAGCAGCAACGCCCGGAGCCGCTGGGCACCACCCTCCTCCAGACCTGACGCCTCCATACACAGACAAAAAAAACAGCCAGAACATGTGCGGGTCATAGGTTTAATGAACTTGAACAATATCAATGTCCTTATTTATATTTTCAATAGGACAAGAACAGCTCAAAGTAACGTCTGAGGCACTTTCCTCAGAAGCTTCTCAACTATGTTCCTCTGCTCTCAGGGTCACATCCACCTCATTACTAGTTTCTACCCTCTTGTTAAATATTGTTTTTCTGTACATAAGAGAATAAAACCAGCTCAAAGCATAAGCAGCGTAAAATATGAGTGGCATAGTGGGAGCCCTGGTCCATGTCCTGGTAGCTCTCATGGTGGCGGCTGCATAGAGAAAGAGAGAGAGAGGAGGGAAAGCTCCATGTGAGTGTGCTTGTTGCAGGAGTGCGAATCAACTAGTGTAATCATGTAAATTATGTTTGCACTGAGTGAAATATTTAAACCCAAGACTCTGTGTTTTTATAACTGCGCGCCATTAGATGGAAATATTCTCCCGTCTTGTGAATACATTTCTAGACATTCATGTAAATGTTTTGACTGCCTTGACCAATAGTCAAAAACCAAAGCTGCTCAATGTGATGCGAGGATATGAAACAGATGTTTTCGCTCCGAATCAATAATTAAAATTTCAGACATGTTTTACTTTAACAGGCGGCACCTTTACTTTAATAAAGGCGTTGGAGAAAGTATTACTTGCAGTGATGTGAGATCACATCCTATTATGCTTTCCAGAGGGAAGGTTTGATCGTGCGAGGAATCATGAAGATAAATTACATGTATTAATAATGTGGAGCAGATATTTCACCGCAATTTCCTTCCAAAGTGACCTCAAATTCAACCCTTTTCTCTTTTTCTTGAGCCACTCCTTACCCGACAGCTGCACCTTCTCTTGTCTCCGTAGGTCTGTGCCATTTTCTCATCACTCTGTCTCTCTTGTTTCTCCCTCCTTATTATTTGCACACCTTTTTTTTCCTCCTTTCTAGTCCAGTGTTGAAATCCTCCCATATGCTCAGCTCTATCAGAGCAGGTGGCAAACCGCAGGTGGATCCCACACCTCCAACAGGCGCCCGAATTCACTTCTCCACCGGGCGCGCTGAAGCAGGGGGAGTGGGGCAGGAAGTTCTCTTTCTACTTTGACGATTGGAAGGTTTGACAGTGACCTCTTGAAACTGGTTGAAACATATCTGTTTTGTATAGGGCTTAGAGCCCTTTTGTGAATACAGAAATACATCTCCCCTTCTTACCATTTATTCTTTTACATAATCTTTTTTTTTATTTAAGGATGGATTAAAATTGTAGCATAGCAATTTCACTAATCACATTTGACCACATTAGTCATTTATAAAAGAGGCTATGTATAACATTTGTGAAGCAATTTACATGTTCTAATCCCTTCTGGTGCGATGGGTTGTAAAACGTGACTCCAAAAAACGAGACTGTTGCCGACTTTCTCGGGTTGACTGTGACAGCCTGTGGAGCGACTTTTATCTGAAGGACAACGGGTTGGGGAACGTGCACGCTCCTGTGTATGTCTAAAAAAAACGACACCAGCGCCCGCCACAACAAACACAGAAACAGATATTAGATCTCCACAGATGAGGCGGCTCACTCGACCACTGAATACAAAAAATGCAGCTGCAATAAGTTTCCAACTCCTGAGCGTGCATATATATATATATGTGTATATATATATGTGTATATATATATATATATATATGTATGTGAGTGTGTGTGTTTGTGTGTGTACCCACAGTAGGGGGGAGGGACATGCTGCATTTGTGCTGAAGCATGGTTCAAAACACAACATTAGAGATATTTTGTGTTTATTATGAGAGGTACAAAGTGGAAAACACATCCCCTGCAATATTCTCGCACTGCTGCACGGCGTGTGAGCTGTAACTGGTGTAAAATTCACTGCAAGGTCGAGAAGGAATTTAAAAAGTTACGCCTAGCCCCTTTAAGGAAAATAAATTAAGCAGGATCATGCATACATAATGAACGGGCTGTCCTTAAGGAATGAATGTTGGCAGCTAATGAAATTCACTGATTTATTCTGGTGAAAACAAATTATGAAGAGCATTATACAAATTCTCTGGAATATTTGTGACATTTAAGGGCACATTCAGTGTTAGTGACGTCAGACTTTTGCTCAATTTATAGGTTCTAGATCCTATTATATTTCAAGCTTCGCATTCTCCAAATATATAGATGGAAAAAAGTATGTTCAGATGGCTTTACAGTGCCAACTTTATGAGTACACTCCGTTTAATAAAAGGCTTACAGTAAAACTTTCCTTTTTGATAAAGCTTATAGTTAAGGTCAACTCAGGCTTGCCTTGAACCTAATAATGCTGCTATAGGATTAGAGTGCCGGGAGGACTTACAAGATACTCTGAGCTTCTTCTTCGCCCTCTCCATCTGTGTTTATCATGACCCATTTATGTACAATACCAACTTGGTGTCTTCTATGGAGTCTTTGTGGCTTCTTATGAGGAATCTCCACCTGGCTGCTGGGTCCATCTACTACTGTTATTATTAGACATATTTCTTTTATATTTGCTGTGTTTCAAAAGTATTACTGGTGTTACAATTATTTTATTGCTCTGCCTCTGTCTCCTCTCTCAAACCAACCAATGCTCAATGTAAAGGGGAGTTTTTCTTGGGGATCCTACGCAGCGCATAGTTTCAAACAGCTGCACAGACACTGTCAAATTAAGTTATTTACCTTTTTCCACCTCAATTTTGTTTCCTTTTTATAAAAGAGACTAAAACAGAGCTTAATCTTATTAAGTCAGTAAGAAAACTGTGAGTTATTTGTACTCAGATGTCATAGGTCTAAAAGATATCTGGGAATTTGATTCTGGAAAAGTGGCATGAGATTACTTTATATTTTGTCTCTATATAAATCAATGTGACTTGACATAACTTGACTTGGCGTAGGCTAAACTTTGAGCGTTTACTCGAGGGCTCCACAATGCACTGGACAATTCTCTGGAATTCACAGTTCATATTTGTATTTGTCTTATGAGCATAAACGCTGCTGTGCGAACCTCCCTTTGCAATTCATGCACAAGTCTGTCACCAAAATGGTCCCACTGAACTCTGGTGTCCTGCCAGCACTGAAGGAGTTGTATGTGAGTGCTATCTGGATGCACTTCAGTAGGGAAACATGCTGAGGGGGTGGGAGATGTGACGGGACTGCAAAGCTTTGTAAACGGATAAAAGGATGTCCATATGCATGTGTCGAGGATGTGCTAAGAATAAAGAAGAGAAGCCAGACAACTCTGCATGTCACCTCCATCGTCTTTACAACAGTAATGTAATGTAAACCCTCATATCGCTCTTTATTACCATATTTTACCCTCATTTCTGCGAAAAGGCAGAACCCGCTGTGACATTGAGACCATTGTGTGTTTTTATCTTAGCATTACTTGAGCACACAGCTGCCATCTCCTGAATAATTCTATTTGTTCCACTTTGAAAATTGTCTGTTTTTCCCTCTCCTTTGAGATTACATAAACGACTTCCCTTGATATGCTTTTTGAGGCTATTAGAACGACGACTGCGTTTACGTCGCAAACCTTATGTAGTCTGTGTTCATCTTGGTGCATATAGGCTAAAAGGATCTCCAGAAAATATTCAATTAAAACATTGTGCTCTTAGCATTTTGTATTTATTACATCTATTGAGCTGATATAAAAATGGGCACTGTTTGATTCTGGTGTGACGCAGTGGTGTGACATACCTGACTCTGTGTAATGGTTCCATCTGTCATGTTTAGAGAAGCTAATTCTGTGCTGACACGCTGGCTGAATGAATATGCATTCAGATTATCCACACTGTCAGTTAATGAGACAGAGTATCAACATGACATTTTATACACTTTTTTTGTGGCTTACAGGCCGCAAGGATTTTATAGCACTTTCTAATAAAGGAAGGCGAGGCACGTTTTTTTGTATCTCATGTTTCAGCAACAAAGTAAATCAAAGTGCTTTGCGTAAAATATTATGCATCAAGACACAATTAAAGACAGTACAAATAGAAAATAAAAAGAGGAGCAAAGTTACAGTGCAGTTACAGTGCAAGAATTTAAAAAGGCAGCTTTACGCAAAAAGTCTTATTGCAATAAAGCATTGCAACAGACCCGCAGTTCTCTGGGAGTTAGTTCCACGTATGTGGGGCATAGAGACTGAACGCTGCTCCTTCATGTTTAGTTCTGACTCTGAGAACAGCAAGCAGACCTGTCCCAGACCATCTGAAAGGTCTGAATGGTTCATAAGGGATCAGCAGTTCAGATATTTACTGAGGTCCTGGACCATTCATAAGTTGTAACTAATGACCTTCTTAATGGTTATTTAATGATTTACTAATGCTTTCCTTACATCAATTATTAATCATCTACTAAGAACAGCTTTTGGGTTGCCAGATTCTGAAAAAACTCCTTTGGATGGCTTTACTTTGACAAGAATGTACTTTCTACATATTATTAGTCAAGTTTGTTGAACTCAAAATGAAGTTCTTGAATCAGTGTTGGTTGATTAATTGAATAATTAATCATTGCAGCTCTATTTGTAAATGGCCTTTATTATTGTTTCCTAGGATTTATAATAGCAGATTTAATGGCTAATTAGAGAGGTAGACAACACCACAAGTATTTATTATTGGATTACCTGTGTTTATAATTCAAGGATTAAGGATTAACACAGCACTTTATGCTGTAACAATTTTACAGCACAAAGGTTGCACTTAATAGTATTTTAGAAAGAATTAAAAACAATTTATGAATGCCTTTTTTATGCTTCATTTTAAGAAGATGGCTCCAAGAATTCTTATGCTTTGATGTTTTTCTTTCCAAAAACACTATCTGAGTTTTGGACAACATGTGAGCATGTGATCAGTGGTCCACTTTATATTGAATTAAATACAGCTTCACCCTCAGAAATAGGCTTTTGTTATTACAAATTCAGAGATCAATATTAATCATCCATCTCCATTGTTTGTTCTGTTCTCAGAGAAAACCACCTACGATGCCTCTGGCTCTTCGTCTTTACCAAGCGACCCCACGGTTACGGCCGCTCCCGCTCATTCATTGGTGGAGGTACCTTTTTCAGTCATCCACTCGGGTGGGGACCTGGAGTCCGAGAGGGAAGGTTTATCGGGCCAGCCTGCCTTTTCGTCTGTCTTAACCGTCATGGCGGGAACTGTCAAACATCCAGTGAGCCTCGCTCAAAGCAGAACCTCGCCGACTATCACCAGGGATGAGACCCACACCACCCAATGGCCTTTACACAGCTCCAGCCAGGGCTCAGAGATGTCCTCCTCGCAATCGTCTTCTGTGGGAGGTAGTGGAAACCACCCCGACGCCTCAGGTCTGACCTCCAGCATGTCTCACCAACACGTCATACCACCACCCTCGACATCCGGGCCATCACACGTGTCCTCGATGGACGGAAACGGGAATGTCTCATTGGTTTCACCATCTCTATTGTCGCCATCATCACTGTCCTCATCAACTCCATCCGCTCCCTCTCTGTTACTGTCCTTGCTGTCTCTGTTTTCTCCATCATCTTCCACTCGCTGGAGCACTAAAGCTGCTTCATCCCAAGGTCGAAGGATTATGTCCGTCTCAGCCCCTCAGAAAGAAACAGCAACATTAGCACCAGCAGCATCTCTGGGGTGGACAGAAATTTTGAACGTGCATTCAGCTGTTAATCTACCAGCTGCTACACAGGCACTGCACAGGACAATAACTGCACCATCACACGTTCATGGTTCTGAAATGGTGACGAGTGAAAAGAGCAATACAGTCCATGGGTTGAGCGGGACACACATAGAGAGTTTAAGCACAGAATTGATCCAAACACCAGCAAACACAACATATTCATCATATTTTACTTCAAAGAAGGGACTAACTTTTTTAAAGACTTCTCACACTCGATCCACTCGAGCCCATATGAACCTGGATTCGGCCAGTAATTTTAAAAAGAGCGCCTCATTTACCCTCAATCAAAAAAGTCATGTTGCTCAAAAGCAGCAGGGAGCTTCACAAAATCCCACACCAGCACTGCGGTTTACTCCTCCTAAAGGCTATTCAATTTCTAGTCATGTCGCAGAGCAGATGCTGAAGCGAACAACATATGCGGAGAGGAAAGACAGGGCGGAAATAGGCAGCCAGACTTCAGTTCACAAAAACGCTGGAGATGCAATCACGTCTACCTGCCACTCACATGTTGTAAATCCATCCGCAACACCAGCGACGATGCTTAGTCCCACAGGATCCATTTTCACAGTTTCTTTTGAGGGTCCGCCAGGTAAAACATCTCTCTCTAAAACTGCAATCACAGAGCTAACACCTATCTACCCTGGCATGTTGTCCTCGGAGCATGCATCTAATTCTGGTGATTTACTGATGGCAGCGGGTCACGGCAGCCCCAGAGTTCCTGCCATCAATATAAATTACATCCAGCGAGAGATAGTGGGAGCACAGCTTATGCCTTTTTCCTCTAAAGCTTACCCGAATGACTCGCCTCGTCTCGCACAGCTGAGGCCTGAGTTCACCACTGGTTCATTTCTTAATTTGATCAGCAGAGCAGGAACAAAGTCCCCCACATCAGGGTCAGATTCACTTCATTTGCTGACTAACGAAGTCATAAATGTGCAGGGACAAACAGGGTCTTCCAAGAGCATAACTCAGAAGCACAAAAAATGGATGACACCAAATGCGATCTTTTCCTCCGACAGTGGGTTTCTGTCTGGTGCAGCGTTGCCAGTTAAGTTTGCAAATGATATGACCTATAAAACCATGCATGAAAGTCTTTCACACCCCACTCGCCCTACATACTTATTGCCCTTGCTTCCAAGCCAAGGCCCAAATCTCAACAATGCTGAGGGTATCAGGGTTTCATCCAAACAATTTCAACAACCTTTCACGACAAAAAAAGATGTTTTTATGCTTAATGAAGAGTCTGAAGGTTCTGGTTTAGGAACTCCCACTAAAATCCCTCTATCCCCAGTAACATTTGAAGCCACATTAAAAACTCTTAAAAATCTTTCTCATAAAGACGGTGTGACACTCGCCAGCCGTAAGGAGCAGCCTTCTACTTCACCTTGGTCAGAAATCATAACACCAAGGACTTCCTTGCTCTCTCAGGGACCAATCACCAGCATAAGCAGTGATAAATCTGATTTTTATTTAGGCAGACGTACAACCATGCCTAGTGCTTCCAATGATGAGATGTTCAGTGCTACTTACAGCTTTGGCACAAAACTAATGGAACCATATTCCAAGTGGAAAACCAGCAAGCCTGGTGGTTTCCAAACCAACGCCTTTGAATCAAAAAATACATTTACTGGCTTTGATAGGATGAATTCTAATTTGCAAACCAATGGACTATCATATGAGCATCCAAAGCCGGATGACGGACAACACCCTAACATGCATATATTGACTTCAACCGTATTCTCTACTGATCCATATTCATTTCATCCAGTGGAGACTATAACATATGCTCAACAAGCCACTGTAAACAGTCCATCAGCTCGGGGTTCAAATGGTTTTCTGCCTCTCTCACACACAAGTGGCAACTCTTTCAAATCTTCACAAGCCACCACTTTGGCGTCAGTATATAAAAATAAGCTCAACCCCACTGAAGCGGCAGTTAATGTTCCTACATCTTCATTTGATACAGCTGTCACGCTTCCTGACATCCCCCTACCCAGTGGCCACACTGACAGCTTGATTGATTTAGAACAGAAGGGGTTATTCCCACCAACACAGCTGATCCTGCCATCCGTGTCATCAGTGACTTCCCCGCCTGCATTCAGGACTGTCGCACCTGCTCAGGTGCACACGAACCTCACTACTCCACTGTTGTCTGAGGCTTCATCGTCATCGCTGTCTTCATCATCGTCGTCATTTTCGTCAGTGAATCCAGCAACGAACGCTGGCGCTGCATCGTTGTCTGTCACCCCGTCACCTGGTCTGACCTTGTTCGTAGATTCTGGTCACTCACAGGAAGTGACGTCTTTTGTCCTTTCAGAGGCGGGGCGGGATAAGTCAACTCCTGGAACCGCCAGAGCAGTTGCGCCTGCTTTCCCCAAAGAAAAAGAGGCCAGTCTAGCCCCCTCCCAATCAGCCGAGCCCACCGAGAGGACACCTCAGGTATCGCCTCTGACGCCTCGACCGGACACCGCAGCGGCCTCCGTGAAGCCGACCACCCCAGCTATAGGTTCGAGCACCACATCGAAAACCCCCACCACTGCCATGCCTTCCCTGAGACTCACCACCAGGACCGCCCAGTCCACCACAGTGGCGATGACACAGCCTGCGCCCGTGACCAGGAGAACAACCACTACCACCACTGTCAGGGCTGCAATCAGCAGGCGAACGCTCTTGCCGCCCGTCCACCGGACGACCCCGCCCAAAGGGACCACCACCGTCTTCCTCTCCCCTTTCACCACCACCACGGAAGCTCCTCCGCAGCAGTGCAACATCACGGAGAGAATGTGGGTGCGAACAGGTACGTGCGCTACCGCCCTCAAACAGCAGCAGTTACGTTGCATTCATTGTGGAGTGATGGTATTGCTCTTAACTTGTCGTTTGTATCTGTATCTATCATAGTTGTCTCCATCTATGTGAGAAGAAACAGGCTGGACAGCATTCAGAGGCAGAATCTGCGCAGGGGACTAAGTCAAGGCCTCCGAAAAGCTCTGAACGATAGTTCAGCCCAGGCACAGGTCAGATTATTAGTCACTGTTACTAGTTATCGTTAGAGCTTAGAGTAGCATTGATAAACACTGTTCACACAGCAGTATCTTTTCTTGCGGGCTGGTAATTGTAGAATCCACAATGCTGCTTTTATCTCTACAGCATCAACCATCTTAAAAAACTCCATGTAGACATATGCTGAACAGCTGTGAGAACTAAACTGCGAACGATCAACAAGCCCTCAAGGAGAGTTAGAATACCAATGAATACAGGCATGCATTTTTAAATGAATTCTGAATAAATATGTTTATCTTAGGTGGGATTCAGGCTGGGTGTCTGAGGCTAAAATTTTGATCCACAGATTTATGTCCAGCTTCCAGTAATGTCAACAGTGAGTGGCTTCTTGTTGCTTCCTCACTACAACTCTGCAGCTTTATTAGCGTGAAGTGATTTAGACACTTAAACCAAGAACCCTCATGTAGGCTATGTGAGAAGAGTTGAGGACTAATATAGAAATTAGGTTGACTGAACATGTCCCTGAAGGCGGTGGGTGATGTCACATATTTGAGTAAGTGTACCAATACTAACCCAAGATGTAGACGGGGACCGTAAAGGGACTCTGAAGTAGTGCTGTACATTAGAACTGTTGCTCTAATTATCTCATATTTATAGTTAGGAGCATTTATTTATGCACATTTCACCCAAAAGAACATTCATCAGTCTCATCATAGCAGTGGACATACCACAAAAACCCAGTCTCAGATGTTTCTCTGCATTATTGACACAAAGATATCCAGGGCACATTTTTTTGTCTGTAAACTTGCAACGAATTGTGGTCAAAACCCATCTTTGCTACCACAAGTATCTCGTTAGACAAAGTTGATGGAAAAGGACAACATCCTGAGAAAAATTTTCTTTTCTCAGGATGTTGTCATTTTCCATACCCTGCACAAATGGGACAAAAAAGATCATAAAGCACCTGCCCAGAGTGAAATGCACCACAAACTCTGCTGCCAAGTAAGCAGCATCTCTGTGCTCCTTTTGCACTTATGTAAATGAGGTAATAGGCGTTAAAAATTTCATCTCCTTTCTATGCAAATGACCCTCATGGCAAAAAATGTGAAGCAATGAATACAATGATACTGGTATCAAATCTACAGATAAAGTGGGTATGGGGGTGGAAGGATTAGCTCAGACTTTCAGCTTGAAAATCAAAACGCCTAAAAACGACAGCACTGCTGGAGCTCAGGATTCAGCCATGCAGGCTGCTTTATTAGAAACAATCACACTGGATATCCACTGTAGATGTGAAGCAGAACACACAGACTTCATTACCATCAGATCCACACTGATCTGATCGTAATGAATTTACACTGCAGTGCCACGGCCGAAAAAAGCACACATCCTCTTCCTCAGTTTGAGCTGCTGTGTGATGCTGCAGCCGGTTGGACAATTCAGTTATTAATGTTTCTGACTTTACAGACTGTATACTGATATATGATATAGTAGATTATGTTAAAGATGTGAATTACAAGAAGTAAAAGAAGCAAAATGCATGGATGATAGAAGCTTACAGACATGAAGGGTCAAAATGTTTGTGCAATTTTCATTTTGGACACATGTGCCTGTGCTGTAATGTGGAGAAAAGCTTGAAAAGCTGAAACTGCTCCGCTCGATCACACACAAAACAATGGCAAATAGTATCATGAGCACAATATAGCACTTGTGAATAGGATATAATGATGGAGTAAATAGCGGGTGCAGGGGATACACACATTTAGGTGTTATTAGGGGATGCTTTGCGAAGTCAAGCATGTGGGGGGAAAAAAGAGGATGAATTGAACTTGTTAGAGAAAATAGAAAAAAAAACAGCCTCCACCGGTCTTTAAAAGAATGAACAGCAGTGTGATGTACCTTTTCCATATCTGGTCTCCAGTGGGTCGAAGTGTTAAGTGCATCTATTTGTGCATGTGCACGTGTGAGTGTGCACCCATGCGTGCGTGTGTGTTTTTATTTATATCTGCAGTCCGGGGAAAATGCCTCGGCGTGTTGTATTTCTCAATGTGGAAGTATCAAATAATTAAGAGTGAAGTCTGCATATTTGTCCTGTCCATGTGAAGGTCAATGCGCTCACATGCTCTCTCTCTCTCCCTCTCTCTCTCTCTCTCTTTATCATTGCTTAGCGTCCTTTTTAATAGCACAACTCTCATCCAATGAGCAGCAGGCTAGTGTCAAGGGAACAAAATACTTCTGTGCTTAATTGTGTTTAATTGCAGGTTAAACCGTTAATGGTTGGGCGCATAAGCAGCGAGCTAAAGCTACAAAACAAAAGGTTAAGAAATAGAATTCAAACCACCAGACTAAAACAATTTTGCATAAATTAAAATAAGAAAAATCAAAGTGAACTCTTTTATGTGTGCTCTCTAGTGACTGGGAACCTCTTTGAGAACCATTGGGTTAATCTGCTGGTAGTTGGCTCGCTGAAAACAAGTCATTAGGTGTATTATGGATATGGTTTGCTCAAAACACAATCCCTTAATAACACCTTCACGTGGGTGAAGCCTGAGAGGATGAAGTGACAATAAAGAGCTCTTTTCACAGAGCTTGTAGCAAGGCTATACTGTGAGGAGGCAGTTCTGGAGTTATGGTGGCCACTCTGAGCCACAGAGGCCGTAAGCTTTCAGTGTTTTGCTCGGTGGATCTTTTTGTCCACACTTTAAGATAATAGACCCGAGTCGATTCAACTCCTTTGCAAAGTTTTTCTACATTTGTTTTTTATTCCTCATCTAATTTTCATGCAAGCATAGTTCACCAAAAAGTCAAACTCTGTTTTCACTACCTATTGATTCTCTGCACATAGTATCTGTATTACAGAATTAGTCTGAATTAGTGAGTAGTTGGTCTACACTTTATAGTGTATAGCAATCCAATATAAGTCAGTATCACGTCATTCAGTCCACAGCTAATACGACTGACAGCTTATACTGATCCTGATAGAAGGACCTTATCTGTGGTTTTGTAAATTTAAGCTACAAACTGGAGCTAGTGTATTTTACATTGCTATCTACCATGATCCAAAGCATATACATATAAGGTATTTGAAGTCCTACCTTCAATGCAGTGGTACTTTTTTGTAATTCTGTGTGTTATGAGTGTAAACTTGCTTGTGGTGGTAAAGAACCTTGAAAATTACTTATCACACATTACTAGAACGTATTCATGCTCATGTTCTTTAGGGTGATTGACACCTGTTGATAGGTAGGTTCTGGTTAATGAGAGTATAGTATTAGTGGAATAAAAGCCTCTAAGTTGTTATCTAAGGCTACTTGTTGTGCTCTGAATGTGGACTTTCATCCACTAAAATTAGTAAAAGGGAGAATGTCCAGTTGTCATAAATCAGCATAAAATGACTGTATGGTGTAGTGTGATAAAAGCTTTTACTAATATCACCCATCAGCAATAATAATAATAATAATAATAATATTAGAACATAGTACATGCACGATGCAGTTAATGAGCTAAAGATGTACAAACATGTTAATATCTTTCACTTTGCTCTCTCTCAGGTGGAGACAGTTTTCGGTTCTCCTAACATGACGGTGGCTTATCACGTGACTGGAGGGGACGTGGTTTACCCCCCCTCTATAGTGCTGGACGGCTTGGACTCCTATGGCCGTGATAAGCTGATTGCAGACTTGCGGCAGTACCTCCCCATGGTAACAGCCCTTCCCCTCCCAGTTGCATTATGGAGACCCAGCCCAGCCACTGGCTTCCAGCTGAAAACAGGTCAGCTAGTGTTCAGTCAGGATGAACGAAAAACACAGTCAGAGACGAGCTTGAGACTTACTGTTACCTGTTCCTGTTGTGAGTGCTTAAAAAATGTTATTATAAAAAAATCTGAAGTAAAAATAACAAAATACTGCATGGTTAAGTCAGACTTTGCATAAGAACCTACAGTAACATGAGTTTGTTTTATCAGTGCACAGTTTTGTGGGCTCATCTCTATGTTCTGTTCCAGTTCTACAGTTCGTGGGAGCGGGCGATGATCCGCGGTCCTGTCGCTTTTTTCAAATGATGGAGCAGAGGCTTGAGAAGGTGTTTACTGAAGCACAGGCCAAAACGCTCACCACCAGCAGCAGACTCTCTGTTCAGGTACTGAGATGAAAGAGTTGTGTCGGCTCCTTCCAGAGCGGAGGCGTTGTTTCAAGCTGTGAAAACGCTGGAGGTGGAACAGGCAGAGTTTAGCATTCATCGTCATTGTTTTGTCAGTGGACATCGTACTCCATCATGTCAGCACACGCTGTTTTTGCCTTTTTTTAAATACATATTCAATATGTTATAGTAATATCTTACAGTGTGTTAGAATGAATAATAAATGCAACTTCAGTAGTAACTGCTTTTACACATCAATATTACCATGTGGTTTAGGTGATTGGACAGACGCAAACTGTGTAATTTGTGCTAAATTGCTCCTTAGTGTATGAGGCTTTTCAAATAGGAGCTGTTTCTCAGATGCAAATTAATTATGTGCAGGGAGGCAGTGTTTGGATTAATTTTAATGAGCTGCCACATTAAAGTGTATACCTTATATTAAGCTAATTTGATGGTTATGGATGGATGAAAAAAAATAATGCTATGATATTTTTGCACACTTTTATACCTTGCCAGCTTTCGGCGCCTTGATTCATATGTTTTTATTCAAGACGATAATTGATATTTTGACATTTTTATTCTCTATTATGTCATTTATTCTGCATGATTTGCACTAATCGTTAGATTTGCTTATTGCAGTGGTATAATCCCAAGCATTTCATGTGACTCTGCATCCTCTCTTCCTCCGGGCCTGCATGAATACCCAGATGCTGAGTGTCTCCCAGGCAGCGAACTCTCCTGCTGTGTCGCTGGTCTACGCTGTGAGGAATGGGACTGTCTTCCTTAACGGAACCACTGCCTCAAACCTCCTTGGTCAGCTGTCAGCGGAGCTGGTGGGCTACTTCCTCTTCTATCCGCCACTTGTCATTGCTGAGCGTAAGTCGCCGTTTGTGTGGAGAAACCCGTCTCTTTGTCAGTAGTAATTCACCTGCCTAATGAGGAGGAACAGCAAAAGTGTTTTCTCTTGGCATGTATTTGTTCTTCCAATACAAATTGGATTAAACAAAGAGAAAACAAGCGCTGTGCTTTCCCCACCAGAGGTTTAACATAACGTCATCAGGCTGACTCAAAGCAGGCTGGCCTGATATAATCCTTGACCTTTCTGCTAGAAAGCAAGATTCTGTTTAACCATAGAAACTGCAGTGGATGTAACACAGTGGAAGTGGTTATTTCTGAGCATTCTACATCCACATGGACTGGACTACCCTTTAAGGTTGATTTGTTCAATGGTAGAATCTCAGGAATTCAATCACTACGCCTGACTAATGTCCAGCTTTTCTATAATTGGATGTTTGTGACTGTTTTGCTGTTTTTACCATCACAGCATTTTTTTTTAAATTATTGAGTCCCATTGTTCATGCATAAACACAGCTAAGCCTGTGTCTTTCATCTCCTCCTCCTCCTATGAGGGCATATGCAGCCATCTGTGTTAGAGTTGTACTCAGAGAAACACAGATGAAGAGTGACAGGGAATCAGTGGGAGTCTAAACAGCCCTCCCAGTTCAGTCCCAGTGTGCAGCTTGTTTGCATCCCCAGTGTAACTGGGAAATTTAATGCAAACTGCTTAATAGCGGGAGATACGGCAGAAGCTGTACTCTATCTGACATTTTTACAATGCTTATTGATCCCTAAAGGGTAAATTCACAATTTTTGATCAGTGGTCCTCAGGTTACAGATATGGGTTTAAAATGTATGTTTTAATCTGCAGTGAGTATCCTTTACATATAAATGTAACCTATTGAAGTCTTTGCCATTGTACCTCACAAAAAGTCGATTGAGTCTACCCTTGCCAGGTAAATCCCTCTGTATTCAACAACAGACAGGCATTCTCTGGTGGTCATGTGAATGCATACTGCACCGGAGTTCCACCATCTGTGCTCTGCTAACTTGAATAAGGACCAAATCATTTATTTGTGAGGCTTTACTGGACTCAAAGTGTTTATCAGACCAAAATCTGATGAGTCATTTCACGAGGGGTGTGATGCTATAAGCGATTTTTTTCACCAAATAGCTGCACAGTTACAGAATCAGCTATATCAGAGCCTGCAATGGCAGCACATGTGGACTGTGTAATTATTTTCACCCGTCAGTAGGGGCCGACAAAAGTTCCACACTGCACCTTTAATTTAATTTTTGCATATGGAACAATTAACTTAACTTTTGCAGTTACAGTGGTTGTAACTCAAAGTTCTGCATGCATAAAAAACAAATTAATAAGATTACACATCATTAAAAAATTGTATATTTAGGTGCACAAGGTGCAATAAACATGCAAAATTTAATTGAAGGAAGTTATTCAGGGGCCAGTTTTTATAGGTAAGTTTTGACTTGTCTAGCTTAGTTTTTCTGGTAATGATTCAGATTTGAAGCAGAGGAGGCTACGTAACTAATTTTTTTCAGGTGTGATACATTTATTGATAAAATAGCATGACAAAATCAAAATTGACATATGAGATAAGACAGGCATACAAACACTAATAGACAACAGCAAAAGGTAACAGTGCACTATACTCACTCTTCTTGGTTCTAGTTAAGATTCTGGCATCCATGTTCTCATGTTCTGAATGATTTGTAGATGAAGACACTTCAGTGTCTTGCTGAAGGTAATCCTACATAACCGAACCTCTGCTTTTTTTCTAAAAGAGCCCTGGGAATAGATACATTTGTATATGGGGGGAAGCTGGAAATCTAGAGTTAATCAGCTGGCTTGGCGCCTCCTGTAGAATCAGCATTTCTGGCTACTTCTGGCAAACGTTTTGCTTTGAAATTCTCCAGACTTTGATGGATATGCAGGGTCATGCTCTGGATCATAGAGGAGTTCATGCTTGAGCCAGGATCTTAAATCCTGGCTCAAGCATGAACTCCACTAAAGGGCTTTCTTGTATTACCACCTACTTTGAGCTTGATCCAGAAAGGACCTTTTAAGTTTCTTTTACCTTCCTGTTCTCCTGTCCTGAACCGCAGCGTGTGCTGTGACCTCCCATGGTGACTGGCCCATATTCAGCAGAACTGAGAACCAGAGAAAGAGATCCTGTTCAGTCAATACTGTTCTAGAAATACATATACAGTACTACTCGGAAAAATAGAATATTGTGTAAAAGTTGTTTTATTCATGCAATTCAACATAAAAGGTGAAACCAATACATTTTATAGACTCATTACAAGCAAAGTGAGATATTTCAAGCTTTTATTTGTTTTGATTTTGCTCATTAGGACTTGCAGCTTCAGAAAACCTCAAATTCAAAAACTCAGAAAATTAGAATACTGTTAAAAGCTTCAGTATTGAAGGCTCAAAGTGTCACACACTAATCAGGTAAGTAATCCAAAACACCTGCAAAAGGGTCCCGAGCCTTTAAAAAGCCTGTGTCTTTGGTTTAGAAGAATTCACAATCATGGGGAAGACTGCAGATCTGACAGTTGTGCAGAAAACCATCATTGACTCCCTGCACAAGGTGGGTAAGACACAAAAAGTGATCGCAAAAGAAGCTGGATGTTCTCAGAGTGCTGTGTCAAAGCACATTAATGGACAGTTAAGTGGAAGGCAGAAGTGTGGAAGAAAACGGTGTACAAGCCGGAGGGATGACCGCAGCCTGGAGAAGATGGTCAGGAAAGGGCCATTCAAAAGTGTGGGGGAACTTCATAAGGAGTGGACTCAAGCTGGAGTTGCTGCTTCAAGAGAAACGACACGCAGGAGGATGCTGGACATGGGCTTCAAATGTCGTATTCCTGTTGTCAAGCCGCTCCTCACGAGCAAGCAACGCCAGAGGCGCCTTAGCTGGGCTAGAGAAAAGAAAGACTGGACTGTTGCCCAGTGGTCCAAAGTCCTCTTTTCTGATGAGAGCAAGTTTTGCATCTCATTTGGCAACAAAGGTCCCAGAGTCTGGAGGAAGACCGGAGAGGCGCAAAATGGAAGATGCATGAAGTCCAGTGTTAAGTTTCCCCAGGCTGTGATGACTTGGGGATCCATGTCAGCTGCTGGTGTTGGTCCTCTGTGCTTTATCAAGTCCAGCATAAACGCAGCTGTCTACCAGGACATTTTAGAGCACTTCATGCTTGCTTCAGCGGACCAGCTTTATGGGGATGCAGATTTCATCTTCCAGCAGGACTTGGCACCTGCCCACACTGCCAAAAGTACAAAATCCTGGTTCAACAACCATGGGATTACTGTGCTTGATTGGCCCGCAAACTCACCTGACCTGAACCCCATAGAAAATCTGTGGGGCATTGCCAAGAGAAAGCTGAACGGGAAGAGACCAAACAATAAAGAAGCGCTCAAGGCCGCGATTGAAGCATGTTGGTCTTCCATAACACCGGAGATGTGCCACAACCTGGTAGCATCCATGCCGCGCAGGATTAAGGCAGTCATTCGTTCAAAAGGGGCCCCAACCAAGTACTAAGTACAGATGCAACATTTTATTTTCAGAGGCCTGACATTTTTGTATTTAAAATCCCTTTTTTAAATTGATTTCAAGCAATATTCTAATTTTCTGAGTTTTTGAATTTCAGGTTTCTGAAGCTGTAAGTTCTAATGAGCAAAATCAAAACAAATAAAAGCTTGAAATATCTGACTTTGCATTTAATAATACTATAAAATGTATTAGTTTCACCTTTTATGTTAAATTGCCCGAATAAAACAACTTTTACACGATATTCTAATTTTCCGAGTAGTACTGTAGTTATTGTTCCCAATTTTGTATGCTTTTAAAGACCCTATTCTTACCAGGTCTCACATCTAGTCACACAAAGACCAAATAAAACCATACTTTCCCATTGGTCCAGATTGGGTTGTGTATTAAACAGCCGTTCTTCACTACCTGAACTAGGTGTTTGCTAGATATAACACAGTCGCATATTTCCCTTTGCGAGCTGACGAGGAATTACACACCTTAAACAACAGAATTTGGACTTAGAGTGGATTGTGATACACTAAGACTACATTCAGACTGCTCAATTTGGATTTTTCTGAGATACGAATTTTTTTTGTGAGGTTTTTCACGATACCAAATAAATGCAACATGTATGTGATTTCTAGTATAAACTTTAGATACTGTCCCACACGCACATAGGAGGACATGATGTCACGCAGTGACTTAAATATATACACACCCTGAAAAAAAAAACTACAGCTATATACGGTACACATTTTAAAGAGGAGTTTGAGGAAGAAAAAAAGGAGGGTCTTGGCTATGGTTGTTGATTATTGCCCACTTCTGATGATGTGTAGATCGGATGAATGTGACCTGGCTGTATAGACTGAAGTTGTATGTCAAAAGTTAGGACCAGTTTTAGGACAAATCCAATTGGCCTTGGTTGCCTTTGAAAAAAAGATACAGGTCACATATAGGCGAGAAAAATTCTGATTTGGCTCACTTCATGCTGCAGTCTAAACATAGCCTGTTAAAAAAAATGGAATGATGGTATGAAAAACATTTGCATATTTCTACCACATATACAGGGAGCCTGCGGAACATGACTTTTTTTGTCGACTTGTTTGACTTATCCTTAATAAATCTTAATATGGGAAGTTTGAAGGCTGCAGCCACTGAATTAAGATGCATTATCAGCATGACTGTGGCGCAGACAGATGGCAGTTTTGGTCAACACATCAAGTTAAATAGAATCTTCGCCGGTGAGCATTAAATTAAAGCTGACTTTGTGCTGTGATTGAAGCACATTAGTGAAGCTACTCGCAGGCGGAGTGATTTTGTTAAAGAAAAGAGGACAGAGAGTTGGCGAGTAAATACCACGCAGGGAGCAAAAACTGACACAAACGGTAAAACAAGACAGCAGAGGAAAGGGCGGGGGAGAGTGTGTGACAGTGATTTTTGCTCTGTGGGTTTTGTACCCTCGCCACTGGTGATATTACACTGTTCAGCGGAGGTGTGAGCATATGCTGGCAGTGGCTGCCTCCTCACTTCAAAGCCAATTATCGCAGTAAATAATTAACAGTGGGGAATTCTCATATCACCTTGGGCGCCGCTCTGACAGAAAAGGCCCGGGATCTCACACCACTCCAAAGTGCCGAGCACGCCGTTGTTGTGTTGGCACCGGCGAAGGCTGGATTGCTGCATTCAGCTTTTTTAAATTCCCCCCTCTGCCTTTTCCATTTCGAATACGAGCGGGAGGCTGTAAACTGTCTCTTTTAGAACACAGCAATCAAAAAGCTGCAACCAAATCGCTAATGCAAAGTATGAAATATATATACATATATATATATATATGCACATTTTTTTAAACTTCTAGGAATGACTTCGAAACGTTTTTCAGTCTGCCCCCTCTAGGCTCTCATCGCTAATTATTATTCCACAAGATTCAAACTTATAGACAATGTTGAAGTGATTGTGCTGACAGCCCCGCAGCCCTTTTCCATTAGCAACGCTGAAGCCCAAACTGTTACTCCCCCCCTACCACCGCCCCTCTCTTCTGTCATGCCTGGGTGTACATTTCAGTAGCGGGTCTGCTTTCACAGGCCAGCGATACAGCATTCCCCCCAAACACTGCACCAGCCTCCAGCGAAAGAGCTTAATCAGGCAGGAAATAGATGTAAGGGAACACAGAGACAAGCGGAGCTCAGGCAGCTGAAAGCTCTCCTTGCTGCTGTATTTGTCTGACATGTGGTGATAATGAGGCTTTAAGCTGAGATTTTTTAAAACAGTCGACCCCCCCCACCTCTTCACTGAGAAGTTTCAGAAGTTTTTTTTTTTCTCCACACCACAGATTCTTTAAATGAGAAATGAAAAAAAGGTTCATGTTCAAATAAGTCGTACTAGTGAGAACACCACGTGTTGATATGATAATCACACTTTTGCTGCTGTGAAAATGTGATGTTTTTAAATTTGCAATAGGTTCATTTCCTCTTTTTTTCAGAGTGAAGCCCATTAAATTAAAAAAGTGGTTTGTTCACCACCATAGCTTACATTTTTATTAAATGGCAACAGACACAGAACTCTATAATATGAATACAGTTCCTGTATATGGCACCTTTCAAGACAAAGTTACAAAGTAATTTACAATATTAAAATATAACCACAAAAAATGGAAGCGGGATACTGCTGATACAGGAGAGCGCTGACATGCAATATTATAAACGACTTATGAATGCATGGATTTACAAATTATTGTGTGACAGGAATGACCTAATTCTAGAAATATTCCTGAGGTGATAAAAGCAGGGCTGAACCACTGAATTTATGTGTTTATCTAAACTGGGGTTGTGATCAAAGATGATGCCAAGATTTCTGCAGCGTGGACTTATTGCCTGGGACAGGGATACCTGGAATGTGAAATTGGACTTTCTTGGCCAATGACCAAAACCCTAAGAGTCATAAATAAGAGTCCAGTGAGAGCGTTTTCACTCTACCTTGTTTTTTCAAATTGTCAAAGATCTACTATCTCTCTATCTATCTTTCTCTCTCTCTTTTCATTTAAAGTCACATTTAAATATGGATTGAAAGTTATCTTATGTAGAGTCCACGGTTCAAGGGAAAGAACATGAAGACCAGACTTTTTTTTTTTTTCAGTTCATAAACGTAACAGACAGCTCGCAGGGGAAATGAGGAGATATGTGCTGAATTTGAAATGTCTATTAAGTCAGAATCATGGACTATATCTTTATTACTGCTGTCTCATACAGAAACACATGCACGTGGAACACATTTATTGTTGTTAATTACCATTTATATTCATATATAATATTAATGCATAAAGGAAATGTAAGATTTGTATTTATTTAAATAAGGGCAAGTACATATTAATGAAGAGAATAAAAATGCCAGATAGCCACAAGGAATTTTTCATCTGTTGTACCTCGGTTAATACAATTAAAATAAAAACATCACAACAGTTGGCGGCACATATTACATAGAATAATTATATACAATAACAGGATACTAGCTGAAACACTTTACATAATTAGAGCACATAGCCTTCCTACCTAAAATTCACTCTATATAATAACAAGCTCTAAAACAAATGACAGCAGACTGGTGTCAGCCGTTCAGTTGCACTTTAAAAGCCTGGTTTTATTATTTCTGAAAGTACAGATTAGAAATCCTTTCAAGCTGACCTTGATGGTTTTATTGGAAATCTTTACTTCACAGGAGAGAATTTGTGTTCAAAGTAAAACAGCTATTAAACAATTTTAATATACTCCTCGGTGTTAAGTCTACATTAATTCTGTGATTTTTTAGTATTACAAGCTTCAAAAGTAAGACTAAAGCCAATCCTATGATTTGCTGGTTGATTTGTTTGTTTCCACTATTAATGGTTTGTCGTGAGAGGGGGAAATGACAGTGTTTTTATGTCCTTGCAGCACTGGAGTATCACAATCTCAACACTTCCATCGCTACGAGGGATTTCTGGGTTATCACAGGTAAGGAGGTCACATTCATTCAATTCAGACTTCCACTAAACAGGTTACATATATACAGAATATGAAGAACTGTATTTTTTTTTCTTACTAACATATTATATATGGGTTATGTTGCGGAATGCATCCATTATGTAGAAACCTGACTTGCTGCAGTGCAGACATTTTTACTGCTACTACAACTTTTAAATGTCATTTTATATCTTTGCTACTTCTACTCCTTGTATTACTACTTGACACATTGACAACCAGAACAGGATGTACAGTATGTGATTGTTATGTCTAGATCACATGAATTCAGAGATAGATGACTGACTGAAACAAATTGAAATTTTATATGAGCTAATGAGTGAATTGGATAGGGCTGGACCGTTGTTGATTATTTGTTCTGCTCACTCTATGAACGGCTGCATATGCTAAACAGTGTTCAAGGGCGCCCACAATGTTATGGTAATGAATGGCCCTTTCAGATCAGACTGTCGCTCTCAACTCAGCGCTTACTGCAATGAGAGGCTGAGCGAGTTCAAGGTCATCCCCTCTGTAATGGGATTTACTCACAATGAACATGATGTACAACCAGGATTATTGCTTTTTGACCCTTGATGTCATGGAGCAGATTAAAGCTGCATTGTTTTTTTGAGATATAGGGAACGGAAAAGCTTAAAAAAAACAAGCTTCAAAGATGTACAGCTTGATTTATCGTTGGCTTATCAAGTTTCACATTTATCAAACAGAGCGTCATGCATGTCTAATGTAAGCAGGGACTCCTGCATTGAGCTGAAACATCAGCGGTGACCCCTCACACCCCCATTACGCCTTTAGAGACTGTTTTCCCTGCTGGTCCTCAGCATCCGGTGCAGGATCACCAGGTTCTGCAACAGCTTTGTTCTGCACACCATCAGACTGCTGAACTACAGACCATCTCGTAGTGTTTGCAAATTTCTGTGCATTATTAGTATAATACAGCATATTTAAATTGAATTTTATATCACATTTAAATTTTATTTTACACTTTTACAACACAATTGTATTGTAATTGCAATGTTTTTTATTCTCCTTATTATTTTATATGTGTTTGATTATATATTTGTCACACTTCAAATACTTTGCCACTGTGCTGAGTCAATGCAAATTTTGTTCAGTATTCACTTGTGTATTCTTGTCTTTGACTGCAACAAAACCACACAGCAGCAAGCGGCGTTTTCAGAAATCTGAAAAATGTGACTCAAACAGATGTGGAAAATTGCCTTTGTTTGCACTCCATCCCTCCACCAACGATGTATTTTGTCTCCCGACCAACCAATCCGGTCCGTCCTCTTTTCTTTCATCTACATTTGCAGTGATCCAGGATGTGGACAATGCCAGCCTGGAGGGACAGTACCAAAGCTTTGCCAGTCTAATGGAGCAGCGGGTGGCCGAGCTGCTCGTGCTGGCAGGCCAGCAGGGCACGCGTTTCAGACGGGCTGCTACCGTCGGCAGCTACACCGTCCAGGTAGGGAACTGGCAGAGGAGTCCACAGGGAATGCCACGTCTGAGCTCCAGTCTGTGATGGATGTAGTCATAGAGTGAAAACAAGGAACTCTATTCGATATCCATACGCTTATGTTTTACCTAAATGACCTGCCATGTGCATGTAAGTCTAATGGAAGCAATAATCCAATAGTGTTGTTGTCATATTTTAATCAGTATGAAAATCTCATGATCTTTTCCAAATCAGATGGTGAGTATCCGCAGGGTGTCGGGGTTAAAGAATCCAGCGGAGATGACTTACTACGTCCAGCACAATGGCGTTCCTCTGGCGGGCACATCAACCGCTAAGGTCCTGAACACAGTGGATTCTCAGACCATGGCGCTTACCTTGGGCTACTTTGTCCAGCTGCAAGCGGAGCGTAAGCACACATGACACAACTCTGACTGATCGGGGGGGCAGAGCAAAGCATATGATTCACGCCTGAGTTTAAAAAAAGAGGAGCTGCAGCTCCCGGGGTGAGGGGTGGGGGGAGGAGAAGAAAAGCTCCGCTCGCTAATCTCGCTCAAATGCTCCCGACATATGGACATTGTTTGTTTGGGCTGCAGTGTTTGTCACTGCTCAAAAAAAGGAAGGAGAGAGAGCGAGAGAGAGAGAGAGAGAGAGAGAGAGAGAGAGAGAGCGAGGGTGAGACATCACTGGTAAAGCAGGAGAGAGGGGGAGCATGCTACAGTAGCTGAATCAGCCTCACTGTGTATCACGTTGAGCTGTTTGTGGTGTCATCAAAAATGTAAGCGGTTTGCACAGTAATTCCAATTAATGTATCAAATACCTAAATATTAGCATTTAGTGTTCAGCATATACTGGATGGAATGTAATTAGGTAAAAATTGTGTTTTTCTTTTTTTTCCAGCCGTGGTGAAAAACCCTCCTAATAACCTTTGGATAATCGCTGCAGTGTTGGCCCCCATAGTGGTAGTAACACTAATTATCATCATAATCACAGCTGTGCTGTGCAGGAAGAACAAAAATGACTTTAAAGCCGATGCCATCGGAAACCTCAACCCACGAGCCAAGGTATCTCTTTTTTTTCTGTGTATGACTTGTGTGTGTTCACATGTGTGTAACTGACTCCTGCATGTTATGCTTTCTGTGTAGTATTATGTATTATGTCCTGCATTATGTGCATGATGTCATTCGTATTACCAGTTTCAATACATTGTAACCTCCCCCCCACCCACACACACACACACACACACACACGCGCACACACAAACCGTTAAAAAAGAAATCTTCTCTTCCTTTCAGATGGCGTATCGGAGAGATGTTGGCTATTATCACCAGGTATCTGTCTGCCTCTCTCTGTCTTCCCATTACTGATCTGTGTTTTCATCTTCCGGGCTCAACTGCGGCAACAGCAGGATCTGAATGGGTTTCTGGGCAGACATCACCTATGATACATTTCAATAAATCCTGCTGTGCAGATGAATACTGCAGATACTGCAGCACTTTGGAGTAACAAACCTTTCACAATGAGATTTTCTGGGATGAAAGGCTGGTATTGCCTGCTCTCCTTATAGCTGTCTCCCGATGGCGCATTTGAAAGATTTGATCTTTACAGAGAGTGGTTATTACGGTGATAGGTTTTTCAGGTGAAATGACAGCGTTTCTTTGTTGTGAACTAACGCTTGTTTGTTTTGTGTTGGGGAGATTGATAACTGTTTCTGATCATCAGTCGTCTCTGCACCTCCACGTCTGCGTCCTGGTGTTTAGCACAGTGCTTTCTCTTCACTGGCATACTGTAGATTAATGGAACTGTGAAGTAAAGCGAGCACATCCACATGTGGAATTTTCTTTAGAAGGAAAGTAATAAAATGGCTTTATCAAAGTCTGAAAGCTGCGTCGGTGCTGCAATCAGAGTGTGCATTCATACACAAAAATCTACCATTTCTTTAAAATTTCATCACAGAATAGCTCTATTCTATTAAATTAGAAATGCTATGGATGCTTCCAATACAAAAAAAACAAGGACAATTCTGGAAAATGCTCAAAGATAGTGTGACTTCTAAAAATATAAATGAGGCACTTCCACCACATCCTGTGTGTACCCACACTCTCATCACATGTGCTAGAATTTACACGGCGTGTTAGGGAAAAATTAGCACTACTAGTGAGGAAATCTGTCTTTGCTACAGGAAAAGATGGTGAGTGTGTGTTCTTCGGTCCGGGGAGTATCACATATTGATTTTGTACTGTGGCTTGGCCACAGTGAGGCAGCGATGTGTGTCTGACAATTTATGACACTGCGATGAGAGCGGTGTTGAATTTTGCAGCGTGCGGGTGGGTGGGCGGGGGGGGGGACACACATAAGGTAGAGCGCCGTGAGTCCGCTGCCTCCTCCGCCTGATCCTCTGATGCTTTCAAATGTTTAACCTCATTACTGTATTTCTGTGAAAGTCTGCAAATCTCATCTTGTCACCGCCCACCGTGAGTCATTTATTTGACAAGAACGAAAAGGGCTTTAGGCAAAGCTGTGTTTATCAATTTGAATGCACAACGGTCCCGTTCCTTAAATCTCCAGCACACTTCTCAGAGGATATTATGCATTTTGACAGCTCCTCCGATTGCCTAATCGATGCTTAGTTTTTTGTGACGGCAGCTTTGTGTCAAGACATCATTCTTACTTTGCCTCGTTCTCTTCTCTCCAACTTGTCTATCAGCCAGTCCAAGGGTTTGACTATGCCAAGCAACACTTAGGCCAACAGGGAGGAGACGAGGAGACGCTGCCTGCCAGCCAGGACACCTTAGTGATGTCCTTGCAAATTCGGGATACACCCCTCTCGCTGGAGAAGGCCCTGCAGCAGGACGGCACCGCCAACAAGAAGAGCCTCACCACTGACAAACACAAGAGGTATCGTTTCAGGATGAAGCGCAGGTGCGCCTCCTTTGATTGCCTTCTTGGCTGCGTGTGTATGTGTGTGCCCTGCTACAACCACTTTTATCAGCAGAAATATGAGACAAATGTATTCATTGTTTCATAAGTGTGCTATTGTACTTTTGATATACTTTTTATTGGATAATTAACTTTGTATCGGTGCAAATGGGGGTGTTAAAGTCAGCGTTACTGAGGCTAAGATGTAAGGAAGGGAATATTTCAGTGAATGAAAAATGGAAAATGATCTATAGTTTCCACAGGGGGAAGGCCATGGCTTTTGTGGGACTTAGCCAGACTTTCATCAATCTGAGCTGTGTTTGTCACACTCAGTTCACACGTTGACATGTTAGAAGGAAACAAGTTTCTTTTTCAACCAGATGTTAATCAGCTGAATCATGAGAAATACTTTATGATTTCTCTTCTAAGCCTAAAGGTAATACATTTATGGATGTGTGCATTATCTCAAAGATTGCTCCACAGCTCATTCAGAAATCTCCGGAGTCACATAGCGAGAGAAAGAACAATAAACTCTCAGATCCCTGCAGGCCTATTCTCTGTCCTCATATTACTCCAGTGCTGAGTGTTATGCAGTCACGAACAGAGTTCCCTCTATAAGCAGGTGAAATTCAGTAGCGCTGTTTGGGAAATTAATCGCCATGTTAAATAATGGTAAATTATTTAATCGGCGAAGGCAAAAGAGCATAATTTTTCAAAGCGATGCAGGATAATGAGATCAAATGAAATTTATGTGACAGAATAGGAAATCTATTGACTGGAGGGCCTGCAATAATGACTTTGGAGACTCCTGAGGCAGCAAGTTTTTAATTTGTTATGTCATAAAACTATTATCATCATACTACTATATTTTTTAATCAGTAAGGCCAACAGTATACTCCTACTAGCATCATCTAGTAGCTTCATCGATTAAGCGAACAAGATAGTTGTGTGTTGTATGGTATTTACTCCGTTTTGGAAATCCCACAACCTCTAGAAAGCATCAGCTCAAGTTGGCTGGCTAAATCATAAAAACATATTTCAGAGGCATTGTAATTTACATTGTGAGTGGGAGCATAAACAGGGGAAGGCCACCCACCATGTTCACAAGTCTAACAATCAATGGTAAGAAAAGGCAGCCTCTCCATCTCATGAGTCTCTTTGATGAATTGAGGCCAATTACTGTATCTGTTGTAGGTGGGTCAGTGTGGATAATTGCTTTTTTTTGCTACTACAATCAATATTTGTCAAGAGGGTACCTGTCATTTCCTGTTATTCTTTCAGGCAGATCGCCCGAATAAAGTGACACACAGGCCAATGGAACCTGCTGCCTAATAATGTGCTGCATGGTTCCATAATTGCTGTCCCAAAATAGTTTTATCTTTGGGCATCTCTGAAATAAGTGGTGGCGGTTCGCCTCATCATCCCTGCAATTTCTCCAACATACAGTATATAGTCTGTGGTTGTGATCGGATAGGTTTTGGGGGTAATGAAGTCATCATCACTCGCCCTTGGGCGCGAATCCAAGCACAACGTTTCTCCAGGAGACACAATTTCATCTTTTGCCTGACAGGAATCATCGAGACATCATGCTCATTTTTCGACGAGGCACACGCTCAGTTTTGAAATATCGCCGTAGCTATATTGTAAGGTGAGGTGATTCTTCCTCTATAGGGTGTGGATTCTACTTAGCATATTGGTGTAGCAGCCATGTCATTTAAAGTCCAGGTATTGGCACCTTTCGAACCATTTTGAACAAGGTAATCTTAAGATGGTTTGGTAAATTTAAGGTCAATATTTCTTCAAGTATAATGCATGTGGCCCAAGCAAGGGCTTTCATGGTGGTGGAATCTTTCAGTGAATCCATTTTATGGTGGGATGGGAGTAGCCGATCATCAGCAAATCCAAGGTCAGCGATGTTTTGAAAGGTGTCTAATACCGTCACTAGTCAGTATCTGTCAGTTGTGCTGATTCCCCTTTTGGTGTTGGTGTAGAGTGCTTTAATGGCTTTGTTGTTTTTTCAGGAAAATACAGTTATGCCGTTGCTTGTCATTGCACCTCTATTGAAAATGCTGCTAAACCTCACTGTGGTAACTTGGTAAGAAAAGAGACCACAAACAAGGAAGTCCGAGTTTTGAAGTTTTATCTCAAAAGTATTCAACTAAATACATGTGGAATATCAGAGCTAGGAACTACGCATATCATCCAGAACAGGAATGCTTATTCATCTGCTGGCAGTAGAAGTAGCGCACATTTGAATGTCTCGTTTACGTATAGCGCCATCTAGCGGTAGGAACATTTCCTTTCTTTTTGCATTACAACACTCCTCCCCCATTAAGTTCAGAAATCCCTCCATGCTAAGTAACCTTACTTTAAGAAACTGAAAATTAATCCGGCGTCAGTTGCTTTCATACACCTAAACTGACCCTAACACATCAAACACAAATCATCACTTAGCATACACAGAACAGAACATGGCATATGCATTCTCACAGAAAAGCACTCAAACATTCAGTCTATCAGGAGGCTTTCGAGCACGCTGTGATCTGCGCACTATCTCCTGTGAATCAGCAGTCACCACAGGTGTTGGTGCTTTGTGAGGCTCTCGTGCTGTGGTCACCACAGGGGTCTGCTGGGTCTGTGTGTCAGTGTGCGACTGTCCATCCTCTGCTGTTGGCACAGACACCTCTGGTGGCGATTCCTCTGGTGGAGACGCTCCAGCATTCCCCAGTGGCAACTCTGCAGTGCTGTCAATCTCTGGGTCTTTAACGTGACGCAGACGCACATGGTCCTGATGTCTGCGGAACACTCGTCCATCAGTCAGTTCAATGACGTAGGAGACGGGACCACTCTGTGTCAGGATAACCCCAGGAAGCCATTTCTGATTTGAGTTACTGCTGAAATTCTTCACATAGACATTGTCACCTGGTTTCAACAGTCTCTCACGTGCATGTATATCATGGCCCTCCTTCTGCTTTTCCTGTTTTCTCGTTACCCTTGCCTTCAGGTCAGGACGAAGCAGATCCAGCCTAGACTTAGGCCTACGTCCCATCAACATCTCTGCTGGTGTACGTGCTGTAGTTGTCTGAGGTGTGAGGCGGTACTTGAACAGGAAACGTGACAGTCTAGTACTCAGAGAACCACCTGTCATACGCGTCAAACCATCCTTCACTGTCTGGACAGCACGTTCAGCCATTCCATTTGAGGCTGGATGGAAAGGGGCTGTACGAATGTGATGGATTCCATTCTGGTCCATAAACTCACCAAACATCTCACTAGTGAAGGTTGGACCATTATCTGTGACTACGGTGTCAGGTAAACCATGAACTGCAAACACCTGTCTGAGTTTCTCTATGGCTAAGGGAGCTGCAATATTGCTCATGATGTGACATTCTATCCATTTAGAGTGGGCGTCCACCATGACAAGAAACATCTCACCCATGAAAGGTCCAGCAAAGTCCAGATGTAATCTAGACCAGGGGCGGTCAGGCCACTCCCATGGATGCAAAGGAGCTGGTGGCGACATTTTCTGATTGGACTGACATTGTGAGCATGACTTTACCTTGTTTTCCAGGTCTAAGTCCATTCCTGGCCACCAGACATAGGATCTTGCTAGACTTTTCATCCTTGACACACCTGGATGTGTCTCATGTACTTCCTCCATAATCTGTGCACGACCTGGGGGAGGTACTATGACTCTCGTCCCCCAGAAGATGCAACCATCCTGTAAGCTAAGTTCAGTCTTGCGTTTCACATAAGGCCTCAATTCCTCACTGTCTATCACTGTGGGCCAGCCTTGTAACAGGTAAGTCTTTACCTTAGACAGGACAGGGTCCCGCTCTGTCCATTGCTTGACCTGGGATGCCTTCACTGGAGTTTCAGACAACCTCTGTAACGAAAAGACAGTCTCTGGAGGCACATAAGTGGTGACAGGCATTTCAGGTAATGGCAGGCGACTTAATGCGTCAGCATTGGCATTGTCTTTCCCTGCTCTGTACACTATGATATACTGGTAGGCTGACAATGTTAGTGCCCAACGCTGGATTCGGGCAGAGGCTAGCGGTGGGATGCAGCGTGTCTCACCGAACAGGCTCAACAGTGGTTTATGGTCTGTATGAATTTTGAAGGGACGACCATAGAGGTACTGATGGAAGCGCTTTACAGCAAACACGATGGCAAGACCTTCTTTGTCTAACTGCGAGTAACCTTTTTCCGCCGCCGTCAATGTCCGTGAAGCAAAGCCAATAGGCTTCTCTGACCCGTCCTGCATTACGTGGGATAGAACTGCCCCCACGCCATATGGTGAGGCGTCACATGAGAGGGTAACCTCTTTGTCTGGATCGAAATGAACAAGCAGTTTCGCTGAATGGAGTAGTTCTTTCACTTCATTAAAAGCTTTCTCTTGCTCGTCACACCACTGCCACTTTGTGTCATTGTGCAGTAGTTTGTACAGCGGCGCCAACACACTTGATAGGTCCTGGAGAAATTTTCCATAGTAGTTCACCATTCCGAGAAATGATCTGAGTTCTGTAACGTTCTTGGGGCTCGGGGCTTCCTTAACAGCCCTCACTTTATCCTCTACTGGGCAGAGACCCTCAGCAGTGATCTTATGTCCCAGATAGGTCACACTTGGTGCCATGAACACACATTTGTCCCGTTTCAGTCTCAGCCCTGCATATGAGAGTCTTTGAAGCACCTGCTCTAAGTTGCTTAGATGCTCGGCCTCAGTAGCACCTGTCATTAGCAGATCATCTAAATACACTGCTACCTGTGGAATCCCTTGCAATAAACTGTCCATTGTCCTTTGGAAAATGGCGGGGCTAGACGCCACTCCAAACACTAGGCGGTTGTACTTAAACAGTCCCTTGTGTGTGTTTATAGTGACATATTCCTTAGACTCATCGTCTAGCAGCAGCTGCTGATAGGCGTGGCTCATGTCCAGTTTTGTAAAAAGCTTACCTCCTGCCAGAGTCGCAAACAGGTCGTCCACCCGTGGCAGCGGGTACTCTTCCAGCTTTGAGACCTGGTTCACGGTAAGTTTATAGTCCCCACATATCCGTACTGTTTTATCAGGTTTCATAACAGGAACAATGGGAGCTGCCCACCTTGAGAACTGGACCGGCTCAATGATGCCCAGCGCCTGTAAGCGCTCCAGCTCCTCTTCCACTTTTCCTTTCATTGCATAGGGTACCACTCTGGGCTTATAGAAACGTGGCTTAGCATTGGGGTCAACATGGAGTTTCACAGTCACTCCCTTAAGTGTGCCCAGCTCGTCTCTGAACACATCACTGTATCTCTGCAGAATGTCCTCTGTCGTGTGAGTGTACTTAACCTCATGCCAATTTAGCTTAATTTTTCTCAGCCAGTCACGGCCCAAAAGACTGGGTCCACTACCCTTGGCTACCACTAGTCTACCCTCAGCCCTCTGACTTCCCACTGCAATGTTCACTTCCAACACTCCCAAATGGGGTATGGGCTGACCTGTATATGTCCTTAGCTTGATCTTTGATGGAATAAGGGGGGGTGGCGTGGACCATGTCCTCCTGTAGGTCTCCTCACTGATGACCGATGCTGTAGCCCCTGAATCAATCTCAAACTTGACATTCTTTCCATGAACTGTAACCGTGGCGTAATATGGCATAGGCGGTTCCTCATCTGTTTCCACCCCAAACATATGAAAAGAACACAAAGCTTCTTCACTAGTTTCCTCTACATAGTGTGTGTCTGCTTGAGTCGGCTGTGCTTTCCCTTTTTCAGCTTTAGCCTTATTCTTAGCACTTCTACACTTCTTTTCTAAGTGTCCTTTTGTATTGCAACCATGGCAGACCGCATCTTTAAATTTGCATTCATTTGCATAGTGTGCGCCTCCGCACCTAAAGCATTCCACTCGCTTACCAGATTTTGAATTGGATTTATCTTTCTTTACATGATGTACAGCCACAGGCTGTGCCCCAGCATGCCCTTTCTGAATGTCCTTGGCATTGCTAGCAGCCATCTCCATTCCTTGAGAAATCTCTAGCGCCCTCTTGAAAGTCAATGGTGGATTCTCCCCTAGCAAGCGGCGCTGAATCGCGTCATCATTTATGCCGCATACAAGTCGGTCGCGGAGCATGTCGTCCAACACTGCTCCAAAGTCACAATGCTCAGATAGCTGTCGAAGCTCTGCTACGAAATTAGCCACTGACTGACCTGACTTTCTGAAATGGCTGTGAAATTTGAAACGTTGGACTATTGCAGACGGTTTTGGATTGTGGTGGTTGCCAACGAGCTTGACTAAATCTGCATATGAAATTTCACCTGGTTTCCGTGGTGTGGCTAAGTTTCTTATCAGCTTATAAGTCTTTGCCCCACACACACTCAGGAGAATTGAGCGCTTTTTAGCCTCTTCAGTAATTCCATTAGCAGCGAAAAAGTGTCCCAACCTTTCCTCATACTCTGTCCAATCTTCGTCTCCCTCCACAAATTCACCGATAGTCCCAAACGTTGCCATCTGCACAGGTTGTCCGACTTCTCTGTGTCCTTCCTCCACATCAACTGGTGCTCTGCTTCTCTCGTCGATGCTCCGTTCCTCCTCACTGGTGCTTCCACTCATGTAGTCGCCTATTGAAAGCTAGCTAGTACACGGTATTCTAGCTACAGCTAACAACAAAATAAAACGTGAAGACAAATTCTTCCAGTTCACCTCGTCGCCAAAAATATGTGGTAACTTGGTAAGAAAAGAGACCACAAACAAGGAAGTCCGAGTTTTGAAGTTTTATCTCAAAAGTATTCAACTAAATACATGTGGAATATCAGAGCTAGGAACTACGCATATCATCCAGAACAGGAATGCTTATTCATCTGCTGGCAGTAGAAGTAGCGCACATTTGAATGTCTCGTTTACGTATAGCGCCATCTAGCGGTAGGAACATTTCCTTTCTTTTTGCATTACAACACTCACTCTGCTGCAGTTCTGTCTATGTTTTCAAACATATCGGATGTAAAGACTCTTGAGATTGAAAGGAAACTAACAAGTTTTATTGGCCTTACGTCATCCAAATCTGGATGTCCTCCCACTTTAAAACCCATTCACTGGTAAAAGTTGTTTATGATCATATCAGACCGGCAATGTTTCAGCGATAATTATAATGTATAGAGGTGGGAAGAAAAAGCGATTAAAGTAAGAATCGCAATTCTTATTTTTCATAATTCTGGATCAATTATCTTATAAAAAAATCTATTTCTAATGACATTTCCTCTGTCTCAATTAGTGATGATAACACCCCCATTTTCCACCAGCACTGCTCTGCAGTCACTTTTCAATGAAATTTGAGATGAACCTCTAGACCTGCAGGAAAAGCTTTGATTGCTTGAGTAAAAGTAAAAGTTGGTGTGTCATCAACTTAGCAATATTTAACTTTTCTGTTAAAAAATAATTACATGGTTGATTCACTTACATGGTCTGGTGTTAAAAAAACAAAGTAAAAATGGATAAAATGGGGGGAAATGTTTTGAAGAGATTTTAAATGAAATTATGACCCTGAGAATCCCCCCCACTAATGTAGCCGGTCACACCTCATACACGGTCATATTCAGTAGGCTTTATGCTAATAAATGTTGTGGTTTTTGATGGCTCTACACATTTTGCTACACAGTCCTATAATGCCCTTTCCCTAGTTTCATATTTCAGTTTTCGTGGCTTATTTATAACAATTAGCATGTTATTATGGTCCAACCCTGAGTTTTTGTTTCCCCACCCTGCTCCTTCTACAACACTGCTGCATTATCCATGCCTAATGAACCCATAAATATCTGTAATAATAGTTATTAAGCCCTTATACATGTTGGGTAAGGACATTAAACATCTATGTTGGGGCTCTGACTGTTGCATGGAGCATTTTGCAGCAGTAGGAGGGCGGCCACCGTTCCACTGCCTCTTGCTTCTGTTATCATTTTTACCAGACAATTAGGGGATAGACCATGGTGCTTTGATGTCACTGTCATGGTCCTCTGAGCTGGGGCTCGATCAGCTCTAATTCCAACCACAGTACAGCGTTTGAAGCAAGTGAAACAAGAATTGGATAGAGCAAGCGCTTGTGCCATTATTAGAAATGGCGGGTTTGACTTCACCCTGGAGATGAATATACACGTTTTTTTTGTACAGAGTGCATGGAAATGCATGAGAATAAAAGGCATCAAGTTAAATAATAAATATGCAAAGTCAGACACAAATGTACATACATTTGGTAAGACAGTTATATATAGAAAAATGAGAAATCCTGACCACATAATGACCACCTTCACCTTTATGTGTGTGGTGTCACTGGATTACTCTACAATTTGTATCATTTTACTGTAAATCTAATGGGTATTAATATATATAAAGGACTAATAAGATTTTAATTGACTGATATATATTCTAATCAGGCAGTGTGTAGTGGTTGTATTAATAATGGACAGCTAATAAAAAAACAATAATAATAATACATGTTGTTTACTGGACTCAGACTTCAGAGAGAGGGAGGAAGGTGAGTTTGTTAACGGGAGGGATATGACATAACCTTGCTGTGAGCCCAGCTTCCCGAGAGCTCACCGCCTTTCCTGTTGCTATGGTTACTTGCAGCAAGTTGCCCAGTGAGGACGGTTCCGTCATCAGCAACGAATCAGAGAAGCTGAATTGCGGCAGGGGCTTGACAGTGCCAAAAGTCACAGCACAGCAGAAACTGACAAAGGAGGAGAAACGCAAGAGGGACGGTGAGAGTCACACGCCGATGCAAATATGATGCGTTTATTTCGCTCTTCCTTTCACAGGCAAGATTAGGTGTACCACAAACACCAAAATAGTATCCCATTCCTCTTATGTTAGACCCTCTTTTTTTCCTAGTTAATGTTTTTCATAGATACAGGTGCCATTAGAAAAATGCACCAACATTACAGCTTTTTTTTTTTTATAGCCAGAAAGGTAGCCACTCAGCAGTATGCAGGAATGGAGTCGATGCATATGCATGAGACAGACACTGCTGACATGAAACAGTCTGTCAGACTCATGAATCACCTGGCACACTGGCACATATACATACACACTAATGTAAAAAACAAACTTCTTCTCCTGTACTCATCTGAGAGGATGAGCAGTTTAAAGGCCCTATTTTCCCAGTCTTATGGTAGGATTTCTTATTTATAAAAAAATATCACGCTTTTATAGTACAAAACACCTAGTTAGACCGGTAGCAACAATGCAGTCTGCCTTCTCACACACTCACTCTGAAAAACCCTGTTTCCCTCCCTCCCTTCCCTACTGAAAATGCACGCTCTGTTGTGATTGGCTTAGCCCTGTCACAAAGGTCATGGTCCCCAGAGAGCTGGGGTCACTTGGAGAAACAGAAATCATGTACAAGCACTCTGTAAGGCGGGGGCAGCTACATAATTCCAGGGGCGGTTACTATTATAGAGCCCCTTTAATTTAAAGCTGTTAGGATGTTGATCTTTTTTTTTTATATTCTTGTACACTAACGCGTAACCCTCCATATGTGAGTTGAATAATTAGACTCATTTACTTAGATCAATCTTGTTCTGGAAATTTTGAATAATTTGTTAGCCGAGTTTAAAACAGCTGGAGTAAAAATGCAGTATATCTCATGCAGGATAAGAAATTGGTGCAAGTGCAAAGTCAGTTTCTTTCATCTATCACACAGATGCATTGCCACAACCTTGTAAGCCAAAGCTATCTTTGTGATCTATGGTCTTTGTCCACCACTTCATTTGCTGATACGGACGACTGATGTTTGACATAATCCCACATTCTCAGCTGCAGAGACACAAAGTTGACAATAGCGGAAGAGGGGGAAAACAGGCAGGCAGGGAGACAATGAAGGAGTGGGACAGTTTGTTCCCATTTGATTGACTATGTAATGATTAGAGGGTTTTGTAGTGTGTCTGTGAGTGAACTTCCTCTCTGTTCTCCAGATCCATATGACACATCGTCCGGCTCCCTGCAGCTTATATCCATAAAGTCCATAGCCACTCATACCAACTACTCACACCCTGCATCCTCTGACCGCAGCCAGGACTCAGGTGTCGTCAACGGAGAGGTAACACACTTCCACTCAGAAAGATATATAGAAGTGCACAAACCTGTTCAAAGTGCTGAAAAACCCCAAATCTTCAAACTATTTTCTGCCTGGGTCAGAACAATTCTGGTCGCATGGGAGATTTCACAATTTATGTTGCTGCCTTTGCTTTTCACGAAAAAAGCTGATGTCATGTGTTTCGGTGCACCAATCACATTCGAAACAAAATGCGATGATAGTCGTGAGGTTGCTGTCACCGTCAATCGAGTCTGATCAAACCTCAACCACACATTAATAGGAGGGGAGTAACTAAAGATGGCGTTTTTTCCCCAAACACTTAATTAGATTGTTTCTTGTCATGTATATTTAATCTTATAGAAAGTACTAATGAGTAAACCATCAGGTGAATGAAAATGTGCAGTCTTTCTTTTAATAGTCATAAAAATATGATACGATGCTTGAAACAGTGCCAACAATGAAAAGAGGCTTATTTATTGCAAACACACACTCTATTCCACAAAGCAACTCCATCTTATACATGTGAACTATTTCAGGTATTTTCCTCCAGAAAATGATATAATCCAACCTTTGCAGTCAGATTTATATTAGTCGATCAAAGATAGAATCATTTGCTTCTGCTCTGCAGGTGAGCCTGGCTCTGAAGCAGAAGTCGGACATCGAACACTACAGGAACAAGCTGAGGCTGAAGGCTAAGAGGAAGGGCTATTATGACTTTCCCTCCACAGACGGCAGCAGCAGCGGCCGGGCCCTGGCGCAGAGACAGCGGCACTGCCATGAGAGGGCAGCCGGTGAGCATGGCAGACCAATGGAGCCTGATGATGAGCGAGGTTCCACTTATGTCAAGTCTCACAGGAGGTGAGGGGAGAGTGGAAAAAGCAAGTGGAACCTGGGTTTGGCTCGGTGTAAACAACACAAAAACAAAATCCATGCTTACATAAGGGTGAGAGTAGAGTTCTCACACAAGGATAGATTTGCAGCAGCTGCTGGTGACACAGAACAACATGTTGTGACTGGGCTGCTAATCATGGTCATTTATTTATCCCCCGTCTGTGCCTAATTAGCTTACAGATAAGTAAAAGTGTCTTTACTAATGGTGTCATCATCCTGTCTCAGCAGACAGTGAAGGACCCATCAGGCCTGTCTGATTAGTTTGATCCCAGTTCTGAGCTTCCATAATGGAGCTAAGAGGATTGGCAGGGTGTCGGACAGTCCTACGCCGGTTCTGTTCTGCTTCTCCTTCTGCTTCACAGACGCACACACACACACACACACACACACACACACACACACACACACACACACACAAGTCTGTGGTTACTACAGATTCAGGTCAAGGATTTACATATAGGCGCACTAGCTGCCCTCCAAAAAACAAACCGCCGTTAATATTTTAGTGTGTTGACTCAGATTCATTGCTATGTTTTTAATTGCATTGCGGTGAGCAAGCTAATGATGTCACTGACCAATCTAACTAATCAGCTAAACCAACAACATGCTTTCTCCCAGATGAAATGATAATGTGCTATGTTGTTATTTTTTGTACTTTGTGTTTTTTTGTACCAGATCCTCTCAGTATTGCCACTCCTAGTATTGTTTCAGATACTTAATGAATGCTCCATCTTTCTGGCCTGCAATGTACATTCCTTTGTGTAAATTACACTATTGATACAACTGAAACCAGAGAGGGTGCATCGTACTAGACCTTCCCTCTGCCTCAGACTCCTCGCTGCAGACACCCTAAAACTGAGGCTGAAAGTCACTGAAATTATTTCATTTACTACTGAAATTAGAACGATTCCTTATCTGATTTGTGCTGAGCCTAGTTTTGTTCTACTTGGCAGATACTCCCAGGTAGGGCAAGCCTATCGCAGCAGACAGAGCCTGAGCAGTCCAAGTCCTGGAGGAACAGAGATGGACCTGCTTGTGATGAGGGAGCGACCCAGGAGAGGAATCCGCAACAGCGGCTATGATGTAAGTTACATGTTATAACCCAGTAACTTAACTGAAAAAGTTTAAGTTAGTGTATAAACTACATGGCTCCAATCCTATTCCTTCCATGTTTCTCACTCAAATGTCATTCAGAATCATGTTTGTGCAAAACTCAAACCATGAAATGCATCATTTAGCACAATTTATTCACACTGGCTTTCAAAACGCCACAACCTGATTACAGCCTGATTACCTACCTAACCATAGTCACCCTTCCTTTGAGTTCAAACTCAATTGGCAAAACACTTCAATCAGGTGTCAGAGTTTGAAACAGGCCTCAGGTGACCCCAGGTGACCTCAACTGTGTTGAGGACAAAAATGCAGCAATATGGAGAGCAGAGAAGATGAATAAGAGCAAGAGGAAGATGTTTTATTTTCATTCTTTGTGGGCATATGAAAAACTTTTTGGCAGTCAGTTTATTCAGCTGAATAATTTAGTGTTTTATTTACTGTAAAGGTACCACACATTCTAATAGCCATACCACAGATCCGATCCTCACTACTGGTTTTCTCCCAATAAATGTGATCGTTGTTGACTTTTATGTTTCAGAACATAAAGCTATTGTCCTCCCACCGGTGAGCTATAAACAACTCCAGGCAATTAGCAGCATTTGATGCAAATAAAGGACTTATCAGAAAAGGGCAGTTCACAGAACAGGGAGTTCAGTTGACAGTTATAGGCCCCATATCATGCACAATTCTAGGTTTTATCTGATGTTTTGATACCCCTAGCATGATATATTTGCAATTTAAAGTACAAAACATTAACTCAATGCAGTTTTACAGCGCTCTCTCAAGTTTCTTGCTGGAGCTGCAGCAGAAAGCATGGGTCGTTTTTTTGTCTCATAAATATTCATGACCTGCTTCTGACTTTCACTTGGTAAATTGGGTTTGATGGTGGGTCAGGTGGCCCACGCTGGGAGTTTCTACAGGTGTAAGGAGCGACTGCAAGACATCGCAAAGTCAAAGAAATACGAGCCGTGAAACATCAAAGGTCCTAAATCCAGGCTGTTTTTTTTTTTTACTTTTTCTTAGCATTTAATGCATAGGACAGTTTACATATATCTCCTAGACCTCATCTAGAGGAAAAATATAATAAAAGTGTAGTGATCTCTTTTTATGACCAACCCTATGTGAGTTGAAAAGAAAGAAAATAGTTCAAGGAGACATGGATGTAAGAAACTGGAAGGTGGTGGGTGATGGAAACCTGTATTCTCATAATGATTCCTATTTACTACGATAGTTGACAAATAGGGGGAGGCTAAAATGAGGAACGTTGCCTGTGCGAGTTGCAAAGTCTTATAGTGTGATGCAAGAAGAGTTTGTGACAAGTGTACTAGAGTTTGATGACAGGCACACAGCAGAGCTAATTAGGGTTAGATAACTATTGTTGCAAAGAGGATTAGCAGACAACGTGAGACCACAGCCGGTTTGAATCTAAGCGACACCTTATAAAAGATGTAGCTTGCTCCTAGAACAGGCTAAAACTGTCACTAAAGCCAATATTCTGTGCCCTGCAGTGAAGCTAAAGCTGTCACTATGAGTTGTGGTCACAAATACTAGCGCACAAATCATAAAGTGTTGCCCTTCCCTAAAACTAAATATATTAAGTGATCTAAATATTTTACGGAAACTGCCATTGACCTGCTAGCCATATAGCCATCAAGTTATAGAAAGAAAAGCATGCTCACTAGCTCACTGGCTTGGCTTACTGGAATAGAACCATCAATTATCGTGCATCTGTGATTAAATGTGTGCCATGAAAATTGTATTTAGAATACAGATATATCAGGCACTCGGGGCTAGAGGGTAGTTTATTGGCCCCAGGAACAAACTCCCTTGGGGTTATCATGACAACCGTGAGAATTATAGTCAAGAAAACTCTTGACAAACTCTGAGAACTTCAGGACAAATGTTTTCATCCTTTGAAAAAATATGACACATCTGCCTGGACAAGCTACATGGTCCTTTGTTTGAGCACTGGACCTATTGATTAGACCGGGGCTAGCGTAGCAGCAAGCCCCTTCGCTGCAGATGCATGTGTCTTCCTTACTGTGTTGCAGAGAGAGCTGATTTATGAGTGGCACTACGCTAGGTCTCCTGTGGTTACCTTCTATTTGCACAGAAAGTAGGACAGCCTCAACTCATATTCATTCATCACTGAATATAGGGACCGGAAGGATGGAAACACAGGTTGGGATTTTTGGAAAGAGTAGAGTGTAGGAAGCGATAATTGAACTTTACTAAAAATGTGAGTATAGTGATGATAGTGTCAAAAATGGAGAGAAATGGAGCAGTATTGACACAAATGCCCAATATCTCGTATCAGATCCCACATTCTCCATGTCACACAGAAACTCTTTCCTGTTCCTATGGATTAGCGAGCCAGCGTTGTACATTTGTGCGTCGAATCTCAATTCATAATGATGGCTCTCTCTTGTGAATATGTTTGCATTCGTTTTTTTAGACTGAGCCTGAGTTGATTGAGGAAACGAATGTTGACCGTTTAATGGGTCAGCAGGGATACATGTACGGCCGGGGCCTGAAAGGCCACTCCGAGACGTCCACCCTGAGCTCGCAGCCGTCCATCGACGAGGTGCGGCAGCAGATGCACCTGCTGCTGGAGGAGGCCTTCAGCCTGGCGTCGGGGGGCCAGTCCACGTCCAGGAGACACTCCCACCACCACTCCCACCAACACAACCAGCAGCCAGCCACTGACCATTACAGCCCCGCGCCGCCTCCCCTCCCCTACGCTGATGTGGTGACCAGCGCCCCCGGCACAATGAGCTGTGGACGGGGCGGGCTGCAGTGGGTACCGTCCTACGGTGCAGACAGCTACCAGTGCAGTCTGCCCAAACCAGTAAGTAGGATGAGATTATTTTTTTTCTCTTAAGAACTATGTTTTTTTTTTTCTGAGAGCGGAGTTTATCTCAAATGCTTTTCCCAATCTGTTTAAGGCCTTTCGCTTCACCCAGCTCCCTGACATGGCGATGGACTCGCCTCCGCCTTTACCGCCACGGACTGGACCTCCTCCTGGGACCTCCTTAAGACGGTAAGAATGAATATCTCTTACATACACGCACACAGGCAAACAGACAAAGACATAAAGCGTCTCTCTGTAGCATCCTGAAGTTCCTCAGATAGTCCACTTCATTCGCATTGAAATTCATGTTCAGTGATGCGATATTCACTAGGTAATGAGCTGTGGCCGGGGTGTTTTAGGCCGTGTATAAATTTGAATATTGAACTAGTGCATTGAGAGATGGCAAGAATGTTAATGAGACGCTCATTCGTCCATGTGGAGTGTTTCTGCTCTCTAGTGGTGCTGGTTCAGTATTGCACTAACACCGCATGAATGCCTCTGCAATCCCTTTTCCACTCAGTTCCACTTCTGACTTGGGGCCTAAGGGAAGGAGCTCTGAGACATCTGTTACTGAAATGCAGAGTCAACATGACAGCAACCCATATGGGCCAACAGCGAGAGCAGCACTTCCATCTATCACCGCAGAACAGCCTGTGTCCAACTACTCAGGTGAGTAGGGAGCCTTACAATGACTCAGCGTTTCACGAGTGACCTGCGCTGTGCGTTGCTCCTCGGCCAAGACTAGTAAAAACTCTTAGGATGAAAATCAGTTTGAACGTCAGCCCCTTCTCCTCCCTACAGGAAACCCAATAACAGCCGTCTACGCCATCCCAGCCAGCAGGCCCGGCTACTCGGAATACTTCGTCTCCACGCCGCCCACCTCCTACCACAGTCCCTCCTGGATGTCCTACCCACCTGAACCGGAGGATGTGCCGCCACAGTGGGCAGATTCTGTAAGGGGAAACACAATGCTGCTACTAGTGCTACACAAAACTAACACAAGGGCAAAACAAATTATATTAATAATATGAATAATAACACATTTAGTTCTAATAAACAAGTAAAGGTGGAAAAAAGGGTTTTAAGCCTGCATAGTTTCACAAAACCAACACAGTAAAAAAATGGTATATATATATGTATATATATATATATATATATATATATATATATATATATATATATATATATATATATAGTTAAGTTGAAAATAGTGTTTAAGCCTATTTTACACAAAGAGAGACTTTCTTAAACTAGGGTTTCAGATGTTGCTCGAGGGTGATGCAACAGAGCAGAAGGGCTGGGAGGAGCGAGCTGCTGGAAGCTCGGAGGATACAGGGGCAGGGTGGTGCCCCTATAGGTCCTGTAGGTAGGGAAGCGTGTCCTGTGATGGAGTGCAGGGTCAGGCCTGCAGCAGACGGGAGGCCAGTGCAGCGGAAACACAATTGGTGTTATAAGTTCACGTTTTCTCGCTCTCATCAGGATCCGTTGCATTGCAGCAGTCCAGTCCTGAGGATATAAAGGCAGGTAAAAGTTTGTCTGCATCTGACAGGGTAAGAGATGTTTTTTTGAGACAGAGAAAGTTGAAAGCTATAGATGATAACCAAAGATTTTTGCAGTCACAGGAAAATGATGCCCTTACACCTGAATAAACATGTTTGTCCCAGCACAACAACTCATTATCCCAACAATGAAATATACTAGTAATAATATGATAATTATTTATTTTTAAAAGTGCATGGACATAGATGAATAAATCCAGTCTCTATAACATTTTCAACTAAACTAAACGTCTGAGTTGTGCTTGTTTATGGTTTTCATAGTAACTGCATCACCTCCGGTCAGGGTGTTGTTTATGTGACCTCCTCCTTCACTGGTCTGGGTTGGTTGAAATCGGGGACTCCTGCCGCCGAAGCTTTGATCAAAACCATTTTTTTTTGTCCTTGAGCGATCGATTCTCAATACATAAAGGAAGTTCTTGTAGAATTCCGGCTACTATAATATGATAGACAAGTGGTGGAAAGGGAAATTTTACCTTGTGTCATCATTTTTGAGATCAGACAGAATATTTCTTCTGTACAATCCTTAAACAAATGCAGCTAATGATAATCAATCATTTTGAGAGGCCGGGGTATGAAGAAGCCTGTTCCTGGAAGCCAGGAAATCTTTCACTTACTGAGGGTGATGCTGAAAATTGAGCTGAGGCTTTCGAGCAATAAACACACAAAACAGGAGGATCCCTAGGGAAATGGGCCTGTGATGAGGTGAGGTTGCCTCTGTATTAAAACACTATTGTCATTTGCAGATTGTCTCATTATGATGCTGACATTGATCCAAAAAAAAAAATCAATCCACGCTCGCACAGAATTGGGCATCATTAAACAATACTCAGAAAGCATCCTCCTACCTTCTCCTCTGTTTTTTCATTAAACTAAGATGTGTTCTATTCCTCCCGTCAGATCTGGTAATAGCCATGTGGTTCCCCTCCCTGCTTTGGACTCTGCTTCATTCTATTTTCCCCTTGTCAACCAGTATTTTTCATGCAGTATCTTTTTGGAAAACCAGTGGACACAACAAAATTGACCTTGATGGTTGAGCACATTTACTGAACAATTATTTTTTGTGGTATATAACTTTATATTTCACGTCAAAAATGTAATCATGAATGAAACAGAACTCTCCACACTAATTCTTTCCCTTGTTATTTTGGTTGAACTTCAACTAATGACCACCGTGAGGCGAGAAACAGAAAAATGAATACATTACAAACAATAATATTCAAAGTTGTATTTCTCATGTCTTTTTCTACCCAGGTGCCGCTTCCCGGGTATGTGGAAGCATTTCCTCATCCCCGCTACCCGCAAGGCAGCCCCACCAGACTCCCGCTGCAGTACAAGCAGGCCCTGGAGCAGCCGCCCACTGCCCCCAGCACAGCGCCGCAGCAGAGCCTGCCCCAGGGGGCGAAGGACATGGACAGCATGCCTCTGAGCAGCCTCTCCACCTCTGCACTAGTGCAGGCCATCCGGCAGGAGGTGGCCAAACTGGCCAAGAAGCAGAGCGACATGCTTGAGTTCTAGTTTCGATTCCGCCCCCCCCTTTTTTTTGTGTGTGCAGGAGATCGCCAGTCGTTGCGATTCAAGGTCTTCAGCGGAACGGCACACTGGGGTGGTAACGCTTTCGGACTGATTTTTGATGTTTGTACTGGTAAATGGACACATTTTCTTCTTTTTTTATTTCATTATCTTAACACAATAGTGTTTTTTCTGCTCTTCATTTAGAGGAAAAGAAAAATACTAGTTTTTTTTTGAAAAAGAAGAATATTTCCATCCTCTATTGATGATGTCCCAAGTTACCACACACAGCTCTTCTTTGTAGATATGTCAATAGCATATGCTAAATATGGAAAATATTTTTTCTCCCAGGATTAGACATTTTTGTTCAGTTGAGACAAGGGGAAAGGTAGCATTATTGTCTGTTGTGAACGGACCAAATACTTCCTGTCATATGGTTAATTATAGACCACAGTGTATATGAGCATGTACAGTATAGGACATTATGTATTTTATCTCTGTTAATAGACCATTGGGTTCAAGAAAATTGGGAACACATGTCCATTCAAGCACCAGATTATTGTGCCCGACAGCATCATCGCACACGAGAAAAATTCTTCACTGTGCATTTCATTTATGAAAATGCCAACAAAAACCTGCCAATTAACAAACAAGCTGGATATAATACATTTGTGTCCACCTTTATAATTTCACCCAAGTGAACAGGAATCTTGAGCAGCATTTTGCGGTGATGTTGCAGGATTGTTTGCCTTTATGTATCTGAAACTCTGAGAATGTATTCTTTCAAAAAAAAAAAGAAAATATTTCAGTGTTCACAATTTACATTGACTTGATTAATATTGTTATATATTTTATTAGAGTGGTGACGTGGGCCAGTAGAGGACGCTGCTGTAATCGGACACATATGCAACAAAAGGTGTACATCTGCTCTTAACGCCTTTGAACCTGAACACCATTAAGTTCTCTTTGAATGAAAAAACACTAGCAAACCCGGATTACTGAATAAACTTTTAGGTTGATTGACATTTGCAGCTGGATAGACGTCACAGAGTTCCAGTTGAGATTATACTTGGCTCCATGGTTCAAAGACGCACACATGATTCAATGCACATACAGCTCCAAGGCCTTTGTCACAAAAACTATTCTCTTTACTGCTGCTAGGTAGTGCCATGCTTTACAAGGTGGATCTATTGTTTGTTTTACTGGCCTTAGGCTCCATCTTAATGGTTTTTAGTGGGACATTTCATCAATAAAATACAAAGTTCATGTTAACATTTGACCCAATGAGATGTCCTTCATCCTGTTTCATGTAATATTGTGAGTATCCACCCTGTGCATCAAATCCAAGGGATAGGGTAAACAATGCATATTAACATTATTGATCAAACTAAATGATTTGTCATATCACATAAAAAAGAATATAAGACCTCAAATATCATCATATGCATTAAAAGACGCAAATACAGATCTTTGACAGATTATGCTTCCTGGTAGCTTCTAATATTAGAGCAGCCGAGAATCCAGCCAACCTTCGCGGTGACATTCCCCTGAATGATAACATAAAGCGGAACCTATTTATTCTGTCTGACTCAACCGGTCATCTTCATTTTTTTGCCTAAGGCCGCCCTACCGCCACACAATACATAAACCATTATTATTTAATAACACTCCCTTAAAACAAAAGTCATTAAATCGCACACATTAAGGGATTCATGCAGCTTGAAAATAGAATCATATTTCACTGTAGGGTAAAAGCCTCCATTATGTTATGATGAGCTCCTAATGTAGAATTACTGGCTTGGGAGGGGAAAGTGGGACTGACTTCAGGCGAGTGCATGTGGGCCTATAGCAGGGGTGCATACACATTCAGATGCTATAGTTTGCCTACTTTTACTCTATTTTTGCAAATCACTTGTAATGCTTTGCCGATTACTATAATCAAGGCTGTCACGGGACGAATATGAGCGGAAATGCCTTTAAATCCTTATTTAATTCCTATAAACGGTATTGCATTCACAGCAATTCCTGGATAAAATTAGCCTTTTTTTTGCATCATGAACTTTTGAAATAAACCACCCACTTTCAAGAAATGTTCTTTTCTACTCAAGCCTGTTGGTGTTTCAGTAGGTTTAAGGAAACGCTGTATGTCTTGAACTCAACAACAACTTTCATGTTGCTTGTTTTTCCCCAAGATTCCTTTTACTTGTTAATCAGAGGAGCACTTAATGTCTTAAGAACTGTACGAAATACAGTGGACTCTTTTTTGTGTATTCCAGGAGTGAACACCTTTCCACATTCTGATGCTGGATAACTGAGAAAATGTAGCAGTATTAAATTAAACAAAAAGATTGGGTTGGTTTATTGGTTCTGGAAATGATAAATATTTATTCTCTAAAATAAGAAATGAAGTGAGCGAAACCTCTTAAATTCAGTGATTTTTTTGTTGTCTTCCATGACCGGTTTCCTGATTTCCTATTTATCTGCTTGATCTTATGATATATGATGTTCCTCAGAAGTTGACCTGAAAGACAGAACATGAGATGGATGGAGAATGAAAGTATTAGCCTATATGATTAAAATGAAATAAAAGATTTTGTTAGAAGAACAGACTCAGTCCTTGTCTTTAATACCTTTGCCCTCGTGTCATTTTTTCCAATAAGCTGCCTTGAATTGGTTTGATGCAGTTGTTACTGAAAAACAATGTGCACTATCCACCGAGTATGCTACTTATTGCTCAACACCGATCAATAATGGTGATTATTATTACAAGCTACCTCCACCACAAGGACATCAAAGGTCCTAGACACTTATCAGAGGGCCCAACTGGATTTTCTCAACCCTTTTGTCACAAACTTCTCTTTCGCTGTAGAAGCCTGAGCTGTTATTTCTGCTTATCATTAAAAAAAAAATTTCCCCTAAATTTTTCATGACAATTTTTCTCACATTTTCCACATTTGGCCTTTTAAATTTTTCCTTCGTGAGCAGGATTGTATTCTAGTTTCCAACCACCCGTAGCAGCATTGAGCACAACGCTGCTACTTAGTGAGTAGCATGTACAAGGAAGTTAAAGCTGCTGCATTTGAATTTCAGTTGTATTGATTTACTACTGTTGCCTCACAGCATAAAGGTCACTGATGCCTTTCTGTGTGGAGTTTGCATGTTCTCCCCTGGCCTTGTAGGTTTTCTCAGGTTCAAAAACATGCTGAGGTTGATTGGAGACTCAAATTCCTGCCTTTTGCCTGTAACGTGCTGTGATTGGCTCCAGCAGACCCTTGTGACTCTTCTTATAAGAAAGTAATAATTATTAACCTTCTCTCTGGTACGTTCTTATTTTAAACACTGTCTGTAAATGATGATACTGTTGTGCTAAGGAGGACAGGCTGCACAGTGGTCAGCAACGGAAGAAGGAGCATGTTCAGTCAGTACCATACAGCCATGTAAAATGCTCCATTTAAAGTAAAGCTCCTGCATGAAAAATCAAAGGATTATCAGTAAAATCTGGTTTAAGTACTAAAGTGAAAGTCCTCACTTGGTCGCGCTGACATTATTAGATTTTCAATGCTGAGGCGTCGGTGTGTAAGCAGCATGTTATTGTTGGAGGCAGAGCTAGTGTCGACTTATCTATACTCATCAAAAAATATAAACACTTTTCGTGCTTCCAATTTTCATGAGATGAACTCAAAAATCTCAAACAGTTTCTACATACAGAAAAAAAAAACATTTATCTCAACTTCTGTCCACAAACATGTCTAAACACGTGTTAGAGAACACTTCTGCTTTGCTGAGATAATCCCTCCCACCTCACAGGTGTAGCATATCAAGATGCTGGTTAGACAGCAGGATTATTACAGGTGTCCTTAGACTGGCCACAATAAAAGGCCACTAGCTTTTGAATGAAGTGATGCCTTTATATTTTTGTTCAGTGTTCTTCACATATGGGAATATAGCTAGTTTAGTCCAGTGGTTTCCAGCCTAGGGGTCAGATAAATGTGACATGTCTTGAAACAACTAGTGATATTAAACACAGTAATAATTTAAGAATTTGTTCTGTTCTTGTAGTGGTCTGATATTCTCCAACTGTCCAAAGCCATGCAAGATAGTTAAAAAGAAGTAAATAAAGCCAATTGAATGACAGAATCACACTTACCTACATACTGGAATATTCTCCATTACTCTCTGACCCCCGGAAATGATTGAGTGGTTGATTCTTGGCATTTGAGTGTTGGTTTGTTACGTGGCCTGTAGACACATATAGGCACACATGTCATATGTCTTTTTATATTTCCTGTATGTATCTCTGTCAAATCACAGGAGAACAGAATATTAAAAATAAGTGGACTTTGCATTTGCAATAAAATGCCTTGCGCTCAATGTGTTGTATTACTGTAAGGTAATACTGGGCTTCATCATATACAAAAATGTAGAATTCACTCATGGTGGTGGTCAAGGTCACTGCATGATTGGCACACCTATCATTAATTGTAACGCGACAGTGCTGTAATCCACAAATTTACCTGAGACATACAGTACATCCTCTGCTTAGTATGGAACAGATGGAGCCTTTGATTGCTTTGCCCTCTGTGCTCATTTCCTCATGAATCTAATTTAGTATCTCAGAGTGAACAGGAAGGAGGAGGTCACAGATGACAGTTCACAGTTGTAGCTCTTTTTGACGCAAATGTGCTTTTCATGCACTTTGAAATACATGCAAAGTGCTGCAATAAAACCTGTGTCTGGTAGTCAGCTGATTATTCCAATATGTGCTGGGTATTAAATTGTTGTATATTAAGTGAAAACGATTAAATAACCAAACAGCAAAACCTTCAGTTCAGTCCCTGTAATGCGACAAGGTTGTTCCAATGCGATCATGCACGAACTTAATGTGTTTAGCACCTTTCATACAGGTTAGTGCATTTTAAGTGCTTCACAGATGGCTGACAAAAGTTAGAAAAAAGCCAAAAAAAGGCACAGAAACAAGTGACAAACATACGTATGAGGCAAGTTTTAGAGTTTTAGGTGCTGAATAAAACCCACACGCTGCCTCTCTGCAGCCACCGCTGATGGCACCTTGAGAAATATTCAACTGTCTTGTTTAAACTAAGAAGCTTCCCAGAGAGTGCCTGAGATAATGCTCGGAAAGTCACGCTGCTCTTTCATCCAGGAGGAAGCATCCAGGGATGGGTTGAATTTGAGTCGCGAGTGTCACGCTTTGACGACCACTCGGCGGGGGAAAGATGAAAGGCACCAAGCAGTAGGGAGATGTGAGGATCGGCATTCCTCCGCCTCGCTGTTCAGGCCGACATGGATTTTCCTACTGTTTACTGTTGAGAACAAAAGGAGGAGACGTGCACAGGTCAGAGAACAATCTGCGAGGCGGCTCAATGCGGGGAGGTGAGAGAGAGGTTAACGCAGCACCTCACAAGGACGCATCACGCGGGGCGGCCCGGGCAGAGGTGCATGCTGGGAGCAGGAGATTCAGAGTGCTGAGGAGAGACGTGGATACGTTGAGAGAGAAACTGAACACTTGGAAGAGCTGGAAAAGCAGATCAAAGAGATGTGTGATTCAAGAAATCGAATCAGTCCCCAGATATAACTACTCAGACTTTCTTATTGATCGCCCGTTATCTCACATCACACACCTGCAAAATATAGTCAGGCTAAGAGTGGTTTCCCACTTGATTGAACTGACTAAGGAGTAACTCTTTAAAATATGTATCACTGTGATAACTTTCACTTTTTTGGGGGGGTGCAGACTTTTGTAATTTTGAGGTTTAATGAGTTTATATGTGTCGTATCTGTTGTAGTTGGTTTAATTACCTGTGATTTTTTCGGTCTACTCTTCCCTTTTTAGAACATGACGTTATAGTGCAGCTCTGATCACCAGTTGTGCTCATGCTTATGCTTTTATTATTATGGAGTACAAAAAAGTAGGGGAGTGGGGAAATTTGCTTTAACACTTTCTAACTATTTCACCATTTCCCTGATGAATACTTGTATGTAATGAAACATATTCTCCTCAGTGCAGCATCTCTTTATCAGTATAACAGACAGAGCAATGTCTGTGTTTGTCTGTATTGTAAATCACACCTTAAGGGTTTCTAAATACCATAATACCTTGACACTGCCTAAGCCTATTTGCTCCCATTTCCTTTAAATGTGATTTTAAAATTATTTGAATGGTTCACACAGCATAAAATGTCTTCCTCATTTGAGTTCCAATCACTGTAAGTGAAGTATACACATAAATAAACTTAAAGTCTAAGCTTATACTTGTACCCTGCAACCTGCTGATTTTATATTTTGACTTTATTGTGAGGAAAATATTAAATTTCCCCTTCAGGGAACAGTAAGTATTGTAAATGAGCTTCTGCCGTATCTCCCGCTATTAAGCAGTTTGCATTAAATTTCCCAGTTACACTGGGGATGCAAACAAGCTGCACACTGGGACTGAACTGGGAGGGCTGTTTAGACTCCCACTGATTCCCTGTCACTCTTCATCTGTGTTTCTCTGAGTACAACTCTAACACAGATGGCTGCATATGCCCTCATAGGAGGAGGAGGAGATGAAAGACACAGGCTTAGCTGTGTTTATGCATGAACAATGGGACTCAAGAATTAAAAAAAATGCTGTGATGGTTAAAACAGCAAAACAGTCACAAACATCCAATTATAGAAAAGCTGGACATTAGTCAGGCGTAGTGATTGAATTCCTGAGATTCTACCATTGAACAAATCAACCTTAAAGGGTAGTCCAGTCCATGTGGATGTAGAATGCTCAGAAATAACCACTTCCACTGTGTTACATCCACTGCAGTTTCTCTGGTTAAACAGAATCTTGCTTTCTAGCAGAAAGGTCAAGGATTATATCAGGCCAGCCTGCTTCGAGTCAGCCTGATGACGTTATGTTAAACCTCTGGTGGGGAAAGCACAGCGCTTGTTTTCTCTTTGTTTAATCCAATTTGTATTGGGAGAACAAATACATGCCAAGAGAAAACACTTTTGCTGTTCCTCCTCATTAGGCAGGTGAATTACTACTGACAAAGAGACGGGTTTCTCCACACAAACGGCGACTTACGCTCAGCAATGACAAGTGGCGGATAGAAGAGGAAGTAGCCCACCAGCTCCGCTGACAGCTGACCAAGGAGGTTTGAGGCAGTGGTGCCGTTAAGGAAGACAGTCCCATTCCTCACAGCGTAGACCAGCGACACAGCAGGAGAGTTCGCTGCCTGGGAGACACTCAGCATCTGGGTATTCATGCAGGCCCGGAGGAAGAGAGGATGCAGAGTCACATGAAATGCTTGGGATTATACCACTGTAATAAGCAAATCTAACGATTAGTGCAAATCATGCAGAATAAATGACATAATAGAGAATAAAAATGTCAAAATATCAATTATAGTCTTGAATAAAAACATATGAATCAAGGCACCGAAGGCTGGCAAGGTATAAAAGTGTGCAAAAATATCATAGCATTATTTTTTTTCATCCATCCATAACCATCAAATTAGCTTTAATATAAGGTATACACTTTAATGTGGCAGCTCATTAAAATTAATCCAAACACTGCCTCCCTGCACATAATTAATTTGCATCTGAGAAACAGCTCCTATTTGAAAAGCCTCATACACTAAGGAGCAATTTAGCACAAATTACACAGTTTGCGTCTGTCCAATCACCTAAACCACATGGTAATATTGATGTGTAAAAGCAGTTACTACTGATGTTGCATTTATTATTCATTCTAACACGCTGTAAGATATTACTATAACATATTGAATATATTAAAAAAAAGGCAAAAACAGCATGTGCTGACATGATGGAGTACGATGTCCACTGACAGAGACAATGACGATGAATGCTAAACTCTGCCTGTGCCACCTCCAGCGTTTTCACAGCTTGAAACAACGCCTCCGCTCTGGAAGGAGCCGACACAACTCTTTCATCTCAGTACCTGAACAGAGAGTCTGCTGCTGGTGGTGAGCGTTTTGGCCTGTGCTTCAGTAAACACCTTCTCAAGCCTCTGCTCCATCATTTGAAAAAAACGACAGGACCGCGGATCATCGCCCGCTCCCACGAACTGTAGAACTGGAACAGAACATCGAGATGAGCCCACAAAACTGTGCACTGATAAAACAAACTCATGTTACTGTAGGTTCTTATGCAAAGTCTGACTTAACCATGCAGTATTTTGTTATTTTTACTTCAGATTTTTTATAATAACATTTTTAAGCACTCACAACAGGAACAGGTAACAGTAAGTCTCAAGCTCGTCTCTGACTGTGTTTTTCGTTCATCCTGACTGAACACTAGCTGACCTGTTTTCAGCTGGAAGCCAGTGGCTGGGCTGGGTCTCCATAATGCAACTGGGAGGGGAAGGGCTGTTACCATGGGGAGGTACTGCCGCAAGTCTGCAATCAGCTTATCACGGCCATAGGAGTCCAAGCCGTCCAGCACTATAGAGGGGGGGTAAACCACGTCCCCTCCAGTCACGTGATAAGCCACCGTCATGTTAGGAGAACCGAAAACTGTCTCCACCTGAGAGAGAGCAAAGTGAAAGATATCAACATGTTTGTACAGCTTTAGCTCATTAACTGCATCGTGCATGTACTATGTTCTATTATTATTATTATTATTATTATTATTATTGCTGATGGGTGATATTAGTAAAAGCTTTTATCACACTACACCATACAGTCATTTTATGCTGATTTATGACAACTGGACATTCTTCTTTTTACTCATTTTAGTAGATAAATGTCCACATTCAGAGCAGAACAAGTAGCCTTATATAACAACTTAGAGGCTTTTATTCCACTAATGACTCAATCTCATTAAAAATAACCTACCTGTCAACAAGGTGCCATTTATCAAACTAAAAAAAACTTTACAAATTCATACCTTACTGAAGAACCAGGTAATAAATATCTTTGGATGATGGTGGGTAGCCATATAAATCATCCCTAGTTTGGATCTAAAAAATAAAAAAACCACAAACAAACTCATTTTGGCAGGATCAGGATGATCTGTAGTCATATTAGACACTGATCTGAATGACATGATATTGATCTGTACTGGGTTGTTGGGTTGTTGGAGCCCACTACAGTGTATTCTATAGCTACTCATTAATGAGAGTACGAGGAACAGGGAGAAGACTGCTTATGTAATACAGATACTATGTTCTGAGTGAAGGGAAGAGAAAAGACAATAAGGATGAGGAAAATATGGTGGAGACAGTTAAATAGGGAATTTAGAATACCATGCTTTTGGTGAACTCTGCTTTTGTTAAAAGGAAAGCAAACAGTTTAAATCTTGCAGTTCTTTATGATTAGTCCCCATCTCTTCTCACAGGGCCTACATGAGGGCTCTTGTTTGAATTGTCTAATTCACTCAGAGGAAACAACACTCCTGAGTTGTGATGTGGGGACAAAAATAAGCCACTCACTGTTAACAGAAGTGTTTCCAATATTTGAATTTTATGATATGATTATGGAAACACAATGGGGGAGTTTCAATTCAGTGAGATTTACATGAAATGCAATAAAGCATCAGACATCCAGCCAGCCTGAACCCAATTTATATCTGTCAGATCCAAACTCTTTCAAAACTAAGACTGACAAATGTTTTTTTTTGTTTTGTTCAAAATCCATTTAAGATTTGTTTCTGTATTTATTGTTTGCCGTTTATTTGGCACAGCTGTTCAGCACATGTCTGCAGGGAGTAAAAACACTTTTTCCAATTACTAACCTGAATGAAAAGATCCTGCTGTATAAGCCAAGGTATTATTCTAAATCTTCCAGTAGATTATCTCTGGGTCAGTTTAGTGATCTTTACAGTTTTGATCGTCTCAGGTGAACACTTGAACTTGTTTGCTCTTACAATTTTAAGTTTAGCTGACATACAAATAAAAAAGTATCAAGTCCATTTCCTACTTCCCCACTGAAAGTGTTTGTATCTGTATCCATGAGCCAAGTTCACAATGCTTTGCTTCGACAAAACACTTGAAATAACCATTATACTGACACTATAGATATATGTAATTGGAACATGCCTAATGTTAAAGGTGAAATATTTTAAATTAGCATAAATTCAACATCTAGTTTCTCAAAAATCTAGTTGCTACAAAAAATATAACAATCCAGCAGTCGGGTTGCTGGGTTTGTTTCCAATTGTCAATGCCAAGTGATTAATCTTATATCCAGGAGAAAAGTGTGTGTTTTGACGCCATTAAAATCATCTATATCACACCCATTTATATGCTTCACTGACATTGACTCTGTTTTTTGCTCTGGTCACTCTATCTGAGAACCCAAATGTAAAAAAGCTCCTGGACAGTGGTGGAGCTTTTCAAACAGTACATTCATAAAGTCAGAACAAGGCAAAAGGCAGGCAGAGGAGGAGGTGAGCCAGATAAGCCTGGTCATCTGAGAATGAGAAATAATCCAAAAAAAGTGGCCCTCTTGGCTGGGAGCAGCTCTCTGAGATTCTGATCAGGTAACAACTGCAGCTATAGCAGGGAATAGGCAGCCAGCTCTGATTGACGGCCGTACCTCCCAACGACCGGAGAACAGGTCCTGCTATTCTGCCCATGTACCAATCTGCCTGTCACCTCTGCCTGTGGAGGGGGAGGGAGAGAGATCTGCCAGGTGGCTGCTATGACACGTTTACTGCTCTAATATAATATAATATATAATTTGAATGAATGCTTTACCTCTGTGTGTGTGGCATTGGATGCTATTGCTCCCAGCTGCATCCCTTGCAGATTGTGCATGTGGCTGTTTTTCTTTTTCTTTCCATTTTGAGAATCGTGACCAGAATACTGGGCAAAACATATATTCAGGATTAAGTCAAAACATTGAATCATATTTTTATTTACTAATTAACCTTAATCTTGTCAACGGCTTCATGTTTATTTATATGTGAGCAATATTTGGTCTCAAGACATTTTGACATCAGATAACTGAATGTAGGCTAATGCTGCTGTTGTTCTATTACTCCACTGTCTTTAGTACTGATACTCATTTAACCTAAATACCTAATACTATTGTGTTTCTAGATGGTGCCTACTTAAATTAAATATAAATCAAGTTTTATAGTATGTAGTATATCAAAAATTGTATTTTAATGTTGGCCTGTCCTCCCACAGTGAGCAAACCTGATATATCAACTAATAATGTAAAATGAAGCGATGCAACCCAGCAGGCGTTAATGCACTCAGTGATTACTGCAATATCCCAGACCAAGGATGTAATTTAATGGAATTAAATATAATGGAATATATAATTCTCGATAGAAGCTCTGGACACAAAAGCAAACATTGTTATTCATATCAATCACATATGTGTCAGCTAATTCCCTCTGGTAACTGCTGGTTGCCAGGAACCCAAGATTGAAGAGTACCTTTTATACAATATGCAGTATATACAGTCATTAAGGAACATATTCACACCCCCTTTTACTCTTTGTTAAATTGCAGCCGTTTACTAAAATCATTAAAGTTCAGTTTTCCCTTTTTAATGTACACACAGCAGCCCACATGGACAGAAAAAGTGAAAAACAAAATTGTTAAAATCTTTGCAGATTTATTAAAAAAAGAGAGGAAAAACTGGAATATCACATGGTCATAAGTATTCAGACCCTTTACTGTGACACTCTTATTTAACACGGTGCTGTTCATTTATTCTGATCATCCTTGAGGTGGTTCTACGCCTTCATTGGAGCCCAGCTGTGTTTGATTCTACTGATTGGACTTGATTAGGAAAACCACACTCCGGTCTATATAAGAGCTTACAGCTCACAGTGCATGTCAGAGAAAATAGGAATCATGCGGTCAAAGGAACCGCTTAAAGATCCCAGACTTGTGGCGAGGCACAGAGCTGATGCAACCTTCCACCAGTCAGTGGCCCAATGGAAGCATCTTACTAAAATAAACACCTGAAGGACTCCAAGATGTTGAGGAAAAGGATACTCTGGTCTGATGACACCAAGAAAGAACTTCCTGGCCTTAATTCTAAGTGGTATATAAGGAGAAAACCAGGCAGGCGTCACCTGTCTAATATGGTCCCAACAGTGAAGCACGGTGGTGCAGCATCGTGCTGTGGGGTGTTTTTCAGCTGCAGGGACAACAATGATTGGTTGCAATCAAAGGCAAGATAAATGCAGCCAAGTATAGGGATATCCTGGAAGAAAACTTTCTCCAGAGTGCTCATGACTTCTGACTGGGCTGACAAGACAATGACCCTAAGCACACAGATGGAGCCCTGACCTAAACCCAACAGAGCATCTCTGGAGAGACCTGATAATGGCTGTCCAACATATACCAGCTAACCTGAGAAAAAAGGAGAGGATCTGCAAAGGAATGGCAGAGGATCCCTAAATCCAGGTATGACAAACTTGTTGCATCATTGTCAAAACGTTTTCTGGCTGTATTGGCTCAAAAGGGTGCTTCCTCTAAGTGATGAGGATCTGAATATTCATGGCCATGTGATATTTCAGTTTTTTCTTTTTCAGTATGCACAAATTTCAACTCTTCTTGTTTTGTCAGTATGAGGTGTTGTGTGTATATTAAGGAGAAGGAAATGAATTTGTGTGAATGCCTCCATCACACAGCATTAACACTGCAGTATTTATACGTTCACAGCAATCAGAGCCATTGCTTCCCACTTGCCAAGATGATTCTGTCACTAATTTCATTTGAAGATGGACATTTTTGTTTCTTTTTTTGGCCTGCGTTATGAGAGCTGCCAGTGGTGTTGTTACCAGGCTCTGTGTTTTTAAAAACACACACACACAGCCCATATGTGCAGGCGGTGAAGCAGTGAGTGTGTGGCAGTGTGTTAAAGAGCAGTGTTCACTGCAGCAATTTCACACACAGGAACTATGTGAACTGAAATCCTACTTGGTAAAATGTGCAGAATAACTTTTGCATAGGAAGTCTGGCCCAGTTTTGTGCACATGCAAAAATAAACATGAGTAAGAGTCAAGATGGTGATACTCTGTGGTGTGTAGGACCAAAAAAAAAGACTGAAAATAAACCTTATCAAAAACTTCCTTTTTTATTTCTCCGTTTCTATCCATGAAATAGCCTAAGAATGCCTGAGCATTACCATATACAAGCATTTTGCCACTTTTACCCTTACGAAAATTAACCATGGTTTTACCATGGGAAATACCGTGGTTTTACCATGGTTTCTGATTAACCATGGTTCTCATGGTTTTTTGGGTCATGGTTTACCATGGTTAAACCATGGTCATAAACCATACTATAACCATGGTTTCACTGTGGTACCTCATAGTGATTACAAGTACTATGGTCCTGTCTATAATACACCATCCCTTACAAAAATCTACTATGGTTTACCATGGTTTTTTTGTGGTAACCATGGTTATACTATGGTTTTTATGTAGTAACCATGGTTCTACCATGGTTTTTGGAAGTACCATGAACCAACCATAGTATTACTATGGTTTGTCCATGGTAAAACCGTGGTATTTCATAGTTTTTCTAAAAACTATGAACCAACCATGGTAGCACTATGGTTTACCCATAGTACTTTATAGTAACTACTGGTAATACTATAAGCATGCTTGTAATAATTATGAGGTACCACAGTGAAACCATGGTGTATTATAGACAGGACCATAGTACTTGTAATAACTATGAGGTACCACAGTGGAACCATGGTTATAGTATGGTTTATGACCATGGTTTAACCATGGTAAACCATGACCCAAAAAACCATGAGAACCATGGTTAACCAGAAACCATGGTAAAACCACGGTATTTCCCATGGTAAAACCATGGTTAATTTTCGTAAGGGTAAAAGTGGCAAAATGCTTGTATATGGTAATGCTCAGGCATTCTTAGGCTATTTCATGGATAGAAACGGAGAAATAAAAAAGGAAGTTTTTGATAAGGTTTATTTTCAGTCTTTTTTTTTGGTCCTACACACCACAGAGTATCACCATCTTGACTCTTACTCATGTTTATTTTTGCATGTGCACAAAACTGGGCCAGACTTCCTATGCAAAAGTTATTCTGCACATTTTACCAAGTAGGATTTCAGTTCACATAGTTCCTGTGTGTGAAATTGCTGCAGTGAACACTGCTCTTTAACACACTGCCACACACTCACTGCTTCACCGCCTGCACATATGGGCTGTGTGTGTGTGTTTTTAAAAACACAGAGCCTGGTAACAACACCACTGGATGGTTTCACTGTGACACTTCTTAGTTATTACAAGTACTATGGTCCTGTCTATAATACACCATGGTTTCACTGTGGTACCTCATAATTATTACAAGCATGCTTATAGTATTACCAGTAGTTACTATAAAGTACTATGGGTAAGCCATAGTGCTACCATGGTTGGTTCATAGTTTTTAGAAAAACTATGAAATACCACGGTTTTACCATGGACAAACCATAGTAATACTATGGTTGGTTCATGGTACTTCCAAAAACCATGGTAGAACCATGGTTACTACATAAAAACCATAGTATAACCATGGTTACCACAAAAAAACCATGGTAAACCATAGTAGATTTTTGTAAGGGTACTGTGGGCTGGATAGTTCCAATGCTGGAAAAGCTGCAGTTCAGATTAAAAATGCAGCATCATCCCACCAAGAATCCCGGATTATAAGGCGCTGGCTGTGCAGAACGGAACACAGGTTCATTACATTAACCGCTGTGCTCTTCCCTGGGTTGGCTCTTGTTAGGTGTCAGAGGCAGCCTAAATTTCTTTCACAGCACCAAATAAAGCAGTGGGCTAAAGTGAAAACACCAGCTCACTGGGTCACAGGTTTTCAGGGTTTTCTTTGACTTCATATGAACCATCTCTTTAGGGATTTGTAGAACATGTCTATAGAAGTAATTTAACTGTACCACATTTAGGATGTTTCTAGATAAGTCCATTTGTACACAGTATTTAGAGGAGTCTACACTGGGATTTCCATTCTACCCGTACGCATAAATAAGAAATAAACACGATACAGGAAGGCTGCCAAAGTAAAATCACCTAAGGGTGCAATGGTTTGCAGTTTGTCCTAAAAACTAACCAGCCAGTTTATAGTTTTTTTATCAGAAATCAAATAACAGCAATGTTGGTTAATCTTTTATTATGAGCACTCTTGTTCACCCTAAAACCAGTTCATAACATCCTTATTGATGATTTTAGTGTATGTGTAGTTCAGCATTTGCCCACCAGAGTTCAGCCTTAATCCATGCAAGATAGGAGAGAAAGCAACGGCTTCATTTACATGGCAAATTGGCCAAGTCAGAGAATGGCTCAATAGAATTAGTTTGCAGAGAGAAACAAAGATGGTCAGAGTTCTGGAAGTTACCTGCAGTGTTGCCTGAAATGTTCTATGCTGTGGACAAAATAACACTTGACAGTCAATTGCAATTTAATACAGTTTCCCTGCAGTAAATACTCTAGTGAAGCTAATATAATTACATTTTGATGTCTTGTTAGTGATCTTTTTGCTCAGCCGTACGGACGGTTATGGTCCTGCTCAGGGAAGCCTGTGCTAAGATGAGACAAATGAGCATGTCGCCCTTACATGCTCTCATAACAATGGATGTCCCCCATAACTTTACATTTTCCTCATTTCTTAAAAAACATTTTCCTCTTGTGCCCATATGATTTACCTCGGGTGGAAATGATGTTGTTTTCCGCTGATCTCTCCCCCTGAATGTTGCACTTTTGATATGTGAAGTCGGTGGGCGGCGGGCTGAAAGTCAGACTGAGAAACCAGACTGAACCACACAGCGAAAACCAGCTTATCGGCTGTCAGGCCTCTCTAATGGGCGCTCCGGTTCCAAATGAATCATGAGCATACAGTAAATCAAGTCTTTTTCTTTTTCTGTGTCAGGGCAGTTGAGCTATAAATGGATGAACCTGTAGGGTTTTTATAACATCATTTCTGTGAGATTCAGCCTGCTATATCATGTAATTCTATCGATTATTGCTCTGCCTGCTCTGGCTCGGTGCATTGCAGTGAATTCCTGTCCATAAAAGTTATCCTTCTCCTCCTACTCCTCCTCAACAAAATGATTGGATTACTGCTATGACCTGTTAGGGTAAAAGATTCTTAGTATTAGCAGTCTCAGGGCTCCTCCACACCTGCTCTCTCCTCGTGCATTATGTTGTACAGCCTTTTTGAGGACACTAGGGGCTGTCCAAGATACTTCAGCGAGTAGACATGGCACCACCTCAGTAACTCCTGGAAAGGCACTCAGACTTCTTAGATATCTGCTCTGATTAAGCTGTCACACATTGTAGATGTGGCTAACAAACATGATTTTTTTCCCCTTTTGTTTTAACCATCTGTAGCATGACATTTAAAAACTGTCAGCGCTCTCTCCAAGGGAGTAATAAATGATTATTGCAAGATAATTGGACAGTGTAACATTTAACATCTCAGTATACTTCCTTACGTTTCAGAATTTCCTGTGCACACTAAAATAGGTTTGCATTAGAAAATGTAAAACATGACAGATTTTCCGATGCAAACAAAACATATATTCTGAAAATGAATAGTCATAATTTGTCTCATTTAAAAATTAATTGTAGCCACAGATGTATAGATCATAGACCAATGAGGATAATATTTTGGCTTCAATTTGGAACCAACCATAATAAATGGCCTTAAAATTACAACTCTGCCTCGGTTCTAATTGAAAGCATCTGGAAGGAAGCTGGCAAAGCTCGGCCTGTGCTTTGGATGAATATCCCCAACACCTGTCTTTGGGGAAATTAATGGGCGTTACTGTAAGCAGCTTTCTTTCATCCTCAAACCTTTTCTGCTGACTTCTTTCTTTCTTGACCCTTCTGCCAGCTCTCTCTCTGTTGTCCTTCCCATACGTTCCTTCTGGATTAATTGCTCAATGATATCGTATGTTAAGGACTGCTGCAAGTCTCCCTACCCAGCTGTTTGAAAGCAGAGCAGTCAGCAGGATTCGGCTGCTTGGTCCTCACTCACCACTCCTCATCCACTCTCTTATCAACTTCTCCTTCAAAGCTTCTCCTCTTGCCCTTCACCCTCCTCGCGCATCCGCCGCTTTCGATGTAATTTCACATGCCAACATCATCATCATGGATGTCGATTCGTTGCAAGGTTAACTACTTTATGACCATTTCAGCTTCCAAACATTTAGAAAACTTTTAATAGCACTTCACTCAGCCCAAAGCAATATGACTAGGTCAATAAATTCTTTATTGTTGCCTTAACTTTTTATGAAGCAGCTTCCCCCTCCTGACACTGTCTGTTTTGAGTTTAGAACCACTGAATATGCAAATATATTTAATTTTAACTGCTGTACACAAGAGATCTCCTACTTCAATGGTATCACTGAGTGAGGTTTCAGGTTTCCACATGTTGGACTTTAAAAACTAGTTGTGACCATCAACTGCTAACCTGCTTATAGGTCTGCATGAAAATCAACAAGCACAGGTAATTTCTTGTATTTTCCAAGTTCAGCATACCCATTCTATTTTTTGTTACCCAACAACTGCAGTTGAATCATGCATAAGAAGTCAAAGAACAGTGGTTATCAACTGGGTAAAAAGCAAGCTGTAATATTAAATAGATACGAGAAAGTAAAATATAATACACAGTTAAAATAGTTAATGACTGATGTCTATCTGACCGAAATATTGCATTTTTAACAATAGGAGCCAATTAACAGTGTGTGGATTATTTTTCTCTAATAAAAAAACAACCGCTTTAATTTTTATATCCAATATCCTCAAACAGGTGTCTCATGTTACTCAGAGCTGCAGTAATGGAATCGGAGTGCAAAATCACTGATGTCTCCAGGCGATAAAAAAAAATAACTAAGCATCAGTATAGCCCAGTTTCACAGCAGCCATATTGGCAGGAAAAGGTACCGCAGGCTATACACTGTGTGATTTTGGGCTGTCCCAGAAGAAAGAGTGCGCTAAATGTGCTTATATCTTTGGTCTTGGCTCCAAATCAGCATCCCTACATTGCACAGGTAGGGGCTTGTGTCCAAAGATAGGCTGGGACAAAATTCTGGTGATGAGGTTTTATTGACTGCAATTCAGTAGGTGTCATTGTACAGTCTAAATACATCAGATTTTATGTCCTACACAAGTTTATCACAGTCATGTGGCAGAATGTAGCTTGTGATGAACTTATAGGGTCACTAAAATCTCCCATTCTAGTAGGAGGCAAACACAGATGTTCCCAGTGATGCTAATAATGCTGCATCCCATTCAGGCCAAACAGTCAGGCTGCTGCTGTTGTGGATGTCCGCTCACTGGAAATACTCTGCTACACTAAATTTAACTTTAATTAGTATTGTCGATCGCAGTGTTTACCCTACTATTTCAAATCAATATGGCTGCTGTGAAAAAAGGTCTATTAAAATGCATCCAAACTCATCACCATAGGTTTAGTGTCGGGAACCAATCCCTCCATTTGTTAGAAGCTGTATTAGAACAGGGTAGGAAATGTAATGGTAAGGGTAATGTGTCTACTCAGCTACTTTCTTGCTGTCTTTTCATCACTTCATAGTGAACTCAGGACTTTTGGCCGTGGAAATATGATGGGCTCATTCTTAAAAGAACTTTCCAGTCAAGTATTTCACAAACTAGTTGGCATGAAGACACTGCTAGACTGAGTCCGTACCACTCTCTGCTCGGCACATGGCAACAGTGATGCCAAATCTGCTTAGAGAGAGTTGTACAAGTCAGAGCACCCTTTGTTGGACAAATTGTGACACACCAAACATTTTTCTCTGCAACAAAAGTTTGCATATGGGTCAATATGCGGATACTGATATTCTGGCGACAGGTCAAATTTGGACGATTAATCTGTTGGGCTCTAGAACAGGGCTCATGTTTCAAATTGTTTCCTCCTTCAACAGACTTTGTTTTAGATGAATGTGTCATTATCAGGCTTCTGTAGAACATGATGATGGTGAGCTGATCATCTGGGTCAACTGTGTCTTGAACATTCGCATCAGGGGTGCTCCAGGAACAAGATTTAAAAAGGGCCCCTGGTGTAAAACATTAATACAGATCATTCTGCACGCTGAAGCTCAACCAACTAACCCTCAGAACAAGGAAAAACATTTGTTTTAATTAAGGAGGGACTAAAAGCATCTGTGATCATTTGTTCACTAAATAAATTTTTATGCCCAGTGAATAACCATGATCCGTGTGTGGGGCTGTTTTATTAATGGTTAGTGATATGATTCTTTAACCAGCGAAACAGGCATTTGCATTTCTGAAACCTCCTTGTCCCCTCTATATATGTTGTTTAGTCTGCTAGCTAATGGCCTTCCCTGCAGCGAGGATGTTGAAATAATGAGTCAAGTGCAATGAGATGTGCAGATCTGCCCCCTTTATATGGTTGACTTTGATACTGACCCAATCTGTCTGTTTTCTGTGAGGGGTGACTCGGGCTTTGTGCTCCTAGGCTCCTGTCTCCTGCGCGATGCTTCACTATAGTTACTGCAGTGATCGCTAAAATCCCTCAGCTGGAAAACTCTTCATTAGAGGCGGGAGATAGTTAATGAACATTGACCCCCATGACTCTTTACTCCCCACATTCACGACACAGAAACCCTTGAAACCCCTTCACCTTTGAACACCATTCTTCCACACCTGGTTCTAGACCTTTAGCTGTAAGCGATGGCACCTCCTAAAATCAGTTGTCTAGATGTTTCACAGAGAAAAATAAAAAAAAGGTGGACTGTTAATCCTTGTCTTTGGCTGCAAGGCATGTAGCCATCAAGGATGTATGAATAGACCCTTCATAATGCCTTTTGCAGACAGACATAATGAGAGCCTGCATGTGTCACAGGTACATCTTGTATATAGAGAGGGACTGAATCCTACTTCCAAATGACTAAATTTAGTAGAAATTTAAGTTACAGATGTTTGTGGACTGCGTAAGCAGCAGTTAATGCTAGTTTTAGTATTGATGTTCCCTCATATGAATGACTTGTTAATTTTTTCAGAATTATGTGCAAGCTTTTAGAAGGGAAGAGATTATGTCCCTGGATCGATTGTACTTTACTATAACTTTGGAAAGGGGCCGATGAATACTCTACACTGTCAAACAACTACTTCATGATGAAGATAAATTAAATAATCATGGGTTCAAACGTAATAACTTCTATTCTCCCACATTACCATGCAATTACTGCACATTACACAAGAGAATTGTAAGTCTTAGAAGGATAAACATTTGTCCTGTTCTTCATGGTGTAGCACTGAAAAAACAATGCACATTTTGCACAATTATCAGTGTCAATCCTTGTTTTATGTAACTTCAATTTAGCAAAACATTTTTTCATCATTATTCCAACTTCTGAATGACTAGTGAATAAAGTTATAAAGGCCAGTACAAGTAGTCTGTGTCTGTCCATTTTTCCCCTAATTAACGTGTGGATATTGTGCAAATATCATAAGTGCTCTTAGCCTTTTAGTTCCTAAGAAAGATGGCTTCCTTATGCTGGTATTGGATTTATAAAACAATTTGTATGTATAAGTTGTCTGCCCTCACTGCTTTCCTGTGCTGTTGTGCCTTCAAAAGACCTTTGTGATTCTTTTGTAATGTTTAGACTGACAAGGATGGACATTTAAAGACAAAAGGAATGAGCCTGATTAGTAGACATTGTACATATGTTCAACAATGGACAAACCTAGATGGGGGTGATTGTTGATCCTGATATTATGAATTGTTAGCCATATATTGGCCTTAACAAACACCATGTTTAAGCATGGGGCGATTTATAGGTGTTCCTTGTACCAGAATGGCATGTCACCTTGGTAGATGTATCTCTGCAGCTGAAACTTGGGTAAGAGACGAGTAGAGTTATCAATTGATCACATGGTGGTGAGTTGGATCAGATGGCAGGGGAGGCTGCGAGACAGACCCGGTGAACCACCTTAGTAGCGAGGTGTGGATGAAATTCACATAGGGGGGCCAGAGAGTGTGATCTAATTGTCGGAATCACATTGCTCAGCCTCTTGGGAAACATTTGTCCCGAGTGCTGGAAAGGAGGAGGCCAACTGTTGAACCTCTGCTTCTGGAAAATGAATGCAGATTTTTTCCTGGCTGTGGAATGGTAAACCAGCCTTTTGACTTTGTAGGGTTGCTGAAGGGGTCATTGGACTTGCCCAGCTAGTGTGCTTTTTACACTTGGAAAAGGCTTATGACTGTGTCCCCTCGGGCATTCTGTGGAAGGTACTGTGGAAGGATGGGGTGCCAGGTTCATTGTTAGAGCTACTTTGTCCTAGTATAATAAGTCCTAATTGTGTCCATATTCTCTGCACAAAGTCAAACATGTTCTCAGTGTGTGTTAGACAAGGTTTCCCCTTGTCATCAATTCTGTTTGTTACTTTCATGGACATAATCTCAAGGTGCGGCTAAGGTGAGGAGAGGTGGGATGAGGGTCAGCACCTCAAAGTCTGAGGCCATGGTTCTGTGCTAGAAAATTATGGACTGCTTTCTCCAGTTTGTGAGTAATCAGAGGATTTAATGTATCCTATGGTTTGGACTGGTCTGTTGTGGTAGAGGAGCTGAGATGGAAGGCAAAGCTCTTAAATTACGTGTCCATCTGTTCTCACTGTCGATCCCCTATGGTCCAAGGCTTTAGGTTGTGACTGATAAAAGAGATTGTCAATGCAGGAGACCAAAATGACTTCCCTCTGCAGGGTAGCTGCACTGAGAGACAGGGTGAGGAGCTCAGGCATCCAGAGGAATCTCTGAGCACATCCAATGCTCTTCACATTGAAATGAGTCAGATGAGATGCTTTTGGGGATCTGAGTTGGATGTGCCAACTAGGATGTGGCCCCAGGGCAGTCCGACAACCCTTAAAAAATGATTTTACATCTCCTCTGTCCTGGGAACACCTTAGGATCCCCCAAGAGGAGGGTGTTGTAGAACTGTGTGTAGGCCCCTTGTTTAGCCTCTTGACACTGGAACTGGATAAGTGGACAAAGGTGGATGGAGGGATGATGTAGTTGAAAATGACCTGTTGTATTACACAGATGTGTGAAAAATGTAAAAAAAAAAAAAAAAAGTATACCCCATGAAATGAAATCATGTACATTCTGTGCTATTAAACTACCCCTCTACTTCTTTCTCACTCAATCGTCACACCTCTGACCTTAGTTGGCTGGGATCAAGAAGTGTGATAGCATATTACCTGCAATTATGGAGTCCTTTGAAAGAGTTGGAATCTTAAATATACTCATTTAAAGTCTTGATGATCAATCTACTGCCCGTAGAGCGAGATGGATTTGGAGCTTAATGCCTGAATGAATCCATTAGTCCTGAATAGATTTTTATGGTCTGACCTTCAAATTAGGATGGCTGATTAGTTTGATACAACAAAGTGCAGATCTACTGTAAAATATCAACATCTCAGCCTGGGAAAGAATATTGGTCTTGAATTTATTTCCAGCAGATGTTGACAGGACGTAATAATGGTCTTAAACAGTGATTTTATTCTACACTTGACTCTGCTCTTTGTACACCCCTTGCATCCAAACTAAACTAAAATGGGAAATGGGTGTGATTCCTTATGAACATTTAATTTTAATCGTAGACAAATGCTTCCATTTCCTGTATGAATAGTTTTAAAATATCTATCTACTCACAGTACAATAGCATTTCAGCTATCCCAGGTTTCGTGAGGCAATGATTCACTCAATAGGTGGCCTCTTTCAATTGGGGTAGGAAAGCTTTCTAATTTCCAGAGAGCCCACGCTAGGAAATTGCAGTTCTATCAAACCACCACCATCGCTGCATACTGACAAGCCCATATCTTACACTCACACTAACTGACATGGCTGAATAGCGTAGAGAGGGAGGAATGTTGCTGTGAGAGATTTGTTGAACACCGTTGTATCAAAGAAATAGGAGGAGGACACTGCTGTGTCCTTGTAGAGCTCCTAAGGACTGCATATTAAATGTCATTGCCCCTTAATCATCCACTACATCCTGGTGCTGGCTCTTTATGCGCTGTCATATATCCAGGGACAATGGACTGTTTTAAAGCACCCTTCGGCCACTGTGAGCATATGCTCTTAGATGGTGGGATTTAAAATTTGGTCAAAAATGGCTGCATTTGGAGTTGGTCAGCAAAACCACTGATATGCCCCCCCCCTTCGACATGACCTGACATTGATCACTCCAAATCCGGTTGCTACCAAATCTTTCTTTAATGAAGGAATTATTGAACATTAATTAAACCTTCAGAACCACTCCTTTAATTGTCTATGCCATTTTACCATTTAATAGACACATGACATCACTTCAACCAGGATGATTCGTTTCCAAAACTCAGACCACACAATCTTCCATTTTGGCAAGCCCAACTTTATCCATGCCCCTTGAGATCGGAGTTCCATGAACTTTCACTCTTCCTTTTCCAAGTGCTGAGTGGACCTCAGCTTGGAAAATAATCCATGAAATACACTGATCCCTTAAACGCCAAAGGTCAGTAACAAAGAGGAAAAAAAAACTATTTGTACACTTGGTTAAAACACAGCATTCAAAACACACTGCATACGGATTGAATCTCCCTTATATGTTCCTGTTAAATCACAGGGGAACAGAACGTTAAACAGACTACCTGACATTTGAAATTAAATGCATCGTGCCTGAAATGCTGTCGTATTTGAGCATCAGGATTTATTACAGACCCTTTAAAGTTAGGAATTCACTCATGACAGTGGTCAAGGGCATTGCATGATTGGCACACCTATCCTGCACTATGACAGTACTGTAATCCACAAATTTGCCTGAGACATACAGTACATCCTCTGCTTAGTATGGAACAGCTGGAGCCTTTGATTGCTTTGTCCTCTTTGCTCATTTTCTTATGAATCTAATTTAGTATCTCAGAGTGAACAGGAAGGAGGAGGTCATAGATGACAGTTCCGTTATAGCTCTTTTGAGGTGAATATGCTTTTTATGCACTTTTGAAATGCACACACCAGTTTAATGAGAAAAAATCTGTATCTGAGTTTAGAATTCTTACTAGGAACCACTCTCCACTGATTATTCGGATATGTGCTTGCTACTCATTCGTTGTATACAAAGTTGAGATGAACAAAATCAAAATGATCAACATCAAAATGTTCCGCTGAGTCCCTGTAATGTGACAAGGTTACTACAATGCAGATCCTACTGCCCATCAACACTCCATTCTGCTGGGACATCAGTGCTGCTTTTATACTCTATGCTCTCTCATTCTGCTGTTAAGGTTTAAGTTGAATGAGACACCGTTGCTTTTTTGCTCCCTCTGAGCTTATCCGTCACCGGATTGTTGACAACAGTGACAGGCCCGGCTATCTGTTGACAGAACATAATGGGCCTCTGAGGCCTTGCATCATGTTGTGATTGAGGAAGATTATCGCAAGAAACATTTCGTTGCAATGTTCTAGAAACATTTGTTGCACTGCAGCAAACAAAGCATTGTAATTTATTGTATACTCCACCAGATTCCTTTTCATTATTGAACACTAGCCCAGAGTTCTTTGACTGTTGATAGTGAGAAATGCTGCTGCTTATTTCTGTTGAGGACATTTGCGTTTAATAGCGGATAAACGTCATTATCCATTTTGGGGCGATCTGTGTTCTCCCAAAGAGGGAGATACTTTAGCACTTCATTGGTCCCCATCGAACCCAAGAAACTAGGGATGTGTGCTTTTTACTGATCAACCTTTTCTAATAAAAGAAATATTAGTTATAATACTAAATATTAGTATTTCATTATTGAACAATGTCCATTGAACTATTAAGTTTAACATGTTACACAGCACTCGCCTATTGTACACTACTGCTATTCTCCCAGATGCTGCGCGGTGACAAACCAGCAATATTCAACATTCAAACAACAGTTTTACAATTTTTTTTATTTATTTAAAAAAAAAATTGAACTCACCTGTGTTGTAAAAGCATCGGTGCATATACAGTTAACATATATGCAAGCAAGGGAAAAAGCTAACACCACCAGCACCATCTGGCAGTATTTTGCATATTAGTGCATCAATGATATATCATGGCCAGGAAGTCAAAAAATGTATGAAATTCCATTCTTTTTTGACAGAAAATGTCAAGTGGTGTAACCAAAAAAAGAATGATTATAATTGTTGTGGTCAACCGGGCGGCATGGTGGGGAAGTGGGTAGCGCTGATGCCTCACAGCAAGAAGGTCGCAGGTTCAAGACCTCCCTGGGCCTGGGTCTGGGACCTTTCTGTGTGGAGTTTGCATGTTCTCCCCGTGTCTGCGTGGGTTTTCACCGGGTACTCCGGCTTCCTCCCACAGTACAAAACATGCTCAGGTTAATTGGCAACTCTAAATTGCCCGTAGGTGTGAGTGTGTGAGTGAATGGTGTGTGTGCCCCACGATTGGCTGGCGACCATCTGGGGTGTATCCCTGCCTCTCGCCATAATGCGCTGGGATAGGCTCCAGCAGACCCCTGCGACCCTGATAAGGAATAAGCAGGTATAGAAAATGGATGGATGGATGTTGTGGTCAACCATGAAGGAAAAACAGTCAGATCTCAAAAAGTTGGAGAACTTAAACACAGCTGCGGGCAGCCAGCTGGACCGCAGCCCTACATTGACACCGTCTGAGGAGCGTGAGGCCATGCTCATCGCTTCTGCTTCTATTTCGAGAATAAGTGACGTCCGAGGCAGATGATGGTTAATAATGAGCAATATTTTTGTATAATATGTGCTTTCTCCATATCGAATACTATAAGATTGAATGTGCAAGAACAAGGTTTGATTCATTTAAAAAATGTCAATTCCTTATCAATCCTTCATCATGACCCTGTATTCTGACAGCAGAAGACCTGGAAAAACAAGCTTTAATGCGTCGCACTGGTGGAGATTGATTCCTCTCTTCCTTCCATTAAACAACAATTTAAAAGAGATTAACAAAACCATTAAATGTTTATCAAATAAATAAAATGTTTGACTAAAGTTTGAACTGCCTGTTTCACATATTGGATATCCTCAATATTTAACACTAACATTTTAGAAGACATGAATGATGCTCTGTCTCCTTAGCATAGTCCCCAGATGGGGCTGTTCTGGCATCGAATGGCACCTTGTTATCCTGCTCTATATTGTGCAGAAACCTGCAGGCCAAAATGATGTTGCATGCGTGTACAATAGAATTCCCTCCTCTGATCCAAAACACAGCCATCTGCCCTTCAGCGATGCAGCAGTATATATGAGAACTGGATGTACTGATGGGAAAAGGACTTGATAGCCGCCAATACATCGTTCTACTAATAGTTGGCTGTGACAAACCAAATCTATCCCCTATTTCTCACTGAAAGGTCCCGGTGGCTATAAACCCCAGAGAAGAGAACACCTTCATTGGAACACATATGGCATTCGTTCGCCCAGTTTCTCTACTTAGCAAAGGTTCCAAATTATGCTATTATACCAGTAGAAGATGCCGGGGGGGGATGAAAGCAACTTAGCAACCACTGATCATTATACACATAAACTGATGTTTCTTATAGGAGGGTAGAACAAATGGACATATACTGTATAATAGGTCTACAAGAAAGTTGGCAATATAATGTACATGTAGAACCTCTGTTGTTTGTTAATCATCAATCATCTACCATAACTCCAAAATGTTTGTTTTATGATCATTGAAAATGTATTTAGAAACAATATAGTGTGTGTGCTGAAAATGTTGATGCGCTATAGGCAAAATGTTTCATTAATCAAAAAAACAAAAACCTGTTGTCCCTGTGTGGAACAGTCTGAAGACACAGCAAGTTTGGTGTTTAAATGGGAATCAATTCATTCATCATCCCTCAGATGGTGAGCCTGTTACCGAAAACTTGTTACGGGAGCAGTATGACTGGAAATTTGACCTAATGAGCATGGCATGAAGAGCCATATGAAGTCAGCAAAAAAGTGTGTGTGTGTGTGTATATATATATATATGTATGCATGCTACTATTATGGACTCGGATTGCCAATGAAACCAGGATTTTTCGCTTGTCTGTGAAAAATTCACACCATTTCAACCGTGACTTTTTCAGCTGTCATTTGGCAGTAAATAAGCGGCCGTGCGTTTCTGAGTGTGGATGGTGGGGCTGTTAGCAGTTAGCTCTGCTTGTTAGCCACTGAACCATGGCGGCAGCACGCCGCCGCCGGGCCTCACATCTGTTGATCCCTGCAGGACTCCACTCAGATCCAGACTGCAGAAGGTTTTATGGTTTGTTGGCTGTTCAACAGGGAGACGAGAGGCCTGGTTAGCTCATCTTTGTGCAGCTGAGCTTTAAGTACAGTAATAACAGTGAATTAATTTATTCAAATTATCCCAAAGTTTGAGATTTTGAGCTTTTTCAAATGATGATCAGTATGTCATGCGTTTGAGACAACGCAAGGACTGAAACAAATAGATGAGTGAGAAATTGATGGCATACTATAGGGTAGCTCCACACCATGTCTAAGTTTAGCATGGCCAAGAGAAGACACAATCCCAAAGATCTCAGCTGTGTGGGAATACTTCAAATCGCTGAGTGCCATAAAGTTCATCCTCTCTACACAACAATTTTCTCATCAGTTATAAAACTAATTTATAATTGATAACGTTGAGATGTGTGTTGTGTTTCTTGCACAATAATGGGCCAAAGATTTTGGGCCTACCCGGATCACACAAATAGATGATAAAATTTTGGGGTACAAAAGGGTCCATGTTAAAATATGGAAACATTATCCTTTAAAGTTACATTTCAGTTTGGGTCAAACATTTGGCTGCTGCTATTGTGAACACTGGCTCACTGCAAATACTCAGAATCAGAATTAGAATCAGCTATATTGGCCAAGTTTCTGCATAGCAAACAGGTAATTTGACTGTGGTATATCTCAGCTCTCTATACAAGAGTGTACATAAAGAATTAATAAATTGTTGAAGACAAAGGTCTACATGGTAAAAAGTAAAAGAAGTGAATTGACAAAAGGCCACCTGCCTTGACTCTCATATGAACTTAAGTGTCATTACATTCCTAACCAATAGGGTTCAATATGATGTCCTTTTGCAGCTATTACAGTGCTACCTCTTCTGGGAGGGCAGTCCACAAGATTGAGGAGTGTGTTTATAGGAATTTTCTACCATTCTTCCAAAAGCCCATTGGGGATTTCACACACTGATGTTGGACAAGTAGGCCTGGCTCTCAGTCTCTGCTCTAATTCATCCTAAAGATGTTCTATCAGGTTCAGGTCAGGATGCAGGCCGTTTAAGTTCATCCACATCAGACTCCGTCGTCCAGGTCTTTATGGACCTTGCTTTGTTCACTGGTGCACATGTTGGAAGAGGAAGGGACCCATGCCAAAGAGTTTCCACAAGTTTGGGAGCATGTCAAAAGGTTTTGGTATGTTGGAACATTCAAAGTTCCTTTGACTGAAACTAAGAGGCTAACCCCTGCTCCTGAAAAACATCCCAACACCATAATTCCTCCTCCACCAAATTTGACACTTTACACAATGCAGTTCAAAATGTACGGTTGTCATGGCAACCTCCAAACCCAGATTTTGCCAGATGGAAAAGCGTGATTAATCATTCCAGAGAATGTGTCTCCACTGCTTTGGAGTCCAATAGCAACATGCTTTACACCAGTGCATCTGATGCTTTGCTGCAATGGACTTGGTGATAATTGAAGGTATTTGAAGGTCAAATGACGTTTGGAACTCTGTAGCAACTGAACAATGTGTAGAAAGTCGGTGACCTCTCTATGCTATGCACGACTGGATTTGTTGCACAGGCATCCTTTGAGTGTTCCACGCTGGAAATCGCTGCGCTCCTAAGATCGGCCTGTTCTTTCACAAATGTTTCTAGAAACACCTGTGGCCAGGCCAAGTGTTTAGGATACCTGATTCTGATCATTGGGATGGGTGGCCAAATCTATGCCCTCATGTAAAATGAGGGCATGAAAAAATCACATGGAAATTCGAGGTGCATATAGTGTCAATAGTCTAAGCTTATCCTCAGAAAAAAGTCTAATAGGAAATATGTTTGCTGTGTCAGAGTGTACACCTGTTGACCGCTGAATGCTGTATGCTCTCTTCATGCATCTGAATTTTTCACTCACCTCTACAACAAAGACATTATCAATTCTTTCAGTGTCACTCGCTTCCACGTCCTAGATTAAAGAGGGAAACTGTGCCGCTAATGAAGACTTGTAATTTCTCTAATTATCACCCCCCTCAAGTGTTAGACAACGCCTTTGAACAAGAAGCTTTCAAATTAACTAAAGCTATCCGAAGGACACAAGTGCCCACTGGACAATAAGGAGGAAATTTGGACATATTAAAAGAGCCCTCTTTTCCTCACTTATGAGAATTGGCAGATTTAGAGTAAAAAAATAATGAATTATTTAATATGATAATCAGTAAATCACTATGAAATTGGAATCCCTTATACAAAAACACATCCTCCTACATTTTAAAGGATGCTTTTGACTATATTTAGTATTAGTATCACCAGACCTGTGCATTCAGCCCTTTTGTTAAACCTCAATGATGCATGCAATGCCTTTTTTGGTTACATTTGCTTAGGGAAAAAAACCCAAAAGATAATAAATCTGCAAGTACTGATTCAAGTATTGGCTGTTCCTTAGGTAGAAATTGTTAAACTCGATGCAGTCAGCTTGATGAATGTCTCACTAATGCACGCTTTGAAACTCATTACTCCTTTTTAAATGAGTTGTGTGGTAACCTCTAAATTTGTTGAAAGTAATTAGTTTCACCTTAAATTATTCACAAGAACCCATCAGAAGTGGGGAAATGTGGGCCAAAAGGGAGCGTGTGTTGTGAGACATTGAGAACGTAAACTGCCAATACAGATTTATATCCCTGAGGTCTGTGGAGGCCCTGACAGTGTTGTTACCTACAAATACAGTATGAACAAAAACGTTCAAACACAAGACATAATTCTCTATTTTGCCTTGAACTTCTATTCAGTTCAAAAACACAATTACAAGTGAAATGGTGTCTATTGCACTAGAAATCAAAAAAATTCTCTATCAAGATCTAAAAAAACAAATGCAAATATTTAATTTAAAAAAGTACTTTTGAGTCATCTGTCTGAAATCATCAATCTCCAATCATGAATACAAATTTTGGATTAAAACCATTTGGAAAATGATCTTGTTACCTGAAAGCTTTACCACATCAATTTTAGGTAGGTGCGCTTCATAAACTATCAACTGAACGTGTTTACTGTTGCGCCTGGTGAAAATACAGACAAAAAGACACAGGCTTTGACTCTGTTCATTTTGTCAGACAAGACTAGACGAATAAATTTTTAACAATAGTTTTTGTCACGCTAAAAAGGAGATGAAGGTGAGGCAAAATCGATTCAACCACTGGCTGTGATGAAAATTAACATGCATTTTTTGACAAAAGATGAGACGAAATGTACTGTATTGAAAAAGAAACAACATAATGGAAATCTTTCTTTTTGTGAGACTTTTTAAAATACAATTCCTTTGCTGGATGTTTGCCACTTGTACTTTTTTCCACGCTGCTTTTGGCGTGTATGTGTGTTTGCACGTGTCTGAGTGAGGAGCAGCGATGCAGCAAATAAAGTAAAGTTTGCTGGTAATTAATACAGAGTCATTTCCTGTGTTAACCTAATAAGTGTCCTTCCTGAAACACACTGAATAATAGAAGTTAAAAACATATTATTACATATTTTAGATATCATAGCTGCATCTGGTTTGACATTTATCTGCCTTTTTAAAAAAAAAAAAATATATATATATATATATATATATATATATATATTTATATATATATATATATATATATATATTTATATATATATTTATCTGCCTTTTAAAAAAAAAAAAAATATATATATATATATATATATATATATATATATATATATATATATATTAGTGCAATCTTTAGAGTTAGCAAATTACCCATCTTACACCACAATGCATAAAATATGCAAATCAGAACATTGATGTGTTTCTGTGGATAACAGAACAGGCACATGTAGCCATGTAGCATTCATATTAATTGAACATGTGGAGCTACTTCATTGGGTAGGGTTGGGGTTAGGTACTGATATTATTTATCTCCCAGCATGCAAGCCTAATAGGATGGGAGTGTCATTGAAGTATGATGTGCAGCCAGCTTTTATTTGCCTCAGAGAAGTTGACCAGAGGTCAAAATCTTCCTCTTTCCAGTCACGATCCCAACAAAGGAGAAGGCAGAAAAGTCCAACTAACTTTTTCTGTTGAGCCTCCTAACACCTCGCTGGATGAGGCGCTTGAGAGCTCACACTTTTAGGCTCCAACTAAGTAAAAAAGTTCATTTCACAGACAAAACTTTAAGAGAAATGGCTGTTGCAGTCCAGTGTTCTCCAACTTCCTGCACAAGAGAAAGTGTTTCCAGCTTCCCTCATTTGAGCTCTGCCGTGATACACGCTGCCCCGCTGGGTAATTGTTTGGCACTGTCTGATCCCTTGAGTTAGTGTTGTTAAAAAGTACAATTGCTGCTAGATTTTATGCAATGAATCTGTATTTTGTGTTGGCTTAATGCGAAGCATTAGCTACTGAGTATCTGCTGTAGATGAATGGGCCAGTGCAAGATTTCTCATTATTGCTTGCCTGAAGAATAGTAAATTATATTTTTCATATTAAAGTACAGTGACGCGCTATGTGTCCGGAGTAATGTGAAAGGAGACAACTGCTGCCTGTAATTATGACTACATAGACGCAGACTACACAGACACGCATAAGCACACACACTTCCACACATTCACTGTATCAGTCTGCAGCAGGTTGAAGTACAGAAGTAAATTTAACTTTTGACCCAAGACTCTATAAGGTCTGTTTTTCTTCAGCCTTTTTATTTTCTAGTTCAGCAAATACTACACGGTGCTATATAAATACTCTGGATGACCTTTACAGCCTTTATGTGGCTTGCTTTACTAAAAAAAAAAACTTTTTCAAACATTTTTATCAAATGAAATCTATCCAATGGAAACACATATATGTGACACAATGAAACAGCATAGTGCACCTATAATGAGCACATACAGCACAGTTATCATCTGACTTGTTTTTTTTTTTTTTTTTTTGCTTATTATGCCGTTTTTATTGTATAGGGTGAGATATCTGGCTTAATCTTTCTATGCTGTGAGTGTCCTAACGGTGCTGATTTAGGTCATTTATACATTACTATTTTGCCCCTACATTAAACCCAGGCAGCTCTCACAGTGTAATATTAGTCAATCTGCCAGTCAGTTTATATGTTTTCCTTTGGTAATTGCTTGCAGGTCTGTTCATCGATGTGTTGCACAGTGTGTATATATATTTTCCTGCTATTGCATGTATGGATCATGTGTGCCAATTATATTTTGTGCACTTGGCAATGTACATACACATGTTAACACGTGTGCATCAATTTCAACATGTAGCCAGCAGCAGTGATGTAAGCAAGCTTCTAATCTTGCATGTGTAAACGTGACCATTTTTGTCCTGTCTCAATTAGCAAAATATAGATCTTGTATGTAATATGAGATGCAAAACATGGATCATTGAGTGCATATTTGTGCTGTAAAGAAATAAACAGGCAATCACAAGATAATTGATAACTTTCCAAGAATCTGTCTTGCAGCGATGACCTTTACTCTCTAATTGATATATTATATTTTCATATCGGTTTGTCTACTAGAGTTAAAGATGATTTATTGCATTAATTGTCTCCATGTTAAACATTCTTGCCATAACTTTGTGGAGCATCGTGATGACTTGTATTACAAGACTCCGTTTCCCTCAGATTAAAGGAATAACTACGCTTCAGCAGGGACGAAAATAGTGGAATTAATATCACTGTTATCAAAGGACATGGTGTTCTACCCATGTTTGATAGGGGGTGATGTTGGCAGCGCTGATGAGCTCCGTTATTTGAAAGTCAATGAGTGAGAGAGTGATGCAGCAGATTGGTGTAATTAAAATCACCTTTCCTCCGAGATTTCATTTATCTTGCTTCTTTGGGGTTAGACTGGTTAGACAGTGATAAAGTGTGCGTGCACGTGTACGCGTGTGTACCAGTATCCTTGTGGGAGTTGGAGCCCCTCAAAGGGGAGATCGTGTTATAGATGGGATGAACAGTGGAAAGAAGTTGGTGGCATAATGTTAATAGAACCCTGTTGCAGTACAGGATTCATTTGTCATGTGCGGACGTTAAGCTTCTGCCTCCTCTCTGGGTGGCCTGATTGTGTTGTAGAAGCACTTTGCTGCATCACTGGATCAGCTGCCACTGAATGTTGCCATTCAACAGACATTTTCCACTTTTTTTTGTTTTGCCTAATTTCTGGACTTTATTTGTTCAGCAGAACTCATGATTTTAATTCAACATTGGAAATTTTGTCTGTGACACCAATATCTCTTTATTGGTCATTTGGTGTAAAGCTGGAGTTCGCTGTTATGTAGATAATTTACGAATCACATTGTTATACAAGTTATACAATGGTACAATTAAAAATATCCATGTTCAGACATACAGTATTTTCCTAATTCCTTCATATGGGAGACACAATGCCGGTTTAAAAAAAATCCTCTCCAGAGGTTTGCTAAAAAAAGGAAGATTAGAAATGAGCCTGTAATTAGGAGATCAGCACTGGTAGGGCTTTATAAGGAGAGATTTTACTCTAGCTGTTTAAGAAGCTGTGCAAAAAATGTATATCAGCAAAAAATGTTCATTATTTTCTTGGTGAGACACTCTAGTTGTTACTGGAGATTTATCATAACATCTGACTGCCTTACCGTGGGTTGTCTGTGTAGATTCTCACTCGTCCAGGTCATTGTCGTGTCAAAGGAGTTACTTGTACTGGACATTTTCTTGTAGCTTGAGAGACGTTTCACCTTCCATCCAGAAGGCTTCTTCAGTTCTGGCCTGATGCTGGAAACCAGGAGTTTATATCTCTGGATCATTGGGTGAAACTGTAAAAAACACTCATAACAATGGTCCATAAGTCACACTTCAAGGTGTGAAGTGGAGTGAAGATGTACTGCTGATTCCTGATGTGGTGGCTCTCCTGTGTTGTACCATGCGTTTATGGAGGGGTTGTTCACCAGACAGAAAACTGCCTGGTGGTGGCTCTCCTGTGTTGAGCCTTTGTTTGCGCAGTGGATGTTTGGTTTCTCCAATATATAAATCCGGGCACTCTTCACTACATTGTACAGCATAAACCACGTTGTTGAAATTTTGTCTTGGAGTTTTGTCCTTGGGGTGGACCAGTCTCTGTCTGAGGGCGTTGCCAGGCTTGAAATAAACAGAGATGTTGTGTTTTCTCAGTTTTTCAGAGACTGGATATGTATGGAACTACTACATGATGCCTTCTGTTGTTTTGTTTTTTGTCTTGGTGAATGCCTAGTTGGGGTAACCACAATTTCTAAGTGCCTGTTTGATGTGTGTGTGTTCCTTCTCTTTTTCTTCTGCTTTGGAAGGGGTGCTGTCTGCCTGGTGTTGAAGGGTTCTGATGACCCCCAGTTTGTGTTCCAGTGGGTGATGAGAGTCAAAGAGTAAATATTGGTCGATGTGTGAGTTTCCTGTAGACCTCTGTGCTGAGACCCCCACCTTTTTTTGGCAAGGACTTCACAATCCAGGAAAGGCAGTTTTCTGTCTTTAGAGTCCTGGTGAACAACCCCTCCATAAACGCGTGGCACAACACAGGAGAGCCACCACATCAGGACAGGACTCAGCAGTACATCTGCATCTAAAGGAAAAGGGACACTTTTTTAAAGACACGGACGTACACATCTTAGACAGGGAGGACAGGTGGTTTGAGAGGGGAGGGAAGGAGGCCATCTATGTCCATTTAGAAAGACCAACTTTGAACAGAGGAGGTGGGTTACGTCATAATCTGTCTGCTACATACGGTCCTGCTTTGAGATCTCATCCCAGGAAGTTTACCTGCTCTTCACCTTCAGAGCAGGACTCTCCTGGATCATGTAACCACAACGACTTTAATTCCATTGCACACCTTGAAGTGTGACTTATGCAACCATTGTTATGAGAGCTCCTGGTTTCCAGCATCAGGCCAGAACTGAAGAAGCCTTCTGGAATGAAAGGCAAAACATCTTCAAGCTACAAGAAAAAGTCCAGTTGCTTACAAGTAACTCCTTTGACCTTACCATGGGTTACAATATTCTATCCCTTAAAGTAAATTATCTACCTCTCTTGTCTACCCAATTGACAAGTATAACCAGTTATGTATTTAGTGTTTACCAGCAGTTCATGAATAAATAGCACAGAGATATCAAATTATCATTTCTGTTCACAATAGGATAGTATTTGCATGCATAACATTTAATTATATGCTTACACAACTATGATTAAATGCTTACAATAGTGTCTCTCTCAAATTGAATCAAGGGAACAGTATATGTAATTGTCTAGGAAGACATTTCGCTTCATCAGGGGGGCTTCATCAGTTCATCGGCATCGCAGACACCATAATATGCCACGCGGATGTAATTTTAGATACAGTTAGTATTCACAGACAATTTGCCTGTATGTGTCAGTGCTCACTGATTTAAAGCAGACACATGGACGCACGCACAGTTTACTGTTTGCGGATGAGTAGCCACTCACACAATTACAGCAGGGCAAAATGTATTTAGTCAGCCACCAATTGCAACTTGCAATTACAAAATTGAAGGTTTCAATGAACAAAATCACAGGAACACGTTATGTTAAATAAAAATACAAGTGCACATACCCTAAAGAATGTGCAAGCATTGCTGTTGAAATGAAGTTTGTGGGAGAGACAGTACACAAGGAGATGAAGGACAAAATATGGCAAAATGAAAAGAAAAGAGCAGAACACAGCGTGAGAGCTCTCACACAACTAATGTAGCCTGACCAATGACTATCATTACCACTCTATATGACAATGCAGCGGTTTGACAGATCATTTATAGCAGCACAGCTAAAATGGCATTTGTGTTCACCATATTTTGTGGTTCAGAGGATCAGCACAAGACGGATGTCTATGTCTAGTTGTAGCATACATTCAGATAGTAGAGGGTTAAAGAATAAATTAATTCATCACCCACAGGCTTTAATTTGCTCTCCACTTTCAACTCAGAAAAGCTTTGAAAAAAATAATTAACAGGTTAATGGCTAACACATGTGCCGTTTGAACACTTCATCTAATGTTGACTTCTGTCGCTGTTTTTTTCTTTCTTTTTTTTGATGGAACCTCGTTGGCTTCTTCAAACAGTTTTTAGCCTCAATGGAATTTTTGCAGTACTTTCCGGTCAAAGAAGTTAAAAGATCAGTGGGCCAGTAGGGTTTTTTTTTTTTTTACATTGGACTAAGGGCGACATGGTGGAATGGTGAGTAGCACTGTTGCCTCACAGCAAGAAGGTCATAGGTTCAAGTCCTTGGGCTGGGTTCATTGTGATCTGTTGTGGATGTGCGTGTTCTGTGTGTGTGTTCTGTCCAGGTTTCCTAGTTTCCTCCCATAGTCCAAAAACATGCTTATGTTGATTGAAGATTCTGAATTGCCTGTAGGTAGGTGTGTGTGTGTGTGTGGTGTATCCCTGCCTCTGACCCGTGTGACCCTAATGAGAAATAAGCGGGTTTAAAAAATTGGACTCAAATTGGAATAAACAATGTAAGAGCCCAATATGATTGATTCACATCATTATAAGATGCACATATTTTTCAAAAATTCCAGTATATAGGATGGAGCAAAACTCAAATTTCCAATTAAACTACATGCTGAACATTACTAGAAAATTATAAAATGGTATGAAATCCTCCCAAAATACCCCCCTTTAAAAGCAGTTCTTATTGTCCTTGAAATGAGAAATGGGCATTTATTTACTATTATATTTATTAACCTATCATGTATAATGTCTATAATAGAATGTTAAGTTTCTTTAATTTGTCATTGGTGCATATATTTGTTTATTATTAGAATTAATTGACATAATTACTATACATTCAAGCAGCAATCTTGGAGAAGCAGTCGGCCTCTTCTCAACAGGCACTGCTCCAAATTTTGAACAGATTTATTTTTGCTTGTGTATTTATATAAAAAAAGTACTTAATCATATACTGTGTATAAAGCATCGTCTAGAACGCAGCGAGAGTGAGTGGGAGTCGGTGTGGCCAACAGTCAACATCTATGTCAAAAGACCACGTTGAAAGAAATGCCGGCGTGTTTCTAAGCAACACGCACGGCCTCAAACACACGGATCCAACCAGGAGATGTTTTTTTTTTTTTTTTCCTCTTCCTCGGTGTACTCTAGCCTCGTCTGATCCCTGATAGTCCTCCATTTCTCTTTTTACAGCAACAAAACATCTTTAATGCTCCCCACAGAGCCCTACGCCTCCGGTCTCGGGGGGATCAGTCAACTACAAACTTTCAGTTCAGCATCTAGCACTTTTCAAACTCCCCTCTACCCACTTACTTTTATTGCGATTGAAATGGAGACCATGACGTTTAATTGCTGTTGGGAGTATATAGGGGACTAAGTGCCTGTTCACTGGAGTGATCATTGATAATGAAATTAAACCACTAGAAAAAAAAAATGGAGAGGCTCAGAGCGATCACCTGATCTGTAAACTGACTTAAAAAACCCTGTAACACAGAAGGTAGTATCACATGCTGACATTCTCCACTCCCTTCACCCAACTCTGCCCTCTGCCCTCCGCTATTTCGCTTGCTGATGCTCAGCAGCCCAGTCATGACAGCCCTCAGCATGCCTCTATCTCAGACCAGAGGAGTGCTTGACATTGTCTCCTTCATGCTGAGGCCAAAGTCATGTTAAGATCACAGGCTCTTCATTAGTATTCAGGTGTTGGAGAGCTCTTTTGAGCTGAGTGGGCCACAGATCGTGGCCAGTCTGCCTGAAATAAAGCGCTACCGAGAAAAGTGAAGAAACAACCATCTCAAAGCCGTTTTTTATATTTTAGGATTCTTTCTAGCTTTCTCTTTGATCCTTCAAGGTCCACCATACTGTACAATACAATGCATTTCTCCACCACAGTTGCAGGAAATAAGTGTGCTTACAACATCGCCCTCCCACACTCTGGTAAAGGCCAAAAAAATTATTTAGTTGAGCCAGTTCACCCAAATTACACCTCAAAAATATTCTAAATATTGCATTTTCGGGGTAGTTTTTGGACTCCTATTTGGCTTCTTCAGGGTGTAGGATATGATATACATAATATGTGACATCATCATGTAGATTTCAGCATTTTATCATCTTACTCCCACAGCTTCCTCTACCTGAATAATTTATACATCAAGAATGTAGACAATTTTGGCCTCTCTCTGCCAATGTTGCTTCCACTGAAGTAGGAGTCAATCTGTTTTTTTTCGTAGGTCACCAAAAGATTGCAGACAGTGCTGACTAAAAGTCTAATTGCCTCCCATGTTAAATCAGTTCTGTAAACTGGTAATCAAGACCAGAGACTATGGAGATTACCCTGCCACTTTTTTTTTTAATTTTATCTTAACATATCAAATTCCACATCGTCCTCATCTGTGAAGTCTTGGTACAGTAATTCATGAGCACATTTTATATGTAACTTTTTTTTTACTCTTAATATATTTAAAGTGTCTGTGGTTCAGATTTGATTTCATCTCATTCTGAGTGACAGAGAAACATTTAAGTAGCATATAAGTGCTATGGTACCTGGGGGGGGGGGCAGTTACCATAGCAACCTGTGCTTTAAGGCCATTTTCACACACACAGACACAACCACACACAAACTAATTAAGAAAAACAAAACAGTAACTACCATAACAGGAAACTTAAGATGAGCCAAGTTCCTTGAAATATAAGCTTCTAATATTTATTATAGGTTAACAGGGAACTCAGGATGAGGCTATTTTATCAAAAACACAGCTAACATAGTTCTATGCATGTCCAAGCAGTGTTACCCATATTCTGCACTTAAATCATTGAGTCAATCTTTATTTGTCACATATAATCACAGTGAAAACTAACTCTGTCAGCAGCCATTCTTTCATTGCTTAAACAATATTAAGCAGCCATCACGTTGTTCCAATGACTTAAGCTGCTTCAGCAAATTTCTTTTTTTATTTCTCATGAATCAATAGATGAACGTCTATTTTAAACAATATAAAGAAAAAAAGGTTGACAATTCCATTATCTGGACTACCTTATTCTGCAGGTTGATGACTCTGTCTGATGGTTTGTAGAATATAATTTGTTGTACTTTGTCCTATATATATTCACAACTATAGTTCTCAGTTATTAATACGTGAACCGACTCCTTTCTGTATCAGAGAGCTACACTCATTGTGCAGCCTGACATTTTTTCATCCGGTTTTATTCCTATCTCTATTTGGTGTGGCAGCCGAGAGAGAAGAGGCCCATACTGTATTAACACATAAATCTTTACTGAATCCAACATCTGCTGCCATCTCGGAGGTTTTTCGTCACTACCTCCCTTTTATTTCCCACATCCCCCGCACTGATTCTCTCCACAGTCTGAACCACATCTGCAGCATAGTCATTTCAAACTAATGATGCCTGGAATAGAAATTTAGTCTCAAGCCTGTCTTTTCCTCTTAGTTCATTTTTTTTCTTTATCTCTCTCTCTCTTAGTGCCATGGAAATTCAGTAAAAAAGAAAAAAAATAGCAAAGAACAACAAGCAGTGACCATAAAATGCCCTCCTTGGCTCTCTGAGTCAGACTGATGTTAGAATGTGGAAACAACCTTGCTGCTTCCAGACAAGCACAAGAGCAGCAACCTGCATGTTTGCAGGCGGCAGATGGGACTTATAATTAGGATGGAAAACATGTACTGCCTTTTGTTAACACTCAAAATGCCACTTCATATAAGTGACAGGCTCATTTAACATGTTTTCAGGGGGAATTCTTGTCTTGCTGTTCAGCAAAGCGTTCACTAATTATAAATTTAGGGGTTTGCTTATTTAAAGAAACAAAACGTGACTTTACCCAGTACCTCATCACATTTACTATTTATCTGGTTCACCATACTGGCAGGACTATTGTCAGCCTGAATCTGTATTTGAGGTAAAGGCTGTCCACACACTGCTGAGAGCATTCATGTTGGATTCCCTGGAAAGTGTAACCTAAGAAATTTAAGAAAGAAAAATGGACATTATGGACATTTGTCTGCCGTATATGGTTATGTACGTAGTGATTACTGATATCGCATCCTCATCCTCGTCTTTCACAGCAAGAAGCTATGGAAATTGCATAAATACACAAAATTGTAGGATGAAGAAATGTTATCTCAGCCTACATTTATTCATGTATATATATATGCACAAATATTATTGTATGCAGTAAATCCATTGAAATGCCAGGAAAAAATAGATGGTGCCCAAGCCAACCGGTAAGGCTTCACACGTTTACTGCAGTTCAGTATCAGACACATGCACATTTATTTCATCCATAATCTATTGACACACACCTTCCAACATGCCTGCCGAACACTCGTGAAAGAGTGGACATGAAGAATATTTTTTTATGTGGGGTTGTGGGAGTGGATGGTGTGATGGAGATACAGCAGGAGATAACGTCCCGCTGCTGTGATGATCTCTGAGACTAAGAGCAATCCGCAAAGATAATAGAACTTACATGTTGGAGAGAAACACATCTGTTTATTGCCCGGAGGTTGACATAAAAGCCTGTGTGGGAAAGGATTGTGGATGGTGGGTGTGGGCTCATCTCAGAGGGGGGGGGGGGGGGGGGGGGGAAGCGCTTAAAGCCCCCATAGCTTTTATTTTTATGACGTCTATTGGAAATTGACTACAGTGGGTGCTCTGTGAAGTGAAGATGCGTGATTGTCAGGTGTAGTTAATGTCCACTATACAGCGATGGGAAGAAGAAAGATGGAGCACAAAAGCAAAATCGGATGGATGACGCACAAGGGTGACGTTTCCATCTTCACTCGGTGGTGGACGGGGCCTCGCAGCGGTGGGATGGTGGGTTGGAATCACTGAGGTTAGCTGGCTCGCTTTCTGCTTTTAAATCCCTATTTGTGTCATATTGCCTTTATTCGTTGTATTCCAATGGTGTGATTTCATTGATGCAATACTATGTTGATTCCTTAATTAGCTTGTTCAGACATGTTCTTTATAAATAACGATTATTAGTATTTAGGCAGACCATTCCTACAGCAACTTCATAGCCAGATTAAAAGGGGTGGACTAACATTCCAAACGCAAAAATCAACACCCTGATTGACTGCGTGAAGGCGACATATCAAATGCAAATTGCGGACACTTCCCACATTGGTTTTCTGTCCCCCTACAAAAACAAAATAAAAAAATTGTAGCCCAGACCTGTGGAATCCATAGCTTAGCACCTAATGATGAATGTCCTGCCCTTTAAACTGAATTTGTCATGTAATATAATTCTACTTGATATGCCAAGTGATGAAACGCACCACAGTCCTGAGATGTGGGGAAGTAGGTGTCGGACAGGGCTGGGTCTCTCCCAGAATACAGAAAGCCTCGCAAGCAGGACACAACTGAAAGTTGAGAGACGCAAATAAGCATCTTGGCGTTTGCTCTGGGCAGGTTTTTGTCTCATTTCTGGGATGCATAACGCAGCAGCCTGCCTGCACTTTTACATCTGCAGGGGAGGCACTTGCAGAGCCAGCATCAAGAGCCCCAGTTAAGATCGTCTTTCTAGACTCATTCCAAAGCTCATATTTCGCAAATGCAACAACTTGTAAAAAAGGAAATACCTTTTTGAGATATATTCTTTTTTCTTTGCTGTTTTAGTCTTGCTGTCAGTGAATTTTATTTCTGATTGAGGAAATGATAAGCTGTAGTAATACAATTTTTCTTCGAAATGCAAAAGCATCTGAGAGTCTGTCTAAAGCTGTGCTTTCCACACTTGGGGTCAAATTGTATGAGGTCCCAAGATGATCAGATATAGTGCAGATACATACCTATACGAGCATATTTCTGTTGCACAAAATTTGGTTTACTCTTGTGAAATGCTGAACATAATTTGTTAGCAAGTTAAATCTTGCAATTTAACCCATCTGAAGAGGATAAATCCCTTGCAATTTAGGCCAAAAATGTATAATTAGAATGAATTATCTTGATTACTTTGCCATCTCTCTTTTTAAAGTGGTGGTTAGGGAATGTTTTTCTCATTGAGGAGAAATTAATAAGCTTTTCAAAATGTATTTTCTTTTGTTATTCAGTAGCTGGTAATATTATCAATGGGTCACAGTTCAATATTTGTCAAGTGTATTTCAACACAATGGCCTACAAAACAAAAAAAAGAAGACTCTTTTTTTCTGGTTCATTTGATCTAGTGATAGAAAAGTTTCCAGGAAGGTGAAGAACTTTTTAAACACAAAAAGATTTTAAGTATTTCAATAAATAAGTTAAGTACATTTAAAGACATTTTTTCAGGTAAGTTCCTTTCATTGGGTACAACATTAAGTACAGTATATCTTAAACATATATTCCATTAAACCCAGGTAAATAAATACAAATTTAAACAGTAATTTAGTTCTACTTTTTTTTTTTTTAAATAAACACTTTTGCTTCATGTTTAATCCTAAATTTCATACTAACTAACTGGCGCACAGTACTCTAATATTTTAGGACAACAAATATTATAATCATATGAAAATAAATATTTAACGTTGTAATTTAATAAAGCAAAAAAAGCAACTAATTAGCCAATACTACTCTAAAAATAAAATAGGCTTAATTTGCAATAAATAACTATAAAAAATAAGCACAAAGTAAATATTATTATTTTAGCCAATTACAATGACTAATATTCAATCTGCTTATAAACAATGTTAAATTCACCTAACAAGCTTCTAAGATTGTTTCCGCTGCTGATTAGTCGGTTCTCTCTCCCCCGTTGAAACGCACCCAGCATCGCGTGCGTGCACTCCCATGGTGAGCGTGCTCCCATTGGTGATAGCCGCTACTTCCAGCATTTGTAGGCAGCGCTGGTGTTACGGTCAATTATGAAGATTGATTCCTTACAGGGGTCACCTCGGTCAGCGGGCTCTAGTGTCGACAAGTTGCCAATGTGGCAACTTGTGCTTGTGCTAATCGCATGGCGTCGCCCGGTCAAACAAACATTTCCCAACACGAGGAGTGAACTCCTGTCAGGGACGCTGCCGCATGCAATCAGTGCATCAGTGCAGCTTAATCGAGCTATGCTCTGAATCTGGTTTTGGTGTCTAATCGAAGTTCTGTCCTTGTCCCAGTTTACATGCAACAGAGAAAACCAGATTACTGACAGGAATGTCTCTCCCCCTCAACACTAGAGGGCGATATGTGTCGTTTCAACAGGTTAACACAGTTGCAGTCTTTTATGTAGATGGGTTATGAACTAACTGGTGCGCAGTACTCTAACATTTTAGGACAACAAATATAATAATCACGAGGCTTTTTCCACTCTATATGTATTGCACACCTTACTTATAGTGCATGCTACCACACTGATTTTGAGAGGTAGGCAAAAGCAATATGGTGTTGGAGTGCTTTGGGTGTTGGGTTCATGCTCATATGCTAGCGTGGAGGGTGTGGAGCATGCACACAAGCATTGACTAGTTTAGTCACATTATCTGTGTGTTCTAGTCCGAGTTTGACAACTCGGATATTATTGTGTTTACATGCACTGCAGTTGTCCAGGTATATTTGGATTAAGGCAATTTGTTTTTTGTCATGTAAATGTGCTGAATAACTGCACCCAAGACACTGTAGACCTGCTGACAGTTAACACTGCAACAGATTGATTACATTTATTTTACACTTTTAATTTTTTTTTGTAATTATTAAACCATATAACACACAAACACAAAAGGAGAAGGAAAGGATTATAAAGGATTTAAGACCTAAATTAAAGATATAGATATATTCTCAAAATGAAAATGTGTATTTCCAAGTATTTACCCTCTCTAAGTAAAAGAAAAGAAATTATGGCATGTCATGTATTGTGAGAGTAATCCTGAGAGAGAGACTCGATCCTGTCTCTGCTTTACAGCATTGTCTCAGCATCTGGATGTGGAGGCCGCCAAAACTGTCAAAGATGCAAGCAGCAAAGGTGTTGAGGTCAGGAAGGTCAGAGGGCCCCTTTGTTTTTTTGCCAATAGGTGCTCTGCGAAAGAACTGAGTGATCCAACAGTGATGCAGCATGTGAACAAACAAAGCTCTATCTCTCTCTCTCTCTCTCTCTCTCTCTCTCTCTCTCTCTCTCTCTCTCTCTCTCTCTCTCTTTCTCTATCTCTCCATCCCTTCCTCGCAGGTGCCAAATTTCACACAAGCATTCTCTTGCTATAAATGTCATGTCTTGCAAACTCAGGATTTTTAATACAAAAAAAAACAACAAACTTAAAGGACACTCAGAGCACACACCTTCACCAAGGCCAGTGTCTGGATTTCTATTCTGACATTCACCTTTGTAAGAACAAACAATATATGTGATGCCATGCTATTCATTAGGATGGTGCCTATAGCTCAATCCCCAGGCCAGAGTTCTGGCAATTGCTTAATCATTAATAATCCGTTGACCAGCAGGAGCCACTACTACTACTACTACTAAAACAATCACTGTGCCGTGTAGCTCATTGTTGAGGTTAGCAACATGGACAAAGAGATAAGCCTGTCTTACCTCATCCATCTGTCCACATAAAAACCATTAGTCAGTGTTTTACAAATTAAATGTTTTTTATCTTTATTGTTCATCAGGATCTCCTTCAAATTGTGGCCTCTTCACCCCCTAATAGATTATCATCTCATTTCCACTTCACAAATCTTCCAACAATTGCAAAGGCAAAAGACGACAGCAACAACAATCCATCTGTTTCCCTATTTCCTTTTCTTGATATTTCTTTGCAGATATATATGACTGTGCTGCAGTCTGCTCGCCTCTCCCTTAACATTCACACATTATAGCCTTTGTTAAAGTGAAGAGATTATGTTTCGAAGCTGTCTTTTAGGACAGTGTTGGAGGGATGGGATTTGTGAAGTCAACCTTGCCAACTGGAAACATTACGGACTAAATCCCTGTTGACGTGGTTCCAGACCAGCCATAGTTTTCCTGCAAGGAAATTTATCCCTTTCAAACGTCACACAGATAAAGTGCGTCTGCTGTGCTGAGTAACCAGATGTCCTGCAGGATGTGCGAGATGGAATCTGGTAATTATGGTGTATTAATGTCTGCAGATGTACTGGGTTGTACTTCATTAGAACGTATAGATTAAATTAATCAGACCAAGAAACCAGAAGAACTGTTTGGCTGCATTTCGATAACCTAATTAATCACTTGACGAATGAAAGCTGGGGACATTAATATTCTGCCCCAAGAGAGAAACACATATTTCTTTTTGTTTTATATTCAGCCCAATTATTATGTCTGCTTGCATGTTCACATTTTTGTGAATGGAGCACCACTCTGATGAATCTCAATCATTATTGTTATATGCATAATATCACATCAGCACATTTTATTATTTTCAAACTTTTCTTTTTACTTTACTGCATGTTTACTGTAGAGTATTTTATCATGTCCTGTTATTAAAGGATCGTGCGTGCCGGGCTGTGCACGACAAGCAGAAGAATTGTATCTGATCATTTTCAGTGATATTAATGTGAACATGTGGTGGAGGATTCACTGAGAGAAGCAGGAGAGAGAGTCCATTGTGCTTCAGGTGCTGAATAAGTTTTAAATTGCAACAGTAATGGAGCTGTTTGAATGAAATGTTTCCTTCCCTTATATCATATTTTAACTTGCTGCAGTCTCTCTCTTTCTGACACTGCTCCTTGTAGTGCACCAGGTGCCAAATTTCACACAAGCATTCTCCTGCCATAAAAGTCCTGTTGCAAACTCTGGCTTTTTATTACTAAAAACAAGGGGAAAATAAATGTATCGGGTCTATAGCTTATTGTTGGACAAAAAAATAAGTCTGTCTTACTTTCTGTAGTAGATTATCTCCTCATTTTCTCTTCACGCGTCTTCTGACAATTGCAGATAAGAATAGTTTTTTTTTTTTTTCCTTTTTTCACATTTTGATACAAAGACATTAATTTAGAAATGTTGTTGTCTGATAGAACTTTCATTAAAAGATGAGCAACAATATCAGTCTGTATCTGTTTTTATTGTTTCAACAGAGAAAAAATTATTATTATTTATTAGTCTTTATTTCCGATTTTTAAGTGACTGCTCTCGTTAAGGAACATGTTAAACTTTAAATGTTAAGGTCACCAATATCAGAATAATAAGAAGCCATCATTTACACAGATATATGAAGACGGTAAATGTTTTGTAATTGACTTTTTGGGGAATCATTTTGGTAATTTCTAATTACAATCCAGTTCTTGAGCACCGTTCAGCTGATCCTTAAAATTTGTATAATTTAATTTCACCTCCTGTCTCTGATTTCCTCCCACACCTTTTTTCTTATTCTCTGCACTGAATATAATGCAGTTGGTTGCTGGTTATATAGTCTGTGATTAATGGAAATGTTCTTGCTCCAGAAGAAACTGCCTTGCCAGAAGCAAGCCTATTTCAAAGACACTTTACTAAGATACGTGCAATTATTTGGCTTTTAGCCTTCTCTGCTCCGCGTCTGCTGCATAATGCTCAGCTACAGGATTTGGCTTTAATATCCCTTAAAATGAAGATTAAATTACCAGCCGTATTTAGTGAAAATTGAAGAATCTAACTCTGAATATGTCTGATATATATATATATATATATAATTCCACAAACAACTGCTTAAAATGTGACCTGTTCAACATATGAATGCATGCACCATGCACCGCAGCATAGTGTGATAGCCTATAAATAGATTTTCAGTCCTTATGGCACATACATAGGTGAGTATATGAGAATTAATATTAATATAAGAACTCCTACATACAAAACCTCAGCAAACAAGCTGTCATTCAAGGATGAGAAAATGATCCATGACAACCCCACTCTGGTCTTTAAACCCGGTCTTATCTGCATGCTTGGTTACAAATGTTTTACACATGTATTAAGTTATAAGAACTGGTATGTGGTAGACGTGTATCCTTCACATACACCATGATTAAATCCATTTATTGTAATATGCAATTCTTTCCTGTTCTAATATATTGGATTCCATCCTGTGCACACATTTATTGTATTGTATCTATCTGTGCTAGAAGATTGATCCATCCTCTTACAGCATTTACCCATCTGTTGAAGACAATTGAGACAAGTGACTTGACTAGAAACCAAGGGTTTTAAAATAACCCTGGTTGTCTGTATTATAGCACTCAGAAATGCTCTCATTCATTACACAAACCACAAATTAGTGGACGGTTTTATTCATTTTACAGTTCTCTATTATAAACACATGAACTACATATGAACAAAGATATGAACACTTACATAATAATACTACATATGAACACACATGATCGCTTGCATGAATTATATATATGAAATTAACTACAGACTCTTCATATATTTCATGCAGAACTACAAAATAGTTTGTATTTTAGCATCCATATAATGAAGGGCTACCCTTTTTTATTCTTCTCATTAGTCGGTCCACTACAATAGCCCTGCAATAAATGATCATTTTTTAAAGGGTTACAATTATTGGATGAGGTATGAAACCTCTTTAGACCTTCAGCTATTTAGAATATTACCCCTGTGAAATGCCGTTGACCTTTTCTGCACAGATTATGGACGTACAGCGTGTAACAGGATACTAAATATTTTTTTGCTCAATATTGTGTCAAAAATGTGGTGAAAATGGAAACCAGAAGATATGAGATGTAATTCTGCTTTATTTTTATAATTCTGAAGCAATGTTGTGCTGCCTGTACTGTGTGTGTGTGTGTGTGTGTGTGTGTGTGTGTGCACTCTAGCTATTGACTGTAGCCTTGAGATCTCTATTTGAGCATATTAAAGTGTATTATGTGATGTGCTTATAAGCTTAGTTTGGTTTTTTGTGAGCTTTTAAATCAAATGGTGCTCGGGTGTGCTTTGAGTGGTATGCATTTAGATGACAGATACAGGATATGTAGTGCTTCCAGGCATGACATTCATGAAGAGAGAACACAGAGCGTCTCCAGCTAACGTGTGCGGCCTCCGAGCTAAAGGTCAGCAGCAAGTGGAGGGCTGAGATGGAGAAAAGGTCAAGCCTCTTTCAGAAATGCTGGAAACAAAATAGTAACTATCATAAACAAGTGTAACATATCCTAAAACCCTCGTTAATACAAATAATAACATTAGTTTCACGAGGATGCATGGCCGAGTGTCAACTGGGATGCTCCGGTGTTGTACAACAGGATGGAGGTTTTGAATGATGTGCCGTCGACAGTCTGTTACCCAGACCAGTGTTGGAGAATGTCACAGCACTTATGGCACAGACAGCATAGATGTTAATGTGACATTTAAACCAGACCGCACAGTTGGACGCCGTGGCCTTCAAGTTTATATGGACACGGTGTCCCACAGTCCTCGAAGAGATATTAACTGAATGTTTGCTGTCACAAGCTTGACTTCACATCAACATCACAATTCACATATGATCAAATAATCAGGGGTTGTATATTTTTTTGTTGATTTCTGCTATTTCCAGCCTTACTTGCTACCTGATTCAGATTTTTTTTTTGTTTTGGTAAAATTAACAACTTACAATAAATTTGAATTAATTACAAAATTACCTTTTCTTCAATAAACCACATAAACACTGCATATAAAATCTAAAGGCACCATAAAAAATAACTAAAACACAATGCGTTATTATAAAGATTACACAACCCAGAAAGATAGGTGTCTGTGAACACAGCCTGTAAAGTAAAGCCGTACTACATAGGGATTGTATACAGTATATTATATATAGACTCGAGGAGCAAGGAGCTACAAAACTGCAGCCTAATAGATTGAGAGTAAACAAAAACGCTAGCTGTATTAAATTGTGATTTATTATTTTAGCATACACTATATAAACTATCCCGTCGTGGCTTAAGTTCATGCAACAAAATGACATTTTTCCATTTATCTGTGTGTCACTCATAAACTTTTTTCAACTATTAAAAGTAATTAATGGGGTTAGAATACACAATTAGAGGTCCGGTGGTCTGGTTGACACCAGTGGCTTGATATGACATCAAGTTCCCAGCCTGAATAATTGTCCGTCATTAGTAGTTTCTAGTGTCTGATTTGTCCGCATATGGATGGGTATCATTAGGATTGTATCAATGTTGCCTATTGTCTTTAATGCATTGAATCTGTCTTTATTGCCATCACATATGTTGAAGAACTGTTCATCATATCCGCTTCACACTCGGCATGTCTATTTCTGGGGAGTTAAGTAACTGCAGGTTCGAATTTGATGCAATTTTGCTAGATAGCGGTAGTGTAGGAAAAAATGTATTTGTGGCTTGTAGCTTTCAAACCATGAATCTCAGAATATAAATTCTTCATTCCATAAATTTTGTGAGCCCAGACAATTGACATTCACATTGAGCCAGGCCCTTTTGTGTCTACATATGGATTTTTCTACCACGGGGAGTTTTAATCAGATCTTTGAGCAGTCATCAACAAAACCACTGCACAACATCACTGGACCAAGTTTGGAAAAGGTTTTATTTCGGATTTTATATATTCTATCCAGTTTTGTTAAGGTTGACACCCTTCTATAACTATAATGGAAGGAATCTCTATATATACGACATTTATTCACATATCTTATGAACAGTTTATCTGATTAACTTCACACTGGCTGAAAACCCAAGGAGTGCACTGTCGAGTGTGAAGCTGATTGGATGAGTGTCGGACAAGGCTGCTTCAACACGTGTGGGTGATAAGCATTCGACAGGGTGTCAGCTGATATGTGAACAGAACAACACTTCAGGGGCCAAACAAGTCCAGGTCAGAACTGCTACTATGTTAGTTCTTCACAAATGTTTTATCCTCCAAAAAGATGTTTAAAAATGTTAAAATTAGATATTGATTGATTGCACCCCTGCACTCACATCATGGCATGAACAACATTATGACATTTGTTCTACTTTTTCAAATGAAAATCAAGTGCAGAGAGAAATTTACCATATGAAATTCTCTCACCACCTCTGACAAGTGCACAGGAACATTGCAATTACAATACAAAACGCGCCGTGGAATGCTGGACAGAGATGTTCCACATGCTCGCTGAAGATCTATGTTAAAATAATCTTCAGTAAAAACTGTGATTTCCCAGAGTTTGACGAAGCTCTGGAGGAAACCGCTCAGTGCATCCCTTATTCATTTTCAGTTTCACTTCAGGTTTTTATATTAATATGTTCAGGAAGGATGCCTTTGAGAAATATTGGACAAATTAACAGTAGTTATGTCATTAATCAGAGTCCCATGCTAATGTATTAATTGAAAATATATGTAAACTCGCAATGTTTTGCGATGTACTTTTTTCCTTTAAGGTCCAGACATAGAATGTCCACACAGAAAATAAACTATAATCCTTCATAAGATTAATTGCTGGCTAATTGTTGTAATGAAACTACTAATGCAACCTTGCTGCATGCATTGAGCACACACACACATGTACAGACACAAACACCCAACGCTGCTTTGACCTGTCATTTAGATTCAGTCTCTGTATTAATCCTTTTTCTTTTTGTTTAATTCTATCTGATGAAATGCTGTGAGATCGCTTAGATCAGCGGATTCGGTCAATCCAAGGTTTGCCAAAACGTAAACTGTCAACGGTTTCCTCTGTGTAATTTCCCGATTTCACATATCATTGTCCAAACACGTTCGTGCAAAGGCCGGCAACTAAACATCGCGTTTTTCCTCCCTGTGCTAGTGTCTGACTTTGGCTGAGGCAGTCTGTTTCTGAAGCAGAAACTTAATAGTTTCTGACAGGGTGTGTGATTTCCTCAAAGCCATTTAGATATGGTCCAGTCTCCTAAGAACTAAAGACAGGATTCAATAAGTAATGCCTCAGAAGGCCCCAGCACCTGGCGAACCCTGTCACCTTCTGGCTAACTGTAATCATTTGTGATCGCCCCTGTGCGCTCGCTGGCCTCCCAACAGCACATGTTTCACTCAGGCTTTTAGACGCACATCAAAAAGCATTATCTCTGAAGCAGTGGATGGGGGGCCAGGATGCATAAAGCACGGACGGAAATAAAGACATTAACTCTGTCTGCAGGCCAAGGTTGCTGGACTGTGCCGTGAATGACATCAGAGCCGGTTTTACATACAATGTTAATAACACACTGAAGTTCAGGATAATAACATACTTTATTTATACTCATGAGATTGATGGATGGATGACCCTCACTTACAAAGATGTTAAGTCAATCACAACAAGAAAGGACAAGAAGCTACGACGTTGTACAAAATGTAACAAATAAGAACATAAAGATTCACAGGTTCGAGCACATATTAATATATTAACATCATTAAAGTGCAAGCCAAAACAGTTCACTTTTTAACAACTTCTAAAAGGTGTGAAACGAGATGTGAATCATACAAAAACGGTGGCGAGCAGAATTCGGAAGGTTGCAGATCAGTGATTTAAAGTGGCTGTAAGGTATCAGAACAATCGTAGGTTGTAGGATATATGAGTCACTGTTAGAACTTCAGTGTCGACCTGTTGATCTGAAATATATGACTGACATGACCAAACTATACATCATGTACATAATAGAGAGACGTTGAGATTAATACCCAAGTGCTACCTGTAACAGTCAAATATGTTCTCTTCCTTCTTTCCTGTTTATATACTCTTAATACGTCTTTTTCCTGCAAATTAAGTGGAGACAACGTGGTAGATCCCAGGTTCTCCGCCTATAGAGTATAGTGCCATTACACGGTAAATATGGCTTTAAAGACTCAGCAGCGGGGGGGCTCTGCTGTTTAATGAGCATCCTCTCCCGCTCTGCCGCAATCAAATGAGAGCCTAATTTGATTTTCCCTCTTGACCTCTATTCCTCTCAGAAAAACAACAAAGCTCTGGGAAATTTTTCAAAGGCTTGTGCAGGACGAGAAAGATTCATGGGTGCGTGAGAAAGAGAAAGAGAGGATAATGATCGGATTTTTTTTTTTTCTCATGAGGATATAAAGTATAGATAGCGCACATCATGCTATTGCTAATGTGCACACACATGCGCGAGCATGAATTCTGTGCCACACTTTGGTTCATCTCAATAAATGTCAATAAATGTAGATTACATAAGCCAAACGGTTATTTTAAATGACAGCAGAAAACATAGCAGGAGCGCTTTAAAGAGGCAGCAGAGAGGGATTAAAGTCTATATTTGCGTCTTTTTTTTTTTTTTTTTTTTTGTAGGACCCCTGTTGGAAACGTGTCCTATGATTTGATCCCTTAGATGTGGCAGTTGATGAGACCACTTCAGAGGCAGCCAGCAGACCATGGCGTCTCCATGGAGCAAAACACACAGCGGGTGTCTAGACCAATAGTAATGCCCTCATGTGCTGATACCACCACATCTACACTCCACATGTGCCCATGCCGCAGAGGCAAAGACTGATTTATTAACTTGAGACATGAATCCGTGAAAAGCCAATCTTCCTGTTGGCGAATTCTTAACTGTACACCAACAAGCCAGGAGCGCAGCGTCTGTACTGCATCCTGCGTGGTTTTATTTCTTGTCAAATGACCGTATATTCTGCAGTTATATTCAGTTTTTCACATGCTGCGATTTGTGCCTCCCCTGAGGTGAAAGAAAGGAAATGGTTGGAGTTTGGTAAATTATAGAATTCTCTGTTTTCTGCATGACAACTGGCCCCCAAAACTTTTCATTTTCATCATTTCTTACCTTCATGCTGGGGAATGTCCAAGTAAAAGGTCATTTTAAAGAGACAGCTATTTTCAGCATTGCTGTATTCCACATCCCAAGTCTCACACACACACACACACACACAACCTGATGCAGTACATTCACAGTCTCCTATTGTTGCCTCTGAGTAGCTCCCCTGGGTCTGTTGGGGGCTAAGTGCCCCAAGGGCAACTCCAGAATAGTTGTTAAGAGAATGACAGCTCATAACTCATTCAACCCCACACTCAGATTTTTATTTTTTTTTCAGCTGGTGTGGGAATTCAAATCCAAAATCCTTGGTCAAAGGATACTTCTTTAACATTAACAATAAAACGCTGTGCTTATTCAGATATTGTCATCCCTGTAGGTGCTACGGGTGAAATTAATTCTCAATCACTGCAGTGAATTCAGTGTTCTGTAGTTTTTTTCGGGGTTGGAATCATTTAGAATAAAAGAATGCGACAAACTAGAGGTACAGTTGATATGAACATGGAATGCTTTATCGCATTGAAAGGGGAATAAAACCCAGTATAACCTGAGGACTGGATGTGGTGAAGAGATTCGGCTCAACGGGGCCGAGACAAAATGCTTTCATGACACCTGCTGGTCTAGTGTTCTGCAACTAGACTCAATTCCCCTATCATCCATCTATCAACCCAGCACGGAGCATAGCTACTCTTCATTTGTCGCTGCCCATCAGAACTGCTTACATTCTCATTACCGGTAAAATGCCCGCTGACCCGTTTGAAGACTGAAATAAAATCTGTAGGTGTTGCAAGGAAATGTCACAATGGATAACACGCAGTCTATCTCCCGAGCAAGATTACGAGGCAAAGAAATGAGAGGAATTATTTCAACTACTGTACCGTGTATAGCCTCAGTCGTCTGGCACTGGGCTTTTTTTTTTGGTGACAGGTTCATGTTTTTATTTTAGCGACTTGAAAACTCACAGTGAACAGATAACCGTGATATGCTTTGGGAAAGGGGGGGGGGGCAGGAGAGAATAAAGGCAGAAATCAAGGTGAGGGAGATAATGAGAGAGGGAGAGAACACTTAATCGGTAGAGATGATTTTATTTACGAGCCTGTAGATGAAACAAAGAAGGTCACAATAAAGTGAAGCACAGGAAAGATTAAAACGTGATTGTTTTTGAAGTTTAGACCAAACAACGCCTATCACAGAAAGCGGATTCATGCCATGTCTTTAGTCGGCTGCATAACAACATTACTAATTGGTGATGGTTTAACACCAACACGGCTTCAGCTGTCCTTACGTCTACAGAGGGTATAACTACTATCTATAGCATAAACATTGGCTTTGTAAGGTTCAACATAAGGGCCAGTTAACCAGTAGACGAGGCAGACTGACATACTGTACAATATGTGGAAGTTGATCAATTAATACATTATATATTAACAAGGAGTTTATAAATTCTGGTTAATAAAGTGACATATTTCTCCCCATTATATTTAAAGCTGTCGGTTAATAATTAAAAGAAAACCAAAAATGACCCAATGAATGTATAAATAAATACATACATACACATTTTGGTATTGAAAAAAGGCAATTTCTTGCAATTTCAGGAATTTTATGCATTTTATTTTGATATATATATTTATGCTTATGTGCTGTTCTTCAAACTGGTTAGTGTTTTTCTCTGAAAGATATTAGTAGACCCATATACACAAAAGCAGGAGGGTCTAAAACAAGTAAATAAATAATATGGAGAAGAAGGAAAAAAAAACATTGGTAAGGGCTTTTTGGAAAAACATAGAGAATATACATATAAAACATAACCTCCAAGGCTACCTTCTTAAAGTACATTCATCAGGAGAGGCTGGTGGTCAGAAACATGTTGGCTTTTTAGTGATCCACGAACAGCCATTATTTATTCAAGTGTTCTTATTGGACTTCCCTTTTTTTTGTTCTAGGATATTGATGAATGAGGCGTTCCTGTGCCTCCTGCATGTTGCCGGGACATGACCATAATGAATAGGCTGCCCTCTGGGCTGCAAATTTGGGCCTGATCCTGATCAGTTCTGAAATTGCGTGGACAAAAAGTCACCAATCGGCCAATGAATTCAGCACCATAATTAGTCACCCTGACAACCGTTTAGCATGCTTTATAAATCCCTTTGTGTGTGTGTCCATGCGTGTCTGGGTCTCCCTTAACCTCCAGCCCACACACACACACACACGCGCGCGCGCGCACGCGCACACACGACGCGCGGGGAGTTGAGTCCAAGTAAGTGAAGCGTAATGCCTTCCCCTCAGAACGCATTGGTAGGAATGTTTGTCTTTTGTTCCCGGTTTGTTGGTTTGCTTCTTCACGGTTCACTATAGTGTGTGTGTGTGTGTGTGTGTGTATGTGTGTGTGTGTGTGTGTGTATGTGTGTGTGTGTGTGTCCCTCTCTCGGTCATTCCTCCGGACCCCTGTTATCCTTCCATCCCGCTCAGTCCACCCAGCGGCGCGCACTGTGCACTCCTCCGAGCAGCGAGTGCGCAGCGCATCGCTCCTCTTCTCTCTCCGCCGTCCACGCCAGGATGGATGTACCCTCCTAGCGGAGAAGTCTTCCACAAGTTTTCTGTTTAAGGAGACGGAGCAAACCCCCCTTGCTCCCTCTCCTCTCCTCTTCTCCGTTCCTGAAGCCAACATTTCCCCCCCTCGCCTCCCCGGCAGCAGCCTTCAGCGATGACCGGGCTGCGTCCGCGCGTGCTGCTCCTGCTCTGCGTCGCCTCCGCGGCGGCGGGCAACATGTTCGCGTTCACCGAGGAGCCCCCCGAGCGCGTCGGCAAGGCGGACGGCTACTGCAGCCGCATCACGCGGGCTCAGAGCAATCGGAAAGACGGGAACAGCGAGTTCCGCCTGCGCGTCGAGGGCGAGCCGGAGAGCTACCAGCCGGGCAGCACGTACAGAGGTCTGTGTCCGTCTGGAGGAGCTCACCTCAAGTTTATTGGTCTTCTTCACTTTTTCCTTTTTAGGGGTCTGTAGTGCCTGTAAAGCAACCGTACATCCTGCTCAACCAAAGTTGTTGTACTATAGAGATATAGATATAGATAGATATAGAATACTTGATTGACATCAACCGAATTTGAATTTCAATTATTAAGTGGAAGGTTATTGCACCTGTAGCCTAATGAGTAAATACATTTTTTCTGTCCTTTTACAAGTCCTTCTGCAAACTCTCGTTGTGCTTTGGGATGTTTGCTTGCTTCTGTTAAGACAGATTTCATGAAGCCTTGCTGTTGTCCAAAGTAAAGTTATGTGCGCAGTGCATGTGCCATCTGTGAATCTCAGATTCTTCATGCTGTCCTGGTTCCGGCGGTATTTTTTTAATTTATTTTTTTTGCCCCCATCACTTGGTTCATTATTTCCTTCATTTTATCCGGGACGTTATCATATAATCCAACAATTCATTTAGCTCGAAGTGAGGGAGCAGGAAATGACTTTTTTTTTTTGCAATTAAAAGCTACCTGTGGTCGAAATGAGTCATTTCATGACAATTATTAACTGATAAAGTGTAAAGTGCATAAAATGAATATAATTTAACCCTTCCCTGGAGAAAAAAATGAACATATATATGTGTGTGTATATATATATATATAATTCAATTCATTGGAATTGTCTGACAATTGATGCTTGCTGTCATTCCTGTTTGCTGGATCCAGTGAGTGTGATTGCATCCAGCCCCTCCTACTTCCGAGGGTTCACCCTCATCGCCCTGAGGGAGGGTGCAGAAGGAGACAAGGACGAGGACTACGCTGGAAATTTCCAGGTGAGGTAGTGGTGATGGCCGGTATGGAATGATTTTTTTTCCCCAGCTATTACTGTGCTGTTCCATGGTAACTAATTAACCACCTCCCTCTCCAGTTTACCTCTCAGTGCCTCAGATTGTTACCGCGCACCTGACTTAAACTGTAAAAGCATCACCATCCTTCTTTCCCCTAGACTCTGTAGCACATGCACAGCGGATGACATGTTTGAAGAAAAAGAGCAAAAAATAGACTGATCTTAATGTAAATGGAGGGAGGGGGGGGGGCTGACAGATTTGCTTTGCACAGCCTTCCTGTCTTCACATGTCAGAGTGTGACTATTCTCACCTCACCTACTCTCTAATAGGCTCGATGTCTGAAAAGAGCACACCGTCTCAGCTCGGCTCCATGCAGCTTTTTTCTCTTTTTCCTCCCTTTCCCATGGTACGCGTTTAAGAGAATTTGAGGAGCGCAGGCAGACATGCATGTACGTAGGAAGTGAACAATTGCCGTAGTTGTTGAGAGTCTAATCAGCATTTCATACAGGCAGGTCCAGCTGGAGTAGGGCAGGGGAGGAGGTGGAAAACAGAGGGAGGGAGAGAGAGAGAACCGGTGCTGTACGCGCATGTGATAATGGGTGAATATGTGAGAGCAGTGTGAGCAGGAGAAGGAGAAGGCTGGTTGAGTTGATGGTGCATGTCTGAGTTCAGAGAGGAAAAATTATGACTAAGTTGCGATGATAAAAATAATGCAAAAACGTTGAACAAACATAAGCAACAACATAATGTTACACCGTAGATGCTACAAGTTCACCACTGTAAAGTGGGGGAAAAAAAGAAACAAACAAACTATGGAACCAGAATTTACTGTTAGAGTCAAACCCTCTAAATTCATCCCTCTTTGCTGGTTCTTGTTCTGCTCTCGTGCCTTTTAGCTCACTATGACCTCTCAATGTTTATTTCATCCGAGCCAAAGCTGCCGTTTCAAGGAATTCACAGAGCTTGCAGTGTGCAAGACGGCATCCTGTTTTCTGAAGGATTTGAAAATAACAGAGGAATTGGTGATAGCAAGTCCTGGAGAATAGTTTACAATACTAAAACCAGGGCTCTGATTAAAAAACAAAGGCATTCAGTCTTCTTCTTTGCAGGAAACTTGAAATCATCCTGTGTGCTCGCGTCCCTGCGAGAAACGGCTGTTAATGGATTTACCAGCATGTATCTGTTGCAGCCACTTCCCACGTTGTTTTGTTGGAGCCGTAGTACAATACATGGGGAGGTTTTGCACAGCAGCCCTCGGGCCGCACTGATCACACTTTACTGCCATGATGTGGCACTCTGTGTGAACCTGAGCCTTGAGTACGGCGAGGACGTCACAGACTGGAACATTTTATTTTTGTCCTGCGTGCACCTCACATCTCATCGCCTGCAAAACGTGTTCTTTTTCTTCTCCCTTGTCCTGTTTTATTTATCCTCATAATTGATTTTATGCTGTTGTTATTTAGTGCCAGCCTTGAGCGTGCGCCTCAGACCATATGGCGGGAGTGCCGTCATTTGGTCACGTTCAGACGCTTCGCTGCACACGTGGATGTGCGTAATGATAGATGTGACAGACAGATGTCTGACCATAGCCTTAAGATGTTGGCATCAAAAGTATATATATAGATATAAAATGGTTATGTCATGACTGGGACCTGCCTTTGTTTAGACTCCAGATAGGTTTTAACATGTCATAGGTCTCTTTCACAGCTGCAGATGAGCAGCCACCGTGTGACAAAGCAGTGAAAATAAACCACTGTCCAAGGAGAAATCCTTCTATCATCACCTGCTCACTTAGTCTTTCATGTTTTATGTATTTTTATGTTAAAAAAAAAAAAAGCAGAATCCCCCCCCCCCCTCCCACACACACACACACACACACACACACACACACACACACGCCATTCTTCCATTCTGAAGAAGCTCTGGGTGGGCTGGCCTCCAGGCTTTGAGAGGAAAGAAAGAGAAAAGCTGCAACAGAAGACGTCAGACTTCATTTACATTTTTTTTCCTGTAAGTTGAAAACACAGCTCATTTGGTCCAAACACATATACAAGTGGTAGAATATCTCAGATCTTTGGATCTTTTGGAAAATGCAACACTTCTTTCAACAGTATATATGATTTTTGTCACTATATGGCACATGGTTTCTACACGCTCATTTCCATCTTTCCACATGATTCAGTCAGTACATCCACGCATTTCTAAATGTTGCATTTCCCGGCCATGTCCAAAACAACAACGACAACAAAAAAACCCTCCTCCACCAAGATTTGAGGCAGGGCAGAGTATGCCAGGAGGTATTGGAATTAAAATTGTGGATGCTGATGAAACTTATTTGTGGATGCTGATGAAACTGGTTTTGGACCAGAGAAGATCTCTGCAAACCTACTTTGTCTTGGATGACAACGCCAATGTATGTAACAAGTGTAAAATTGATATTAGCTGTAACCACATGTGTGCGTATGCATTCACATGTTATTGCATTTTTTAGATTTTCACGAGTTGTGAAAAGGGTTGTGACCAAACGGTGCGTGTTTATGGAAGTGTATATAACATTTTGCCTTGTAGTGCGCAAATTGTACATTGAAGCTGAGGAAATGTTTGTGGATTGACCAACCAATCAACAGCCAGTGTGAGCTATAGAGCTGAAAAACATGTTGTGTAATTACCTTTACATATTTATGCTGCAGGTCCTTTACTCTAAGAATCTAAGAAAGGTGCTTGGTATACATGTTTCATCTGTATGTGACGTTTTTTAAGTTTTTTTTTTTTGTCTTTCTATTACTATGGAATAGTGACAGGATAGCGTAAGAGGGCATTATTCCAAACATGGAGCCCAGTGAATGGGTTCCAGAAAGTGCTGATGTAGTGTATATAATACACTAGGTTGTACTGATTAAAAGTTGTTTTTCAACAGTGCTATGGTTTTGTTGTACGTATTTTACCATTTTTTTAAGCTTTTTTTTTTTTTTTACCTTTTTACCTGTCAAAGCGTACATCGTACATATACCGCAATGGTATATCTGCTGAGGGCTGGACGCTCAATGTCAACATGTGGTTTACACCACCATCTTTGCTCTGATCGCATCTAATAAATCTGGCCCTTGTCGACATCCTCCTTCAGGTCGACCTCTACCTCTCCCTACTCCTCTTCCTCCATGGGCTCCCCCTCTCATCCTCACTCTTCCTCTTGAATACTTTCATTTTTGCTAAAGACTATATATGCACTATAGTCTATATACTACTATATACTATATATAGGTATACCAGCCTGCTACCTTTATTTATGTGTGTGTGTGTATATATGTATGCACAATATATATATATATATATATATATATATATATATATATATTGTGTGTGTGTGTGTACGTCTGGTACTTTGAAAGTCAGTGCCTTACAATTGCAGTGAGATGAGTAAGTGACATGTTAGATTTCTGTTTAAAGCAGAGGAGTGTTTAGGGTTTTTTACTATGTGTGAGTGCTTATACAGTAGTTTGCATTCATGGTTATGTTCCTTGAGTGTTAGGTTTCACTAACTCTGTGTTATTATTATTTTTTTTATTTTAGTGTGTAAGCAATCGTAAAAAAAAAAAAAACGAAAAAAAACTGTTGCAGCTCATTTGAAATCTGCTGGTGTGCCCCATCTCAGCCGTCTCGGGGCAGCTCCCGACTTGATGAAAAGCACTTTTATTGAGCGCTCTAGGGAGGTCAGCTGCCTGTGAGTGTGTGTGTGTGTGTGTGTGTGAGTGTGTGTGTGTGTGCCATACACTTTGTTGGCAAGAGTGGGCAACGCTGGTGACATCTGATGAGACAAAACTTCTCAGCGGGGTGCGATGATAGTACAAGCGAAAGCAGCGCCACTTTGAGTGCAACGTGTGACATAATCATAGATGTAAACATTGTGCTGTTCACCTTCGCTTTTCCAAAGATTCCATGTGTTTTTTAAAATAAGAGTTGAAATGTTGTTGGAGCTGACTAATACACTAGCTAACACTATGCTACACTTACTCTGATGCACTTCCTTTTTCAGTAATTTTTTACACTCACCATCTGTCTAGATGATGTGCAATATGAAATGTTTATTTATATATATATTTTTTTATTTTTTTTAAGCAAGTTAATTGCCTCTTTTTGCAGATGGTGTTTAATGCATTCACATGAGGCTTTCTTGGTTTTAACATGTGTTGTTATCCAGTGAGGCCTGCCCAGAATGCCTGTAAGAAACCATGGAAACATGGGGGGGGGGGGATCTAATCCGTCGGGCTACATACACATTCACAATGGGACGCACACATATGTGCACACACACACACTCGCACACACACACATCCACACACAATCCACTTCCAGCGGGAACTCATTCATAACGTGGCATGACAAAGAGAATTCTCTGCTGACAGCTTTATGGAGTGAGAAAGTCCCCCGTCTTTACTGCCCTGATGTCACTTCCTATAAAACAGGTCCTTGGCTTTTGGGCAGTCTGCTGGCTGCCTCCCACATGCAATCCACTTGACTAATTTTCTGTCTAGTTAAAATCAATGAGATGCTCAGTATCTCAGGAGTGTAGCCGAGCAGCGAGGGCATCATGTATTTGGACAGTTTCAGTTTGACCCAAAAAGTCTGCAGACTTTTTTTTTTTAACTTTTATTTATTTATTTTTTTACACTATAAACATAATATCGCTCACATGGATAGAGCAATGATTTGGGCTTTGAATTTTCAGATCAATGTTTTGTATTGATCAATTGGAGTCAATTCAATTTACTTTGAATATTTCCCCAGGTTAATCCACTCAGTGCCTTTGTTGCTTGCCAGGAAGTTGCACTGAGAGGGATGATATGTCAGCAGATGCAAATGTAGCAGCTCATCTGATGTATTTGTAAGGTTTGGGGAAAAAAGTGGATTCTTATGTTTTATGTTAAATGCTATCAGATATAGAGACACCATGAAGCATCAAAGACTTGGCTGGAAATGGGAGTATAATATTGATAGATATATGTTTATTAGTATATAATTAAAATCAAAGTAAGAATTAGAAATTTTTTTTTTTATCTTTTTGTTTTAACCTATATGAGGGGTGGAACATGCTCCATGAAGCCCCACATGTTGCACTATGTTTTTTTTTTTACAGAGATCAGATGATTTACAAGTTTTTCATGCTTTTCACAGCCACTGTGTACTTGGTTGGGTGCAATCTGCAACCTCGCCACTAGAGGGTGCCAGAAAATAACACGCTGTACCTTTAAAAAGTAAATGTTGTTCAAATCCAATACTTTTACAGACATTTACCATGTTTCCATGGCCCAATGAGCTGGTTTGGAAGCTTGTGTTCATGTCTCTAACATAATGACAATAAATCAGAAGTTTCAACTTATTTTTGCGACAACCCTTAATGGCTCTCTCATAACTGTCACTCTGATATAGTGGTTTCCACTTCTTAAAATGGAGCCGCGTCTGCTTGCTACAGTGTACCTATGATTTGTGGGCACTTCCACCAATGAGTGCTTTCACCCTCAAACCTCACACGTTGTTCTCCTCTATCATTCAGTCAATGCTAATTATCTTTTGATGAGTTGGAGGGGCTCCCGACTGAGCTCCAACGCACACACACACACACACACACACACACATGCATGGTTGCATGCAAGCACACACCCACATGTGTGCACCTGAATTTAGTTCAGTTAAACATAAAGCCAGATGTTTGCACCTTCCAGCTTTACACAGCAAATGTTCTCATTTTTAATAATTGTCCAACACTTGGGTTGTTTGTTTTCCCTTGATGTGCCCTGAAAATGTGTGATTAATGTCAGTTTACATGGCCAACTATATTTATAGGCACTTAGATTGAGAAGAAATTAAGTTGAAGTGATCTAATAGATAATGAGGTATGTCATATGTGGATCTTTTAAAAAATCTTGTGGGAGAATATTTATTGCTAATCTCTCTGTATATGTGTGTGTGTGTGTGTTGGTGTATGTGTCTGTGTGCGTCTCTGCTTGCTCCGCAGATAATTGATGAGGAGGAAACCCAGTTTATGACCAACTGCCCTCCGGCAGTGACAGAGAGCACCCCTCGCAGACGCACCAGCATCCAGGTGTTTTGGACTGCGCCCCCTAGTGGCTCCGGCTGTGTCATCCTCAAGTATGTATGCAGCGTGTGGTGCAGGGGACCCCCCAGTAGAGGCGAGTCCTCACCTTCAATGCTTAGATACAGCACCCACCAGCATGCAACACAATTACTAACATTACGTTTGATAGGTCTCCAGCTGAAAGTGCAAAACTAGGGGTCTAACTGATCAATTATTCCTTGCATGTGGTGAATTAAGCACGAGGAGGGATGCCTAGTCTGCAGCCCAACTCCTGAATGGATTTCTGTTTCCTTTTGAGAGCATAAAAAAACGTTTTATCCTTATAAGAATGCATGGGATGCTTTGAAAAAAAATTCAATTCCAGTTTGGTGGTCTCTAGGCTCGCTCTTTGGTGGCTTCGATTGACAGTGAAACTGATTTGACTTTGCTGTAGTCCAAATTTCCGCAGGAGTCAAATATAGAGGAAACTATCCTGTCATTGTAGTGTAAGTCATCCAGTTGTATGCAGTTCTTCTCTGGGAGAACAATAATTGCCATTTGAAAAGATGACAGCAGTGTTGTGTGTATCTGTGTGTACTCACTGTGCTTTATTTGCTATTGTAGTGTAGTTGTGTGTAGTGTGGATGTAATCATGTGTTTGGCTTGATAACAACCTATGCCATTTTCTGTCATGCTCTTGTTCTGTCTGAATTTCCTGTCATGTTGGTGGCCTAGTAGTGACAGTGGTTCATGGCAGCGGGATGCTAGCTGCATTTTGTGCCAGTTGACTGAGCTTTTAAAGGATTATACTTTATATCGACTGACTACAACTTCAAATCCATGCTGATATTTAAGAGCTTTTTTGGAAATTGATAGTCGGGCGGTGTCAAGCCTTAGGATTTCTGCTTTTTAAAGGTCCCATATCATGCACTTTTCTGGGATTAATTTGAGGTTTTAAGACCCTTAACATGATATACTTGCGAGTTAAAGTACAAAAATTCACCTCAATGTAGTTTTATAGCGCTCTCTCTCCGGCTCCAGATAGCACAGGTCGTTTTCGGTCGGCCTCATAAATATTTACGAGCCTCTCCTCTGATTGGCCGATTTTTCGCTCGGAAGACAAGTGTGTATGACGTTGGGTGCAGGTGTGTGTGTGTGTGTGTGTGTGATGGTGGAGGCAGGTGGGCCATGCTGGGAACATCCACAGGTGGATGCAGATACTGCATATGATCAGTGAAACTGCAAAGTGTCAAATCCAGGCTGTGTGTGTGTGGGCCGAGTGTCTATTTGCACAACATGGGACATTTAATTGAATTCTTACCCTATATTTCATATCATATTAGTTAAAAATATGTTTCTCGATATTACTTATCCAGTTCATAATGCTCAGCAATTCCGTCGCCCAGAATCAAATGTGAGTTTTATCATGTAATATATAGTGCTTCCTCACCCTGGGATTGTGTTACCAGCGTACATGAAAATCCAGTACAGTAATGTTTTTTTCAGTTACATCGATTCTATACACAGAACGTCTCATCAAATTTTCATTGACGTTTGCCCTCTTAAACTATTCACTATCTTTATTAGCTTTACGGCTGATTGACACCAGTCAATTCCTGGTGTTGTATCCCCTGGGCTCGCTCGGATACAGAAGGGTAACCACCGTTGCGCTGCAGGCGGATCATATTGGGGAATGCGCTTATTAATCCAGGACTTTGGGGAAATTATGAGAGTACAGGAGCTGGGAAGGATACTAAGATACCGCGAAACAGGAAACCTTCTGTTAAATGCAAAAGATTTAATTCCACCAGTCTCTCTGCTGCGTGGTTTACACCTCTGCTGCCATTATAGACAACAGGGTGATGAAAAGATCATTTCTTTCTTTGTTCCTGTCATCCTCCATGAAATGCAGTTCGCAACCTCTTAGCAGCTTCTGAGCTTCCCTCTGCCTCCCGTCCTTTCTTCCCTCCCCTCTCGCTTTCCACGCTTCCACACCTCGGCCACGGTCAGGTCGCGTAGCGTTTCACCTCTACTCCCCGCCGCGGAGGTCGGCGGGGTCACGGCGGGATCCTACACGGATAAGCACCGGGATTGAGGAGGGGAAGAAAAAAAAAAAGTCAAAAGTGCAACGGTGTGCACAGTCTGGAAAGGGATTCTTGAAAGTGCGATAGGATGTGGATGAAATACAAGGGCGCGGCGGGGAAGGGGAGGGGAGAAGAGATGGCTCTGGAAATGATGATTACAGGTGTTTGTCACTGCTCTTCCCTTCTACCTGTCAGTCATAATGACATTTTTGTGTGTGTGTGTGTGTGTGTGTGTGTGCCTCCATGCTGCGACACAACGAGTTTCAACAGTCCTATCGACTGGAGAAGGTAATCCCTGTATCTAAATCACAAACACACGTTCACACGCCACCGAAGGAGGGAACAACGCGGAGATGTAAGGCGATTGCCTTCGTCGCAGATCCTCGCGGAGAGGACAATTTCATTACTCGTCGCAGGCAGTGTAAATGTTTGTTTTTAATTTCACTTTGTACCTCAGAAGAGCTCGCTCTGTCGCCGCACGTCAGTCTTCCCTCCGCCCGTAAAATATCACGATTATTTATAGCCCGAAAAGGAAAACACATCTGTTTGCGAAATTAGAAGCGCGCGTGTGTGTCCGTGTGGCACGCATGTGTGCGTGCGTGTGTGTTTTCTGTTATAGAGCTCCTGTAGCTCACATGTTGTACCAGAGGAGGGGGGGGGGCCCTGCTCCTCCCGAGTGGTTTGCTGCAGTATAATTGATGGGCAGCTGCTGTCTCCTGGACGGAAAGACTGAGCTCGGTGGTTTGGTTCGGTCTAAGCTTAGTCCGTGATGATAGGGTCAGGCCCAGATGCTTGTTCGAAATGCTGAGCACTGACGTTTGAAAAGTCTTTACCATGGAGTCCTGGTTATTTTTGGATTTCATTACGTACTGCAAACGAATCGTGCCAAGATTTGCTTCGGTGTGTCTCTACTGCTGCTTTTGCGCCCGGTTTCTCTAGAGACACGTGGATGTTTTGCTGATGTGTTGTGAAACTTGACCACCGCACGTCTTGGCAGTAACTTCACATCTTCTTTTGCTAGAGTTTCTCACCTTGGAAATCACTGGAGTGGATACAAAGCAGAGTCCTGACACTCCTGTGCTGTAGGGCACAGCACAGGAGTGTCAATGAAAATTCATTGATTATTGAAATGATCAATCGATTAATCGATTAGTTGTTTGGTTCATAAAATGGTGTAAAATATCCATCTCTGCTCTGTCCCAAAAGCTGAAGATGCAACCTTATATACCTATTTTTTTGTTCAGCTCAACTTTCCACAACCCAAGATCATCAGTCTAAAGATACCGGAAAATAATCAGATTTAAGGAGAGAATTTCGAATTTCCTTTTTATAAATGACTCAAGTAAACTATGAAAATAGTTGATTCATGCAATTAATGCAGCTCTGTCATTGTAGTATTAGATGTAGCATTACATTGTAATGACCAACATTTTCACCTTATACTTTATGGCCGTCTAAAATATGGATTGTTCCAATAAAACAGACTGAGGAGCACTAAACTTTTGGTATGCGATCTAATTTTAGTGAATAAATATATTTAGATATACTGGAAATGAAAATACCAAATGGAATGGAGAAGAATGCAACCCTAGTACCCAGGAGTGGTGGTTAGTGCTCCATCCTTTACTTGAGTAAAACCAATACTGGTGTCAAAAAACCTCTCAATAAAAAATTAAAGTCCTGAATTGAAATGTTACTAAAGTAAAAATACAAAAGTATGTTTATTAGCAAATTGTACTCAATTAGAAGAATGTGTTATATTAATATACTATAGTATACCACTTGTTTTTATCATTAAATATATGTAATAACATTTTTAGTTTTATCAATTTGGAGCAGTGTGGGTAGAGTAATAATAGCACTGCATCATAATATTCATCATAATAATTATCAACAATTTAATAGAATATAGATAATAGAATATTCTTTTGTAATAAAAAGTGAAATGGAAAGTAAAGCGAAGCTGTCAGATAAATGTAGTTGTGTATAAAGTACTGTAAAGTATTTCCTTCTGATTTGTAGTGGAGGGGATCGATCATCAAATGGAAACAATCAAGAAAAGTATCTTAAATTTTACTCAAGTAGAGTCTGAGTAAATATATTGAATCACTCTCCACCACTGATCCTGAGTGTGTTTTACACTACAACTGTACTTTCAACCATTTCCAACTTCCAACTGCTCCTCAGGAGGTAATTATTTTTCACTCATTCATGATTATGATAAAATAAGTTTTAAATACCTTTGTCCAAGAAACCGGCCCCAGATTTTCGAAATATCTTCTGGAGGTTTATTTTTTGCTGTTTTGTTTGTTTGTTGCTGCAACGGCTAAATATGGGCCAGGCCTCTGTTCTACTAACCCAAGTAAATACATCTAAATCCTCTCACAACAAGGAAATGGGCGTAGGTTGGGATTTGGATTTGATTTAGGGATGTTCTTTTTTTTTTTTCGGACATCCAAAGTAACTGTGCATGTGTCCTTGCTCCCTGTCTCTCTTTCTCTTCAATGTGCACACACATAAAGTTCATACATCCTCTGCACTGTGTTTAGTTTGCTGCTTATCCACGTGCTGACTTCCACATTAAACCTTTATCGATTTCCACATTCTATTTTCATAAAATACTTAAAGATTGCATTTATACAATAAGGCACAATATTTAAATGTCATGACACGCATTAAACACACTGTAATAGACACATGTAGGTGAACTGCTGCTCTGTAACAGCTGTTGTGAGGTTTTCTAACCTCACATGCGATTCTGTCTTTATTTCAGTTTGCATATTTTGGTGACACAAATTGTTTCTTATCATGATGTGTAGTAGAAGAACAACTCTCCTAAACTCGTGTCTAGATCTTCCTCTATGACATGAAAGTTCACTTGTCTCTGTGCTGCTCGGGCTGCCGGGATTTTCAGAATAAAATGATGCCAGTCAAGCAAAGTTGAGCCAGCTGCAGCTAAAAATAATCATTAATATCTCACTACAAGACAATACGAGTAGCGGCGCGTTAATGTCACATGTTCCATAATAACTCTGCCCTTGAGCCGGTAATTGAAAAACGGAGGAGTTGGCATTAAATAGTACATATTTCTCACACTCCTTTCAGAGATTATTGTTTGGATTAATTACAGAACATTCTTATTAACTGAGCTTAGTTAATCTTATGTCAAATATGTTCTTCTCTGAAAAGGGAAGCAAACCTACGCCCAGGAACCGAGGTCAAGTAATGAGGGTTTTTATCTTTTATTTTCAGTAAAAAAAAAAAAGTGTTTAATTGGATTGAAAATAATTGGCTCCCATTTTGTGCATAACCCCCCCCCCCCACCACCCTTCTTATGCACAAAATGGGAGCTTAATGATGGAATGGTACATGACTTACAATTGTCTGATGCTGGCTACATTCTGCTTGTTCCACACAGAACAAACCATCAGAATATAATCCATTGTAATCCCGTTTATCTCTTCCAACACAATGGCAGGACAGATCAAGGAGGACTTCTTGGTTCTGTGTATTGCCTCCAATTTGCTTCCTTTTTGTACGTTTTTGTGTGTTACAGGTGCAGAGAGAAAGACATTAGCTAACTGGATGTCAGGTTGCACCAGGAGAATGTCTTTTTTCTCTCACATATTCCCTTTGAATGAGACAATGTGTCCCCCACATTGGACCAGTGCTGTTCATTGGGCCTACAAATAGGAAATTTAGCCAGAGAAAGACAAAATAAAAAATCAAGTCCTCCTTTTGCTTTTTCCCCTCTTTTCATCACATCTTTTTTTCTTCCCATTTCCGCTAAGCTCTCTCACACACGCCGAGTCACACACACATTCAAATCAGTGCACTTTCGGGGTGATAGGGATCGGCGGTGGTGTGGATCCAGCAAAGTGAGATAGAATTTAAATTGGATGTTAAATAAGCATTACCCCGCTTGATTGTGTGGCCGGCCCAGGAAAGTGGGCGAGCAGCGAGGCAGAGTGTACTCCTCTCGCTCTCGGGAGAGATGTGAAATGGGAGCGAGATTGAATTAAAGCGTGAACAATTATAGATGTGCTGGTGGGGATGCTCACCTTAAACCGTTTCATCCACATTACAAGAGGCCGGTTTTGAATCGCGCACGTCATATTCTCATGTTGTAAGTAACCAAGTACAAATGCTTTATCTTATTTAAATGCATATTTCTGGTATCTAAACTAACTGGAGTAATTATTTTTCAGCTAACTTTTTTACTTGTACTCCCTTTCCATGCAACTATCTGTACTCTATTTACATTTTAAAAAATATCCTCCTTACTGCTCTTTCATTTTGGATCGTTTTCATGGCAACTGTCGAGCCAGAAAGTGATTTCAATGGAAGCATAGTCAATGTTCCAAACTACATTTTCTTATTCAAGACTGTGGCTTAATTAAGACAAAGAAAATTACATTTAGGTTTAAATTTTAAAACATTTTCTGGCAAAACAGTACCCACTTCTTGTTTGAAATGTCAAATTTTCAATGCGTTAGCAGAAAAAGCTTTTTCATTTCAAAGTCACGGCTGCGATGTTTGACTCGTGAATCAAACTAATAAGAAATAATCCAAACTAACTTTTCATTTTCTTCTTCGAGACTGCTCATTCTGTCACTTAATTAGAAAAAGCAAACCAAACTGAGAAATGCTTTTTTTTTTTACATTTTTACGTTCACCCTGCAAGTGACTCATTTATCAGTGTGAGTTGGCAATGCCAAGTGGTGATGCTTACCAAAACAAGTAGATCAACGAGCCAACTTCACGACATCAAATGTCCAATACTTTCATGCCATGCAACCAGTACGCCTCCAGCACGTTGAAGATTGAGGGATGGCAGCTCAGCAGCTCCTCCAGTCTCTGGAAGGATGGAGGCCGGGTTCACTTCTGCAACTGCATTCACGTCAGTATCTGGAGTCTGGAAACAAACTCCTGAGAGTTTCCTCAAGTCTCTCTTGGGCCTCCCAATAAGAAACGATGTCACTGACCTACTAACCTATTCCCAACTCTTACTGATCAATGGCACATTTTACCTCTGCGAACGTGAAAACGATATGGTGAGTTTTTTTTTAAATTACGTCACAGAATGAAGAGTCTTGAAGAAGAACATGAAAATGTAGTTTGGAATATTTCTTATTAGTTTGATTTATGATACAAATAATGTGGCTATGAAATGAAGAAAGCCTATTGCTAATTCTTTTACATTTTTTTCAATTAGAATTTGGTACCTTTTTAGAAAGACATTTCATCCATCACATCATTTATCATCATGAGTCATTTAATCATGTCACAGAATGAGTGTTCTTGAATAATAAAATAAAAAATGTAGTGTGGAATATTGATTAATAATTGTGTTTATAAATTAGAAATACATCTTCATTTTGAATATGAAAAAGGATTTTGTTAATGCATTTTAATTTTCTTGTTTTACATTTTAAATTAGGTTTTTGAGAATGTTTTGAAAATTTTAAAAATTGATTGAAAATTGAAAATTTGATTATTCAATATTTTTTATTTGAGATTTTAATTTGAGAATGAAGGATTTCTATAATCCAATTTTATTAAATTTTTCTTGCTTCCATAATTTTGGTGAGAAAATGCATTACTTGACCTTCTCGGTGTCCTAAATTATAACCAATCCAGCCCTTTTTTCACTGTTAAAAAACTTTTAAAAGGACAATACAATGCATTAAACAGAAAAAGTTTCCAAAAAGTGTTGACAACTTAAACCAATTTCTAATTCTTAAGATTTATTATTAATAGAGTTTAGCTCACTCACTATTAGCTGTTCAGGTACTTTATGACTTGTATTTAAACTTGAAGTACTTTGGAAACAAGTGCTTTCAAAATTTTACTTACATATACATTTTGAGTTGATATGCATATAACTCAAAGTAGTGCTTAAAATTCAGTAAATTTCGTTAGCATGATCGAAAGGTCACCTCATCTGGTGGCTGCATTCCTATTCTTCCTCCATGTTAGAACCTGGAAGCCAATCAGAAAATTGAATTTACCACACCACTGTTCTCTGTCACTTATAGTACACGGTCAGAGTATTCATGTCATGCGACCAATAAAAATAAGCGTCTATCTATAAAAACAAGCAAGCAAGATGCCTCGTGTATCTTTATGGTTTGTCATATCAACCTCGGCTTTCTAATACAGCTCGTGCATTGCACTTCATTTTTTGTATTTTTTTTATGGATATTCAAAACATTATTATTATCAGTAAAAGTTAAAATCCAATTGTATTATAGCCCTATCCTGCAGCAGCTCCATATCACGGCGCTTTTTCTCATGTTGCTTGCAAGTAAGAGATTTACCATAAGACCAAGTTTACTTGGCCTATCAACACAATTTGAAAAACTGATATGTAGATTGAGATCTGCACTTTGAGCATAAAATAATAATAATATTTGAGAAGCTGGAACAAGAGGACATTTTCTTCCTAAAAATTTTTTTTTTTTTATGCTCATATGCTTTGTTGAACCTACGTTTCCTCTGTGCATTGCCTGTTTGCACCTATGTCCTCTCAGACTGTAATGTTCTCTCCAGGGCTGGCACAGCCTTTGTTTGTGTGCTGTATTAACTCTGATTCATATTGCTTTATATTAAAGTGTCAAAGTGAAATTGTAACATTGTAACATCACAACTCTCCCCTACATGTAGTATCATGGGCATATAATGTGCGTTTATTTTGTATGGAGTAGCGTTGAAGAATATGGAGCATAGGTGAGCACGATCAGGTTATGTTGACACAAAGTATTATTTATGGCCTCTCATATACCCAAAAAATGACCTGATTCCTAATGGCTTAATGTCCATCATGTTCATCCCATTTTGTAGGGGAGTGATTCATATATTTAGTTATTTTCCTTTTTCTGCATCTGCCTCATATGCGCTGCTTATGTAAAAGAGGCAAATGAAGCATTTGGAATACAAAGAGAGAAGAAAATGCTAATGTTACTGGTGTATACCGGTGTCTTGACTGTTACTGTGGAGACATGGACTATATAAATAGCATGTACCATAAGTGTAACATTTCCCTTTCAAATTGTGGGTTAAGCGAGGAATACAGCATCTGTGAATTCACACACACACACACACACACACACATATATATATATGCAAATGCATTTTTCTTGTTGGGAATGATCAGTGCTGGGATCAACAAGAGTGCAGCACAGCTCAGCCTGGTTTGATACTCCAGGAAAAAAAAGGTATCCTAACAGTCCAGCTGGATGGCGCCCACCTGGATCAGACCTCAGCACAGCATCTCTATCCAGCGCCTCATTGTTTGGTTTTATTCCCATGGAAACCTTCCTGCAGCCATGGCCGGTGCAGAAAAGGCTGGTGTTTGAGTGGGGGAAGTTGGGTGCCTTAGAAGGCTTGTTTCTGTTGTAGTTTTCTCGAGTCTGCTGGCCTCTGAAAAGGTTTGTTTGCGGCTGATTTACATGCCAAGACCCCTCTCAGACCGGTGTTCCCCGCAGCCCCGCGAAAACCAGCCTCTTTAGACGGCTCAATCAAGAAAGGCTCCCTTCTGCCGTTTCAGCCAGTTCCTATTGACACGGTGCGTTTCTGTGTGTGCCACATTCTTCAGCTTTTCAACCTCTCATTACCACGTATGTGAGAATCTTATTGCTGATATGTGCTTTTTTTATGTGGGCTTTTGTATGAGACACTTGAATGCATCGGCCCGACAGACAGCCTGATTTAGCAGTTTTCCCGGTGGGCTTTGATACTCGAATATAGGAGCCTTTGAGGGGGAAAAAAAAACATAATTAAGAACAAGCCTGCATCTGTTCCATCTGCCACAATCCACTGTTCAGGTTCTATCAGATCTGAAGATTTTCAATATTTTTTGTGCTGACAGTTACCACATACGGTTACCACATACAGCACCATATACATCAGAGTGTCCAGTATTGTCCCCTCTTGTTGCCTTTCACTTTTCTTCTTGCCCCCCTCGGTGCCTCTGTCTGTGCATTGTGCTGCCCCCCCCCCCCCCCCCCCCCCCCCCACCCCAAACAACAAACTTCTCTCCTCACTGCCTCCAACCTCTTGTTGTTCCCCGTGCAGAGCGAGCATTGTGCAGAAGAGGATAATCTATTTCCAGGATGAAGGCTTACTCACCAAGCGAATGTGTGAGAAAGGTAGGCTCCTTCTCTTGACATAGAATAAATAATTTACCATAAATTCCCGGGTTCCTTCCATCTCCCCTTGCTGCCTCTCCGTTTTCGCTCCTCACTTTCTTTTTCGCTCTCTCTTCTTTTACTCTTATTTACTTTCATTCTTGATCTTTGATGCAGAGCTACTCCTCTCTATGTTGTTGCAGTGTGGCATGTGGATGATTGTGAATCCCCCCCCCCCCCCCCCCATGGCTGTGCGTGACATTGAATGCCACACTGAACAATGGAAAACAACAGATCAAAAGATTGTGCCGCAAATTTCTCCCGTTTTCTCTTTCCCTCCTGTCGGCTCCTTGATTATCCAAACCACCAGTTGCTGTATGATAGGAAACACTCTCGTGTCTTCCTTACAATAACGAGCAATGTCTCGATGCCTGCCTTGCTGTCTTCTGTGTTTTTCTTTACCTTTTTCTTTTGCCTACAGAACCCCTGTATGGAGACGGTACCGACAAACCTCTGCTCGACTGTTGTGCCTGTGGAACTGCCAAGTACAGAGTCACCTTCTTTGGAAACTGGTCGGAGAAGATTCACCCCAAAGACTACCCCCGTAAGCACCAACTGCTCCGCTCTTTGTTGCTTCAATCGCACATTTTGTCGTATTTCTAGCTCTCCCCACTGGACCTCTTAGGTATGCTCCCCATTAGTGGATGGTTTAGCCCCAGTTAGCGGCGACGTGTGCCTGATCTATGGTACTGTTCTATGCTTGGGTGAAATGTGTATATAACCTTGTGCCATGAAATAAGGCAGGATGTGAACGGACTTGAGGATTACGCCGGGCTCTCCCGACTAAATCAGGCGGCGGTCGCCGGTCAGATCAATAAACTGATTAGAGTGAAGTAAGATAAACCCTGAAATCGAAAGAGGCTCTAATTTACGGCCTTGCGGGGAGAGACTGGTTGGTATGTGGCTCACTCTCACACACATGCATGCAAACACACGGCTTACAGATAGATCGACTTAAAAGAAGATGCTGCGGGGGGCATGGTGTGTGGTTTCTGCTTCACCCCGCTTCTTAGGACTCTACAGTCACATTTCTCCTTGCACAAAGTCATATCCTTGGTAACCAGTTATTGGAATATACGGACATGATGCTGAGTCTTAAACTGTCAGTCAGGAGGCCTGGAGAAAGACCAGAGAGGAGGTTTATAGAAGTTGTGAACATGAAGGTAGTTGGTGTAAGAGAAGAGGTCACAGGGTTATATGGAAGTAACTGATTCTCTGTGGTGACCCCTGAAAGGGAAATATTGAAAAGAGACGAAGAAGACAAATTTTAATTGGATATTATTATTCTCTGGCCTACAATAAGAACATGGCAATCTATCCTCCATAGTACGTTCTAATCAAAACCCAACAAAAAAGCACCATTTGTCTGAGTGTTTCTTTGTAGCAGGTATTTTTCTACAAGCACGAACATGGATACGCTATTTCGTCAAATGTCATTGTTTTCTCTATTTTTAACAGAATGTATGTCCTTCAAGGGACCACTTTGGTGACACACATTCTGGGGCCAGAAATTCACTTTAAAAAGAGGTCAACAGGACTTTTCTTTTGATTTTCTTTTCCTTTTTTTCCCCCTGCTGGCTTGATAACCTTGACAGTTCTATTTTCCTTCCCCCTCCTCTCCCCATTGTAATTCATGCAGCAATGCATGGCTATTCAACCCAAACGACGGCGGCTCACTCCAACACTGATTGTCAACAATGGAGAGAGAAAGAGTGAAAAAAGTTCAACCTTTATTCCTTTATTAGCCAAAAAAGCAGTACCCCGTCATAGTCAATTTCCCCTTACACAACAGGAGCTATATATATATACACACCAAAACAACAGCTGCCTTCAGCCTCCTGTCTACTTAGCCTGGCCAGTTCTTCCCCCTGGACAACATATAAAGCGAGTTTGTACTATTTTATAATGCCTCTCATTCTCAACCAGAAGGAAATCTTTAACCCAATTCTCACAGCTCTTGACCCTTGTTGGTCAAATCATTAATAACATGTCCAAAGATAAAACAAGAGATTTGCTGTTCATACTGTACATTGACACCTTTGGAAATGCACAGAACAAAAAGATGATTGGAGGAAAAAAAGGGATGATCTGAAAGTGTAGACCTTATTTCTTTGCAGCTTTGCTCTAAGAAGACATTGCCATTTGCAGAAACGGGCCCCTAGTCTGGTTATATCTGCTTTGCTGAATGTTAAATCTATAAGCATTGTTCTGAGGTCCAACCATGCACCATAGATCAAGCAGGCCTGATAGAGAGAGGCCAAAGGGTGCACATGGTCGATACCTGCAGCACCATATTCTTAACAGATCCCTGTAAATTTGTAGCAGGTCATTAAATGACACTTTGCAGCTATTTTCGTGGCTGTTAGCAGCTGGTAATACTATCAGTGCTTGTGTTTTTAGGGCCAAGTAACCACACACTGCCAGATATGTTGCTAGGAATGCATCCCACATCAATGGTGCACTTTGTTTCATTATTTGTGTTAAAGACATTAATCTAAACTGTACTGGCAAATCTTCATCTTCGTTTTACAATCTGTGCGTGAATGCCAGTAAATTGAAGATACGAAATGAGGATATGATTGTAATCTCTATTAACAGAAGCATCGATTCGGGATCTCCTGGAGCTTTCTCAACTCGTCCATGAAACTGTCTAACTAGTCTTCCCCCAATCCTCCTCCTCCTGCAAACGAAACTCAATAGTAACCTCATCTGAGCCAAGCCACCAAGTTTATTAAAGATTACCCTGTTTATGTGTATATGTCTGACTTTTCTGACAGGGCGTGCCAATCATTGGTCAGCTATCATTGGTGGATCCCACTCGAGGAACTACGTACTGTGGGAATATGGAGGCTACGCAAGTGAAGGGGTCAGGCAGGTCGCTGAGCTGGGTTCCCCGGTCAAAATGGAGGAAGAGATCAGACAGAAGGTAAGACTCGCTCTAGAAAAACTTTTGTCTTTACTTAAACTGATGAGAGATTGGTTGTGTAATGCTGCAGGGGCCACAAAGGATGTTCTAGCGTGTCTGCACCTGACATCAGTATGGGAAGAGTTGCTTTGACATCATTGTCCAGACTGATTAGTGCTCCCAAGCATATATTTAATTCTTAGCCTTCCTCTACATCTACTGAATACACTACTTAACCTAACTACCCAGATCAAAGGATCATTGCTCTGTTCGAACCTGGTTTAGAAATTAAATGAATAAGGATTGACGATATTGTTGTATCCAGTAATGAAATTAGATGTATTGTCTTACAAAGAAAGGAATCTATGTATGCATGTGGAGTTGTAATTTGTACATCTAATAAGCTGTTCATCACATCAGCTTCCCAACTGGTGGGTGTATTTCTGGGAATGCACTGTTGATCTGGCTCAATCTTGTTGAATTTGGCCAGATGGTGGGACTATGACTACTAACTTTTTGCTGTACAACTTTGAACCGCAAGTCTCAGAAACACTTTTCCTGGGTTGGGTCCAGACAAATCTTCTCCTATAAGCCATCATCGTTCACATCTTTTTTTTATCCAAATCAGTTAAAGAAAAAGCCCTTGCTACAAAATAAAGAAGGTTCTTTCAAACTCACTGGCATATTGCTACTGCTGAGGACCACACTCCAGTGGATGAGAGGCAAAAGTGAAGAGTATCAATGAATAAATCCCACAGGTTACAAAAATGAATCCCTCCTGTTGGTAAATGACTTGTATTAAAGCTCACTGGCAACTTGGTCATTGAGCAGTAAGGACCACTGTAAATGGAGAATAAAAACAGTAAAAACAGGCCGTACAGGATAAAGAAATATTCCAGTAAAGGAAAAAAATATGGAAAATGAGACACAAGACAAAATGTCACAAAACACACAATTACACACAGTAAATTAAATGTCTGCTTGTCAGAGGAAGCACACTATCAGAGAATAGAGACATAATGATATACAAAGAAGACAGCCAATAAAACGCTGTTACTATAACATATGGTTAGTGAATACAGAGCTGAGCAAATTTATCCATTTTAATTTGAACGGATTTTATAGAAAAATGGAAAATAATGCAAAGGAGTGTTACGAGGGAGTGCAAAATAGACGACACTCCACAACAGTTGGGGAGGCTTCATATTTCATGTGTTTCAACCAACTTCTACATATTCAGTTACAAGTTATAAGTTTTGTATTTATTGTTGTGCTCTTCTTCCTCTTGTGTTTTCCCTCCTTTGCCTCGCTTTGCTCTATTATTTCCACAAATAGCGCAGCTTATCTATTTCTTCCTCCCCTCTCCTCTGTGGTCTTAAAATAACCAGCGCTGGCAGAGCAGATGGTCCTGCACAGGCTAGTTTTGAAGACCTGAAGTTACAGTGGATAATGAGAGCACAGTGTGAACAATGGGGTCTCTGTGTCATTGCTGCCTTCCCGCTTCTAGAACTGCACACTCCTCTTTTTTTGTAAAGTTCCCATCTCTCAGCTGTGGATCGTCACCTGTGTTTCCTCTAAGCTCAGTGGTGAGAGTGGAATGGCAATAGACTCAATTGACCAGTACAGTAAGAGTATTAAAAAATATGCTATTAGTGACGTATGATTGAATGTTATATTGTTAACAATTAGTGCAAAATGTATTTACCTACACAGTTGATCATATATGACTAACCAGATATTGTTTCAAGGTACAATTTCTCAATAGTGAAGTGGAGGCAGGCTCACGCATGGTTGATGATTACCAAGCCATCAATAAAAACCCTGATTGGTCTGAAACCAGCAAGCTGCATGATATTATTCACTTTGTCATGTCATTTTGCCTCACAGAACATATGGAGTCCTACCGCTTCACAATCACACCTGCTCTGAAGCTAAAAAAAGGTTTTGTTGCCTTTGACAACTATCACACACACGCACACACACGCACACTCATTGTATCCAGTTTTAAACAACCGAGTCTGTCAACGCCCTTGAGGTAAGGAGGCTCCCTCTCTTGTGCCGTGCAGCTTCTCAGTAAACGCTGACACAAACAGAAAGCTGATTCGCTTTTGTGTCAGGTGGGGCGTCAGGGGGAGCAACTAGCGATGAATGCAAAATTTATATTCATAGCCAGGCTCCACTCTAGCCAAGGGGCACACTGATCAGGGTGTTCATACAAAGTTTAATTTGCAGAGCCAAGCAGGCATGCAGGAGACCACGCAAACATGTTTTTGCACACGTAACACAGAGCTCTCTTTATCCTGCTCGCGTCAATTTAGAATGCGATGTCTTTATATTCTATCAGTAACACAGTGATAAGGCAACAAAACACTTTTGAGAGCCACGGCACAGGTGTTCTGTCTTGTTGCTGCTGCTCGTTAGATGTGTGGTGGAATTTCATTTCATGTTTCACACGTGCCGGTTCTCTGGAAATTAATAAAGCTTTAGATTGGAGGCTGATTAAATAGATTAAATGGCAAAAACATACACAGCAGTGCTTAGAATGTCCTTATAAAACTTACATATATACATTTCAAGGTGCAGTAGGGATATGACACCGTGGCTGCGATTAAAGACAGTTCAACTCTCCGAAGGACTGGTCTGGATTGGATTTGATGGTTTGCCATGAGAAAAAATGTTGTTGGACTGCATTGTGCCAAGTGTAAGGTTTGGTAGAGGGGGATTATGTGTGGTGGTGGTTTTCAGGAGCTGAGCTTGGCCCCTTGGTTCGAGTGGAAAGGAAGTGTGAATAGTTCAGCAAACCAAGACATACGTCATGGTGCACCCCATAGACTAGCAATGGGGTATCACTTATATTCATATGCAAGTCAAAGCAAATGAACAATTACTTTTGGCAATATAGTGTATAGCAGCATAGCGGACTAAAACAGGAAAATTGAATTACCACTGTATTACATACAGCACTGTCAAAAAAAAAAAAAAAAAACTTTAAACACACAAACAGAAGTGTGATGTGTAAAACGAACAAAAAAACACCCTAAACACTAACATTAACAAAGAGAAATGACTGAACACCCCATTGTCATTGTAAAAGTGCACATAGTATGTAGTTGATGAGTAGATTAGGTTGGTATTTTATTTTTAAAACCAATGAACCTCTAGTAAGCCTGCATTTTGGGAGCACATGCAGTGTTCTTGATGGATGATTTGGAGCTATGCGATCCTTAAGATAGGATGTAGCGTGACCATTAAGAGCTTTGTACGTGAGGAGGATTTTGAATTCTATTCTTGATTTCACTGGAAGCCAGTGGAGAGAGGCTAATATTGGTGAGATATGATCTCTTCTTCTAGTGCCTGTTAATATACACACAGCAGCATTCTTTCAGCTGGAGAGTCCTTGTTTTTGGAGCAGCCTGACAATAGAACATTGTCGTAATCCAGCCTGGAAGAAACAGATGCATGGTAAGCGTTTCTGCATCTTTTAGATACAGGAAGTGCCTGACCTTTGCTATGTTATGTAGTTGAAGGGAAGAAGTCCTAGAATTGTTTTTTTTTTTTTTATGTGGGCAGTGAAGGACATGTCATGATCAAAGGTGACTCCCAGATTTCTCAGAGTGCTGCTGGATGCCAAGGGGATGTGATCTAAAATAGCTATATACATACCAGAAAGATGCAGGTCAACCACGATTTTATATTCTTAAAGTTATGACATCCTTGAAGTTTTTCTAACTGGTACTCCTTTATTTGGGTTAATTTGGTTTAATTGATAGATACAGTTGTGTATCGTCTATGTAACAGTGGAAATTAAGTGTTTCTACTAGTTTTACCTAAAGGAAGCATGTAAAGAGTGTAAAGTATTGGTCCAAGCACAGAACCTTGCGGAACTCCAGGTCTAACTTTTGTACCGATGAAGAATTATTGTTAACATTAACAAATTGGAAACAATCTGAGGGATGCGACTTAACCCAGTTTAAAGCATACCAATATGATCTGTAGTAAATTCTGATGATCAATGGTGACAAATGCAGCACAGTTGTCTATAACCAGATAATAGGGCATGTTCAGTATTTCTAGCAAGGAAGTGCTAATAAAAGGAAAATTTCACTAATGCATAGGGTCTAAAAGACAGGTTGATGTTTTGGATGAAGGAATTAATGGAGGTAGTTCAGAAAGGTTGTTTGAAGAAATGGAGTGTTTGAGGGCAAGTCTTTGTCAGTTGAGGGCAAGAGGTGATAATTTTTGTCTCTAATTGTCAGAACTTTGTCATTAAATAAGCCCATTAAGTCATTGCTACTGAGAGCTGTAGGAATACACTGATCAATAGTGTAGTGACTTTCTGGCAGTGTAGCTAAAGTACTAACTTAAGGTTGTTTGTTTCCCTATTAGTGAGGAGGCAGCTCTGGCAGAGAGCCACCATATTTGTTCAAGTCGAAGTTGGCTTCAATTTACGAGATTGAGAGTTATACCAGGGAGCTTTTTTTGGTTTAACTAATCAAAGGATGTGTGCTTACATCTTAGCGCAGGACTGATCAATAAACTTGAGTTGAAAATGCCTGCAATTCCATCACCTTGGCCAATGTCTCAAGGAATGTGAGTATTAATATGGCTGTGGATTCATTCAGGCTCATATATTCCTTATGATCCAGCTAGGTTTCAGTAAAGGAAAATAAATCAATATTATAATTTGACATCAGATCCTTTATTAATACAGTTTTGAATGACAGAGGTATAATGTTTGAAGGTCCACATTTCTTTCTGCAATCCTGCTGCACATTGGCTGTATTGGTGCCCATTTGAAATAAGTTATGACAAGTAGCTCATTTTCTGTTGTTTGATATAAAGGAGTTAAATAAATAACTTCTCTCAGAGAAGTGCAGAGAAGTGTGTAGGATTGTGACTCTGCCTCCTAGAGTCAGCTCTGGATTGTCAGTTTTTAGGTGATAAAGTCCATTATGTTTCTAGATGAGAGGGTGTGTCTATGAAGCCCACATTATTATCTGGGCATCAACTAGACAACCAGCGGTGGAAATATCACGTCAAATTTGGCGGAGGATCAGAGGAAATAACAGGGTCCGGCATAGGTTTTACCTAACAACTTTAAGTTTGATCAAGCCACTCTAGTATTTACAGTTAAAAAATACCCACTGTCTCTCGCTATCACTCACAGTATCATCAGCTAGTCGGTATTGTTGGTCAGTCGTCACAGAGTCGGCTATTTTCAGCTCGTTGCACAGTAATCATCCATGTGAAAAAAGCATGCGCTGTAGAATGGATTATACAAATGCCATTCGCATCAATTACAAAAAAAATCATTGAGCGATTCAAGTTCCGTAAGGAATTTATTCAGCCCTATTGGCCGGTAATGAAATTATGATTGCATGTCAGGGCCTTCTCAAATAGCCTTCACCCACACATTCTCTGTACATCTGCACAGCACAGAAGCAATCATGACACCGTGCCACTCTTCATATTGAAATGAAAGGAGATCATAAGTATGACATTATTGCCCTTCTAAGAATGTCTATATTGAAACCAACTGCAGAAAAACACAATACACAGTGAATGAGAAAGTGCATTGACCGAATCTATGAAAACTTGCCACCAAGGATGCAGGTCAAGTATATAAGTCTGTTAGGTAATGCTGAGTTCAGGTCAAATACAGCTGTACAGAATGCAGGGAGAGGTCTTTATTTTTACTTATTTTTCTGTTTTTTTTTTTTTTTTTTACTTACAAATTGCTTTCAGACTGTAAACAGATGTGTAATACAGTTCCATTGCGAAGTACAACTGTTCTTATAAAAGGACTTGGCAGCACAGGGATGCAGCCTGCGTCCATTGTTGTTGTCCCTTCTTTCATGTCTTAGGAGATTTGTATATGCATTCAGTCATTATAGAAGCTCAGTGTGGCACTAATGAGAAGTTTAATGAGACTCTCTCCGTGGACCTGGGCCAGGGCCTTAGACGGATTATGAAATCTCCCATTTCCTCTCGCAGCATGGCGCGTTTTTCATTATTTCACAGTACGGACACTCAACGTTTTTTTTTTGTATATTTTTTTCCTCTATTATCCTCGGCTCTCAGCTGTGCCACAGAGCGGAGACGACTCGGGCTGAAGCCAAAAAGAGACATTACAGATTAACACAGGAAATACAGATCTGAGTCACTTGATACAACTATGTTACGTTGCTTGGCATCTTTTTTTCTATATTAAAAGAATTGAAACTCTAATGCTGCACAATAGTGACTCATATTTTAACACAATTAGAATACAAGGTTGATGGAAGTACTTTTGCAGCCTGGAGCACAGCTCTTACAGCAAAAAAACAACAGATATAAAAAAAAAAGCTTGTTAATCCGTCTCCTCTCTGTGCACCTTACAAAGATTCAGTGATAACTTTGCATCCGAGTTGTTGTCGGAGCAGTGAGGTTTGCCATCTGTGAGTGGGAGGCCTGCAGTTAAGAGTGTGGGCAGAGAATAATAGATATGCAGCTTCCTTTGGGTCCTTGACTTTCACTGAATGAGCAGGTGTGTATGTCGTGTGTTGATTCTTGACTATCAATTTAAAATCACTTTTTCAACTGCGTCGGAATCTGTATTCCCCATGTGTCCCCTGGTTCTCTTTATATTGTACCACTTGACCAATCATAATTCATATCAGAGTCTGTTCAGACTGGACAGACCATCTAAATATTTATAAGATGCTTATCCTATTGATCTCCTGAAGTTAATGATGTTTGTGAGAGGAATACAATTGAATTAAGACACTCATAATGGCCGGTGAAGATGGATCAAAACATTACTCTGTAATCAGTGTAATGACTTTATCTTTCTGACCTCGCCTGGTTTCATTCTCTCTCATTGTCAGTGGAATTGCACAGTGCACCACTTCATAGGGAGATGTGGTTGTATTATTGCTCTACAGTTTGCTAATGCAGCGCACGGGATCCATTCATTAACTTGATTGTTCAATTTAGTCACTGCTATGTGATGTGAACACAATTCAAACACCAAGAAGCAGCAACAAGAAAAAACATTAATTCGGTTGATATTTTTGAGCAACGGTGATGTTCTTTTTACCCCCTTGTGCATTAGACCTGTATAAGGCCACCGAATTAGAAAAGCCTGAAAGATGCAGAGCTGTTTTTTTTCTTGCATCATTAAGTTTTGTAATGTTTTTTTTTTTTTTTTTTTTTTTTTGAGATCCAATCATGCTTTAAACAGCGGAAGATCAAACTGGTCTTCACCTTGATGTCATTTCAGAATTGGCGTTTCAACTCCCCACATTTGATTAATTCCTCGGCCCGCTAATTATTTTTGTGCCCCGGTTTTTATAAGAGAATGACATTCAGCATGCGAGCATATATGATACATCAATGAAATTCCTCCGTTTGATCTCCCATGAAACGGGTCTAGTTCATGATTTCAGAATAATCACTGGAATGAGCAGAAAGTGTTTATATGAGACAATGAGCTCATATAGAGGGCGTTCTTCTCTCTAGTGTGTGAAGTCACTGACACAAAAACACAAGTGGTTTGCTAAAAGGGGTCAAGTGTGTAGGGGCTGGGGGTTTAAATGCTATTAGGATTCACCGCGGTTTGGATCTCTCCTCTGCCTCTGAGCTAAATCCTTTCTTCCACCATGTTATAATATAATGAAGCATGGAAAGGGGGAAACGCACCCATCAGACACTCTCAAAGGAAGCCATGTACTGTTCCCTGCCAGAGGCATAACTATCTTACATTGTTAATATAGATAAAAATTATAAAACCTCCAACATTTGTGCAAAATGTGTACATATTTGGGGGGATGATTAAGGAAGATACAATTTTGGAATCAAATTAAATGGTTAGAATCTATTTTGTCAAATGATTACGCAGTAAATGATATACACACACTCATCCCTCTGGACACAACAGAGTGATATGCAGGACATGTTAAGCCAGTTGCAGGCTCCCCCCCTCCCTTGTTTGTTCTTTTTTCTTCTCTCTCAGCACGCCACTTGTCTCGCTCCTCGGGTATCGTTCTTTGCGCGTGCGGCCGCATGAGGTCAGGTTTGCCACGGTGGGATAGCAATTAGCTATAAAGAGGCCTCCCACAGGGCCAAGCCCTGACCCTATAGCTTTTGCTTCCAACTTTTGCCAAGCCACGGCGGGCCGTGCCAGAATCACAGTGGGTGAAGAGCGAAAGGACATTCTCCCAGCTCTGCAACCGCAGCCTTAATCTCTGAAAGCCTGTGGGTGGGTGCTACCACCGGCCACCCCCCACCATGGCTGCTTGTTTCCATCCTCACAGCCCTCCATTGTTTGCAGAATGCAGAGTAAATTCTGCCTGTTAAAGGACAAAAAAAATTACATAAGTGTTTAAGAGGGAATAGTTCTTTAATTTTATCATTTGGCCTGTCAGCTCATTTTATGAGCCCAGCAGAGATATTCCTGTTTGGGAAAACAAAGCTTTCGAAAAACCTTAATGCCTGCCTTGGTTTCCAGGGCTGTTATGATCGCTGAAATCGAGCAATACAGCTGGAGGCAGAGCACATTTTTGAAATGCAGCGGGGTATAGTTAGCCAAAATGCACTTTGCGTATGTGCATGTGTGTGTTGGAGTGCACACGTACACACACACACACACACAAGCACACAGTGTGGGCATGTGAGTGGGTTCTTTATTTTCTCTCATAATAAAGAAGTCAGAGAGATGCATTACCATCTTGCCATGCAGGTGCATGCGGGTTTGATGCAGCTTTCACCTCTATTTGTGCACATGTGAATCTCTCCCTGTAACTTAACTGGTCCTTGGTGCAGCTGGCTCAGGACTCAGGGCTATATACACAGTCACAGAGATAAAAGCCGGATTATTCCAGCAAAGTCGTCTTGGCCGGAGGCCGCTTTGATGCTCCTTTGACCGCTCCTGTCCCTGTCCTGTTTGTGCCTCACACCATCCGAGGATTAGACATTCGCTTTGCTTGTCTCATTCAGCGTAAGATGACACAGTTTGGGGGGGGGGCATTCAAATTCAAATTTATGCTAAACATTGGAATGTTTTGCGTTAGTAGTGTGTCTCCAAGGGAAAACTTTCCCTCTTTTATCACTTATTAATCAAAGCTGTTGGTGTTTTCTGCATGTTTATCTGCTCATATGCATGAGCGCATCTTAGTTTATTTATCGGTGGAATGTGCCACAGTCGTATTTGATGTGTCACTACCAAGTGTTTGGCAAACCTTTTCTCAATAGAGCAGACCTAGGCATTAGTGTTTATAGCATTTAGAGGCCCCACATTCCCCCCCCCATGAGTGGGCATTCAGCAGTGGTAGCAAGAAGGTAGAGAAAAGTTGCTGAGAGGGATATAAAACGTGGCGAGGGAGAAGTGTTTTAGTGGAGGAAACATTAAATAACTGAGTAGCAGAGGAGAAAGGGATGGGTTTAAAGAGACGTACGAGACCATATGCCTCTCACTTGCATACTCAAATTTTTACTCTCTTGCGCCGAAAGCCGTCGTGGCTTATCGCACACTGGCGCCTGTTAACATTCGGTGATCCCATCGAAAGTTACGGCATGATGAAATATTCCACTTAACTGTTTCTGAAGCAGCAACGGTGGGATAGACGGGGAGCGGTAACGACGGTGCAAGCTAAGTAGTGATTTTCCTTGATGAGCTTTTGGGACACTTCTCTTTTTTTTCTTTTTGAGGAGTGGGGTTGGAGTTTTATAAGATCAAGGCCAGTTAAATACAATAAACTGCCTATTAAAGACCCACATGATCTTCAAATCATGAAGGTGGCCTCGATAAATCTGTTTCCAGTAATGGCCCTTACCTGTTATGTTGTTCTTATGTAAATGAGACTATAGCTCTGACTTGCTGCCCGTCCACTCTGCAATCTCCATATCATTTGGTAGGTTGGGGACCTGGAGTCTGTCGTCCCAGCGGAGGGTCAGACACTTAAAGGAGAATTGAACATGATTGACAGTTGAGGACATCGTTGTCACAACCAGACACATTTCTGACGCATAAATCAAACACAAGTGTTGTTTTGTGCCTTGACTTTGAAGCCTGATACATGATAATGGCAGTAGAGGATGTAGCACGACCTAACGAACGTCGCATGTTGTGTTTCTGCTGCTACAGCTTTTGCTAATTCTGGATTACTGCTTGTTCGCTTACTTCTTAGTGCGGCATCTTTCATTTCTATTGTTGTATTATTTATCCTCAAATGTATTAAAAAGCTCATTACTCTGGGTGTGTGTGTGGGGTGGGGGCACTGCGCACAAACAGCAATGCTCTGTGGACGTGGTTCTCCCTCTGCCTGTATACATTTCATCTTAGGTTGTGTTCATTATTAGTTGAAAAACTTTAGGGACTGTGACATTTTACAGTCATTGTGGCAATCTATTAAAAAGTGTCAGTTGTGATTTTTGCTATTTGGCTTCTGTTTCACAAATGACTGTTTGCATCTTTACATTTTTTTGGTCGCTCGCATCTCCATACAACACTTTAGAATGTGATGGTTTTCTGGTTTCAGCGTGATGTTAATGGTGGTCTGAGCTGCTAATGTGCTTATGAATTGCAATTTCTGTTGCGGTAATGTTGCCTTTTGAGTAAAAGCATTTTTGAATTTTTGTCTGTCCAGTACTGTTTCAATGTGATATCATGTTCCAAATGGAGCGGAGGCGGCGAGTACTGCTTTTTGCAAAATTTTGCTGAATCTTCATAGAAGATCTAGATAAACAGTAGTTCATTAGAGAAAAGCCTTTTACCATCCAAAAACCTTCATTTACACTTTAAATGAGCATTGCATTTCCACAGCATCTAAATTGATGTTTCATGGAACTGTGGCGTTCTTGATGTGTTTCAAATTAACACACACATTACCTAGGCCTTGCATGTGTCTGTGCAATCATGTTTTTCCTTCAAAAAGTTAAGGCCCTTTGTTTCAGTTGCTTTTTTTCCCTTGAAGGTAATGCAGAGTTTAAAATCTCCTGAGAGTTTGTGAATTTAATTATTAAATGAATGGTCTATTCTGGTGCATTGCTGTTTGTGATGTAGGGCTTTGATATAAATTTGTGTGATGCAGATGTACGTATGTTAAAACATGGATGGATAAGATGAGGCTCAAGATAAAATAAAATATACTTTAATGTTGCCCGTGGGGAAATTTGTTTCAGACTCGCATCTTCTACAGAAGATAAAATCATACTGCATAGTAATAAAAAAATCTACATTTTAACACATGGCTTCCTTATACATACACGATTTGCACATACATATATACAACAGTTCCTATATCCATATATTTATATATAGTGACACATTGCTCAGCTCCTATGGCAAATATCTACATTACATGGTAATTTTGACAAGATTAATGTGGATATATAAACCTTTTATGATGTGATTTTTAGGCTGCTCTTGAGAAACCTGAATCTTCCGCCAGATGTTAAGCGGTGGAACTTTGGGTGCTGGAGAATGTGAACTGGATCAGACATTATTTTCTGTGCCTGCCAGAGTTGGGGAGACAATAGACGGCGTCCTGATGAGAGGCGGCTCAAATCGGAAACGTCAGGGCTCGGTTGGCAGAATTTGTCTCCTCACCAGAGGCCGCGGGTCTCAGGTTCAGCGCACACTCTGCAGTGCAGTACGCAGCCTCAGCCACCGCTGACCTCCTTACAGAGCACGGATCCTGCAAAGTAAGAATGAGAGTTAATAAAAACACAGGAAAAGCACGGCGAGCGACAGACAGCCTGAACTGGGTCATCAGAGGCAGTTACCTCAATTCATCTCTAATAATATCCCCGAGCTCTGGGCCCGGGACCGCTGGAGTTGCCTGCGCGATGGCTCGGGCTTGCTTGATGAATGAGTGTGCCAGGCAGCGCTCTGGGCTCCCAGACTGCGCTCCGAGGCTCGGAGACCGCCACCGAGGACAACCGCGGTCAGCAAATCAATTCACAGCTCTCTGGAGAAGCCGTCGCCGCCGCTTCGCCAACGCATCTGCCTTTAAGCACGGGTGATTCTCCTGTCACCCGCGTCTCCCCCCGGCCTGCGGGATGTTCTCCTGTTCTGTTTTTTTTTTTTTTTTTTTTTGTGGAAGATTGGTGTGACTGAAGCGACTTCATCTATGCAGTATCTGAGCTGCAGCTTATTCTCCGGGGCCGGATGAGCGAATGTCAGTAGAGATTTAATTAACACCTGAAGGCTGTGTAAGCCTTTACGCTATGCACCGATAACAGCCAGCTTGCATCCCATTGGAATTTCGAAGCAATTTTGCGTGTCTATTAATAGTTTGGAGTACGTGTTGGGACAGACAGATCAGAGATGCCTGAGCAGAACTTTGATTATAACATCAGAGGAGCTCCCGTCTCGAGGGGGAAAAAAAAGAGGCTCATTTAGACCAGGTGGGCAGTGCCGGCATAAAACAGCTCGTTTTTTCAAATAATTGTGGTTTTCTGAGGTAATGGATTGACCAGTTTGAATAGGAATGACAAATGCAAACAAAGTGATCCTGCAAAGCAAAATGATAAGTAAATCAGTAATCAGTTCACCTGATTATCACGTGACATCACACATTACCAGGAAATAAGATAGAAATCAATGCTGACGTGATTCTTCTCCTATACAATGCACATTTCCGTGCCACAGTGTTCAATGTCAGGTGACAGTGGTGCAATCTAGTGTTTAAAAAGCCTCCAAATGACGTATCTGCATAGTTCTGCACCCAGAGGAAATAAACTTCCCCCAATAATGTTAATTGGGTGGAATCATAACAGAGGTATTTGCATGGTAATTTGCTCTAATGATCTTTTTAGCATGATGATTATGAGTATGCGTTGCCTGTTTTTTTTTTTTTTTTCTCTTTTCTCTTTAAGGGTTCATATTCCAAAGGGATCTGAGAGGCAAACGCTGCAGCTGTTCCCACTCGTTGCGGATGCGCGTTCCTGCTACGGCCTCCCTCATGTTGTTAGCATATCCACCAGGAGCCGCGGATAGCCATTAGTGTCATATATTTCTTTTTTCCTTCCAGAAGCCGTGTGAATGATATGGGCAATTTCCATAGCGGTCTTTGAAACAATCTTCCCCGTTTCAGTGTCAGACTGCCTTTGTGGGCATGAAAGATGGTAATGCAGTTTTATTTGCATCGGGAACCTGCTCATCCGCGCCGCCCCCATCCGTTTCCTCCAGGCAAGGCTTAGGGAAGCGTTATCGTGATCGCTGTTTATTGAAAACACTAACTCTTAAGAGAGATACATATTTCATGGATCGCGGATGCGTTCCAGGAACCTTGTTAGTTTTGATTGATTCAACATTTAAAGGTCCCGCATTGTTCACTTTTTTTCCCTGGGTTTTATTTGAAGTTTTGACATCCCTGACAAGTTATACGTTTGGTTTTAAGAGCCAAAAATCATCTCAACGTAGTTTTACATCTCCGTTCTCAAGCTTCTCTCTGGAGCTCTAGAAGGAACAGGTCGTTATGTCTCTGTCTCATTAATAGTAATGAGCCTCTCAAATGGGCTGATTTGAATGGCTGTGAATGGGAGGGGGAGGTGGAGGCGTGGTGACTGTATAGTTGTGACATCACAACCCTGACGGAAGTCCTGACAGCTCATTTTAAGACACAGTTTCTGACTGCAGGCAGTGTGCATTTCTCCATGGATTGAGTGTTTTCAGACATGGTAAAAGCTGTATTTATATAGTACATAGACATTTTCCTTATAATCAAAAAAGCAATTCAAATCTCAATTTATACAATATGGCACCTTTTTAAATAGACGATTTCAAACATGTTCCGCTCACTCACAGCACCCCTAATCAGACACACACATGCACGCAGGCACAGAAAGGGTTAAAGCCATGGAGCTTTAGCTCTTGCCTTCTGATGCACAGCAGGGGATATTTCTTACATCATGGACTGTTTCTCATAGATCTGGATTCTGTAGTATTTGCATGAAATTATATGGAATAGAATAGATCTGATGGAATGTATTTAGGCCAGGGAGCATCGGTCTTGCATACACAAGTGTCCATAAACAATTTAAATGCAACTGGAAGACGTACAATACGGTGTAAAGCCATGAAACAAACATGCAATCATAAACACACACAAAAAAAAGAAAAAAACATAATTCCTAACAATTTGTTGCCTGCAGGTTATTCGCTGTTAAGCAGGTGGGTACTTTTATGAATAAATGATGTGACAGCTCTTTATGTTTTCAACAGTGGGAGCTGCCAGTTGCTGCCTGAGGGCAGGATGGTGCCTTCACTGTCTGAGGGATGAGATAGATCAGCAACGATTTCCTTCACCAAAGACGCAATGTGCTGTCCCAAACGCTGCTTGATGCGGAAAACTGTAGAACTTTTCGAGGGCGATGGTTTTGCCTCCCACGTCGTTCTTCCCAACATGGGGATATTTCTTATCTTATGTCATATCTGCACAAATGTTCCTGACAATCCTCCTGTGTTTATAGGCTTTGGTACGTTCTGCACCAGGTCAGTTTGTTATCGGGCACCGTTCTCGATTTCTTGTTGGTGTTGAGATCATAATATTCTCTTCACAAAGAGCGAGATTGGAGATCTATACATGCAAATGGTTTTAATGTCTAATATTTGAACACAAGCATCTATCTTGTTTGAATAAGTTGCATGTACACTACAAACTAATTCTAGGATGAGGATTAGCCCTCATTATGTAGGATGAAAAAAGAAAATCTTCATCCTTAAGTGTTCGCTGCTTGTTGCTGCTTGATTCATGTTTCGTTGCCTCTTTACATGATTACTGTCGAAAGCTGATTTAATCTGTACATGAATGAATGTACCCGTGTGTTTATCCAACCCATATAATACATTCATGTTTAGTGCATTCATATCTGTTCAGGCTATTTAACGTCTATCAGACATTGAACTGCAATTTGTGTTTTTACTATCTGTCACATTAGAATACAAAATGCATTGCATGTTAATGCTTACTGTTAGTATATCATCAAATGAACTGAAACCCTTGGTTGGTGAGTTAGGAAAAGTTCCAGTGTTGAAACAGAGACAAGTTAGGTATTTTACATTTAGTCTATAATGATTTCATATTTTATTTTTTATTTATTGGCCCAGATTCATTAGATTAGGTTATTGCAGGAAAATCCAAGTTATTTCTTGGTAATATATGAGAAAATAAGATTCTTTAAAGTAACAATCATTAATAATTAACCTTATATTTTCAGGAATATTTGTGTTTTCTTTTTTATATAGGACATATTTATTCAAAATATAAACATTATATATTGTAAAAATATTGTGATTCATGTGCATCTCTCAGTTTGAATTATCATTCTGTTAGGATGCCAGTTGTCAATCAGACGTCTGTCTTTTTGAGTCATACCCTGTGGTAATGTACTGGCTGATGAGCTCTCATCGAACACTTGTAATGAAAGGTGCTACGCTTGAAGAAAATGAATATATAAATATAAAACTCTATGTAAAGCCAGCTGTGCCAGGGATTTCTTTTTGTTTAGGAGATTAATTCAGTTCTTAACTTCTATTTGCAATAAAGGCCGATCACAAATGACCTTTTCTGACTTGTCAAGTTGAAGGCTATCCCAAAACAGAAAGTTTGTGCATCAGTTTTCTATAGTTTCTTGTAAAAATAGAGCAGGAATTAGAAATAATATTAGTCATCAGTTATAGCATTTTAAGCTTAATCTTGACATAATAATAACATAATAATAATAGGCAGAGTTCTGCACGCCTTCTTCTAGCCACCACCCCCCCTTCATCTATGAAAGCACCTCCAGCCCTTCTACACGCTTTGTACACGCTGTTTTAGGTTAGCCAACTCTACTTTATCATCTGTTAAGGTGTCAGGACACAGAAGTTTAGATGATAACAATATTATCCCACCCTTCTTCTTTGTGTCTTCAATTTCACTGAACTCTCACTGGAGTCCAATGTTTTCTTCAAGCCTTCGATTTTCAAAGAGATGTCATCTATTTTCTTAAAGGAGTTTTCAATTACCAACTTTACAATGGAGTCAGCTTGTTCAATAATGACTTTAGACAGGGTATGGGTGACAATGTTGTCCTGAGAAGATCTTAACCTTCCAGCCCAAAGAGAGGTTTTTTTTTTTTTTTAGCACCCAGAGATTTGTACAAGGTCATCGGTACAGAGGGAAAGTTTCCAGCTGAGACTGTTACTGTTGACATGGCAGGCGGCTATCAGAGTGTTAACTTTATCTTTAGGCGTGCTGTCCACTACGTTGTCTTCTTCTTTCACGTCTCAACAGGAGGTTGCAGCAGGCAGTTCTCAAGTTGTTTGAACTTCTTCTGCATCTTTCTCATCATGAGCAAATATCATATCATAAACATTCTTATACATTGTTGCTTTTCTATGTTAGATGGGCTCAAGTTTAACCCATCAACCCTATTGTGAACAATAGACAGCAGGAAAAAATAAATAAATGAATAAATAAATGCAAAGACTAGTATAAATCTGTGCATGCTACAGTGGCTTGCGAAACTATGTGGCCCCCTTGAACTTTGTGACCTTTTGCCACATTTCAGGCTTCAAACATAAAGATATAAAACTGTAATTTCTTGTGAAGAATCAACAACAAGTGGGACACAATCATGAAGTGGAACACACTTTATTGGATATTTTAAACTTTTTTAACAAATAAAAAACGAAAAATTGGGCGTGCAAAATCATTCAACCCCTTTACTTTCAGTGCAATAAACTCTGTCCAGAAGTTCAGTGAGGATCTCTGTATGATTCAATGTTGACTTAAATGACTAACGATGATAAATGGAATCCACCTGTGTGTAATCAAGTCTCTGTATAAATGCACCTGCACTGTGATAGTCTCAGAGGTCTGTTTAAAGTGCAGAGAGCATCATGAAGAACAAGGAACACACCAGGCAGGTCCGAGATACTGTTGTGGAGAAGTTTAAAGCTGGATTTGGATACAAACAGATTTCCCAAGCTTTGAACATCCCAAGGAGCACTGTGCAAGCAATAATATTGAAATGGAAGGAGTATCAGACCACTGTAAATCTACCAAGATCTGGCCGTCCCCCTAAACTTTCAGCTCATACAAGGAGAAGACTGATCAGAGATGCAGCCAAGAGGCCCATGATCACTCTGGATGAACTGCAGAGGTGAGGTGTGTGAGCTGAGGTGGGAGAATCTGTCCATAAAACAGATCAGTCGTATACTGCACAAATCTGGCCTTTATGGAAGAGTGGCAAGAAGGAAGCCATTTCTTAAAGATATCCATAAAAATGCCGTTTAAAGTTTGCAACAAGCCACCTGGGAGACACACCAAACATGTGGAAGAAGGTGCTCTGGTCAGATGAGACCAAAATCGAACTTTTTGGCGACAATGCAAGACGTTATGTTTGGCGTAAAAGCAGCACAGCTCATCACCCTCAACACACCATCCCCACTGTCAAACATGGTGGTGGCAGCATCATGGGTTGGGCCTGCTTTTCTTCAGCATGGACAGGGAAGATGGTTAAAATTGATGGAAGATGGATGGAGCCAAATACAGGACCATTCTGGAAGAAAACCTGATGGAGTCCGCAAAAGACCTGAGACTGGGATGGAGATTTGTCTTCCAACAAGACAATGATCCAAAACATTAAGCAAAAGCTACAATGGCATGGTTCACCAAAAAACATATCAAGGTGTTAGAATGGCCAGGTCAAAGTCCTGACCTCAATCCAATTGAGAATCTGTGGAAAGAACTGAAAACTGCTGTTCACAAACACTCTCCATCCAACCTCACTGAGCTGGAGCTGTTTTGCAAGGAGGAATGGGCAAAAATATCAGTTTCTCGATGTGCAAAACTGATAGAGACATACCCCAAGCGACTTGCAGCTGTAATCGCAGCAAAAGGTGGCGCTACAAAGTATTAACTCAATGGGGCTGAATGATTTTACACGCCCAATTTTTGTTTTTTTATTTGTTAAAAAAGTTTAAAATATCCAATAAAGTGTGTTCCACTTCATGATTGTGTTCCACTTGTTGTTGATTCTTCACACGAAATTACAGTTTTATATCTTTATGTTTGAAGCCTGAAATGTCGCAAAAGTTCACAAAGTTCAAGGGGGCACATAGTTTCGCAAGCCACTGTAGATCAGGAATTGTACCTCCTCGTTATATGTCTATTGTAAAAAAGGATAGTTTTATAAGGATAGAGAAAGATGGGTGGAAACATATCTTTTTGGAAAATCGATGTATCTTTAGTCTTGTAGATTTAAAAATAAATTAATAAATAAAAATAATAAAAAGTTTGCAATTTTGGAAAATGTAAAGTGGAAATGAAACCTGTTTTGTAGAATGACTCAACAGCACCTCTGTAAACAAACTTTATTTTCAGCAGCTATATAACTATACCTATACCGAGAAGCAAAGTTCTCTTCTTACAGCTGAAGCTGTCAGCCCCAGTCTTAAGATGTGCATACACAGATTTGTTTTGGCTTTTTATAAACCGACTATTATGACTTTCATAACTTGTTGCGTGTTTACTCAATGCAGTGCAGACCTACATGGTTTATTGATTATGCCATATTTTAAACCATTCATCTATTTTCCTCAGTGTGAAAGCACGTAGACCACAGCCTCCTTTCTGCCCATACAGTATAAATATTAAACTATTACAAGTGTCAGTGGAGCAGGCAGGCAACATTAAACCGCATTAACACTGACTCTGTTCCTATCCGTTTTTTATTTGTGATGATGCCAGTTTAAATGCTATTTCTTGCCTAAGAGGGAATTACAAATGCTAAATCAAGCATCGAAAATGAAGCTTCACTGCGCTTGTCAGTACTAGACGGAAATTATTCATGCAATATGAATCTTTTCCCTCCAAGATGAGTTTGTCATCTGCGCCGCATGAGCTGTCTCCTCTAATGGAAGGAAGCAGTTCTCTGGTCGGAAAATTACTCCTCTGAGCTTTTTATTTCATAAGCCAGTTTGTTTGAGTGAGCAAACATAGTGAAAAATAGAAATAATGTTCAAGCTAGACTACCCGGTGGCAAATAAAGTCTCTGCACGTCTTATACTGGCTGTCGATGCTTTCACCTGAACCCACTGGCTTCCAGGACCTTTAACAGGTTGTACTACCTAATTAAATGAAAAGCATCTGATCATTTGAATGAATAAACACAACATCCCTTTAAAGAACAAACACATAATCATCCATATGTTGTATGTTTGTAGGTGTGTACACTTTTCAGACGGACTCTTTTCTTGTGTGTGTGATTTCAGCATAATGCTTTTCGTGTTGTAAAGAGCATGGCGGGGGGGGGGGGGGTGATAATGCAGGATGGTGCCATAATAACACAGATTTCAACAGGTATCCTTGCTCACTGTTCACATAATGAGCAGCAGGCCAGACCTGACTTGTTTCATGGTTCAGTACCTCGCAGCATTTCGTGTTTGCTTGTTGTACATTTCAAAAATGGGCCTTTTATTATTGGAAAATTGCCCTCAAAACAGAAGCATAATATAGTTTTCAAGGCATTCTAAATGGGAAGCCACAGACGAGACTGGTTATATACAAAAAGCCTCTCCCCCCCCCCCCCCCCCCCCCCCCCCCCCACTCATAAATAGGGCTGCTCGATTGTGGGGGAAAAACATTGCCATGATTATATTGGTCAATATTGAAAACCTAATTATTCAATGGTTATTTTTTAGTTACACAATGCATTTAATCAGCACGGGTTAAATGGTTATGTTGTGTTGCCAAGAGTTGCGTATGTTAGTTTATAACAAACCTTGCATGTTGTGTACTTCTACTCCTCGTCGGATTCTGGGAACTCAAAGTGTTCCGGCGGGAGAACTTTTCCGACCTTTTTTCTCACATAATGACTGTGCTCTCCTGCTGCCATTTCACTCGCTCTCACCGGTTTGTGCTCCCCCTCTGCCTCGCGCTGGGAGAATGTGTTGTGTGCGTGCGTGTCTCTTTCAGAAATTCTGCAAAGAAAAATGGCAAATAAATCATTGCAACTCGAGTTGTGATATAAAAATTTAATTAATTGCACAGCCTTGCTCGTAACTTTGAAACCTTACAGATAAAGTTGAACTAAGTTCCGAGCAACTTTCCTTTTGTGTTGATTGTAGGATTTAGCACCACCTGTGGACAGATGTGGTAGTGTTTTTCTGTTTTCTTCTCCACATTTACGCTACTTATTTTTATTAAAGTTTCTCCTTTTTAAACACAGTTTACCTCATCAGGATTAGGTAATGCATCTGTTTCTTGGCTTTGTAATGAACCATTAAATACACTAATCTTCTCAGCGCTCTCTTTCTCAAATTTTCTTGTCTTCTTAAAAATGAGTTGTCAAGCCGCCAGCAACTTTACTTTTTACCAATAATAAACTGAGAGAAATGTCTTCTCCCCCTCCTAGTCACGTCTTTGTCATCAGGCCACAGTGCTGAAATGCAAACATAGGTTCCTCCCGGTCTGTTTGCCATGGGTGGCGGGTGGTGACGGGCATTTGAGTATTTTCTCACTGATGGTTGTGTTTGCTGATGTAATTTATATAGAGGCATCTCACATTGTGAGACTGTTTTATTAACCAGGAAAAAAAAAAATTGTTTAACCATTTTAAATGACAGCTTTGCTAATGGTGTCATAGTGATTAATAGATAGAAAATAATGAATACGTAGTCCTCGGTATTAAAACACAGTCAGTCTAATTTTTCATTGTAATTTTCGCTTCTTTTTTTTTTTTTTTTTACAGAGGATGTAGTGCTGCCAGGTGCATTTCTGAACTCATGATCCTCCACAATAGCTCATGCTCCCCCAGGTACCGCAGTCTGAGGATTTTAGTGATTAAAGGGCCCCAGGATTTTTTTCTGTGGCTGCACCTCTTTTAATATTTAAAAAAAAAAAAAAAGGCCTCGCGGCATCATGGAATATTGTATCTGAAATGAATAACATTTTATGAGCTCTTGCGCTTATTTTGTACTTGTATTTCTTTTTTATTGGCTCTGCGCTTAAATGTTTGGTTTAATGTCCATCATCTGTGTCCCTTTTTTTAGTTTGTAAGCAATTCAACAAGTCGTTTAGCCATCTGAATCCCCATAAAGGATAAAACCACATACGCGCATACTCATCCACTGGAAATATTAGCTTTGCTCATCCTACCCATGCACTAAACTGAAATGTATTTGTATTAGGATTGAAACCTGTGGCTTGATATTGGGTTTCAGAATGACTTTCAAGCCTTTTTCTCCCCCCAGAGGGTGGAAATCTTTTTTTTTTTTCCGTAATTCAAATGAGCATCCCAGAGTTGGGGCGCTAATGACTCTCTAAGAAGATGTCTTTTACTGCTTGAGGCACAAATTTCTTCAATAATCCATTCTTTTCACATCTCAGTCGCCTGTGCATTTTCTTATTGAAAATCCCAGTGTGCCTCATCATCAAATTCAGCACCACAGGAAAAGTGCATTTGAAGTGGGTGTAACAGTCAGCCTCCAAAACTCATCGCCGAAGGAATGGGGGGTTCAAGGGAGCTATAGAGACAAAGAAATATGATATATGCCGAATTTGTGAAGAGGGGTCAAAGACATGGTTTTCAATGGCTACTTAAGAGTTATTGGAATCGACCTCTCATCGAGACAAATTGTGGTGTGCGTGGTGATTTTTTTTTTTTTTTTGAGGTTTTCAAGGTGTTTCTTTTTTTTTTTTTTTATAGCGATTGTGTTTTTCAAATATTCTCATGGCAAGTTTTTATTGGCAAATAAATGAAGTAAAAAGTATGATTTATTGGTTGCCCATTCAGCTCAGTGTCCTTGGATCCATAATGAAAAACTTCCACTCTTGTTTTTTTGGATCCTCGTGCTCAGAGTTTTACACAATGCAGCTTCAGAGCAAATAGGTTTGGTAATTAGTTTTAAGTTAGGAAATCATTAATATATGCCGTGCTGAGTGTTTCCAATGAAGCCAATAAAGGTTCCGTTTGGAGTCTTTCCAGGGAGCCAACATGAACAACAGCAGAAACCTGACTCCGTTTGACCTGAATGGGTCTGAACCTTAATATACTAGCATACTAGTTCATGTCAATATGGCTGCTGTGAAAAAGGCCTGTTGTTGAGAGTCATAACCATCTTGCATACTTTGTACGTACTAGTAAAGGAAATTAGCAATATTATTAGCTATTATTAGCACACTTATTATTGGTCACTTCATTGGGATTTTTTTTTCTAATAAGAAAGAAGAAAGATATGCACAAAACACAATAAAGGGTTCTCACACCTAAATCAATTAAATCCATGTTTTTCCTGTTTATTTCATGTATCGACAATTTGAATAAAAAAACAAAAATCTAATATTTATTTTCCAATTAATAAATAAATGTTCTTAATTTTGTTGCCAGCAAAAATACTAGACATTCCGTCCCATGATTTAAGCAATGGCTGCACAAAAACAATAAAACTGCCACCAACTTCCTCTTCAAACATGAGCGTAGAGGTCATGCAATACCTCAGTGTCAAAAAGTGAACATTACAAGTTTTGCAAAGATAGGATTTATTGCAGCGCTGTCGCATTGGATTTACTGTGTAATATAAAATGTGTTACATAAGTGTATATATTGACTGGTGTTTGTGTAGTTTTGATGTCAGATAAAAGAGAACGTGTAGCACTTACACTGCTCATTTTGAAATGAGCTGCTATTAGAAACATGGTCATTCAATGACATACATGTAGGTCAAAATCAGGCGATTCCAGGCATTGCTTGTGCACTGCCTGAAATATAATGGAGCTGAGCCCATATGGGCGACAGCTTTCTGTGATCCGCTGCATTTATTGACATTGCACATTAGTGCTTTTCGGGCCATGCTAACACACCGTGCATACAAACGCTCGTGTGCAAGCAGATGTGCGCAGATGTTCAGAATCACTCGCGGCGGTGACATTTAAAAGCCAATTAATGCATGAGCATGTAATCATGCCACTCAGTCAATAAACTGTTCAGGTGCAGATCAATACACACATGCGGACACACACACACACACACATACACGAATCACATATATAGGGATGCATGCCCACACATTGCTTCACACACAAATAGAAAAAAATATATTTCCCCGCCTTTTTGCCAGTGGGAACACCTGCTCCGGAGACGACGCGTGTAAATCGTTTTTTTTTTTTTTTCTTTCACAGGTTGAATTAATTTTCGTAGCCCAGGCTCTGAAATGCGGCACGTGTGAGAAGACTGCCAAGCAGCATCGCATTTCCGAGTTTTCACAGTTAGTTGTTCTATGCTATGTGGACAGATAGTTCAGGACTTCCAACTTAAATTTCATGCGTACTCATGCAAAAAGGAGAATATGAAAATCGCAAGTGTCAAAGTTAATGTGAAAGTAAGAGGGTTGATGCAAATTTTTTTTTTGGAACGCTGCTAGTGGCAACTAGCATGGAACAATGGATAAGGAAAAAAGGTATTTTGAATGGAAAGATAATAATCTCACTGAAGCAGTATTTAAAGACTACCCCCCCCCCCCCAGCTCGCCATGAGCCAATTTCATGGCTGATCTCCTCAGTGTGAGCCTGTGACTGGTCAATTCCTCCTCAGCGGGACGGACTCGGGTTCAGAGGCCTCTGACAGCACGTACTATTGCTATTTAACGGGTCAAGAGTGAAATGTAATGGGAATGAATGTTAATGTTAACACCGTAGTTAATTGGATTCCGCATACTTTAGAACCATATATTGATTTTGGATCCAATCTTGAAGATTTAATCAGAAGAAAATAAAATGAATTTGATTAAAGTAACAGAACCGAAGACGCTGTATGGATGTCAATCACGTCTAATGTATATCTGTGAAAGCACTCTTAAGATACTGCAAGAAAAGTTGACCAAAATCTGCAATATTTCAGACTGGTTCTTGAAATAGGATGACCTTTAGAGTTGCTGACAAACACCTGATTCAGTGAAACAACTTGGTGAATGGAGTAAATTACCTGCATCAGATTGATGAATATGGTCCTGATTCACTGTCGTGTAAAACAATTGACTTGGAGCAGACGTTGTGTATTTTATGATATATTTTTAAAAAGCCACATATTGCTTTGTTAAAATTAGGCATGTTATAAGTAAAATTGACTCAACTTGACCTTCACCTTTTCTTTTAACCGGGTGCCGCTATAGTCTGACAGTGATTAATAACAGCGGGATTGTGATGCACAGCTTGATGCGCCGATACAGTATGATGGATTGCAGAAACAGATTTACATTCCTCTTGGATATGAATAGAGGAATAAGCAATGAGTCTCATATAGGTGACAAAAAAGTCAAATACCTTTTGAGCAAAAGAGTCAATTTTTTTTTTTTTGCTTCTTTTGAAAACTCAACATCTTTGTTCAGTCTGTTTTTTCAGTGTCAATTTAATGGTGCTTAGTCAGCATGGACAATGATAGAAATGTTACTAAATTAAAATGAGGAACAGTCAAATTGGAGCCAGAGTTGCAGTCAGAGGGTCTGTGACTTTATTAGAATCTAACTGGCTTGCAGTACAAAGAGTCCAACCCAATAAGTTCCTGAAAGGTTGCATGCACCCAAGCTGCCACCCTAGCACATATACACTAACCGAATTATAGATTTGCTTTTGCTCTATGTTCAATTAGCAGAAGGAAATGACAGACTCCAACCAGGAAGCTAACTACTATGCACAGTTGGCAGGAGAAGCAAGGGACAAGTTACACTGCTAATAGGGCTCCGCTCTAGACATCTCTGTCATTAGTGGAAATGCATTCCATTTGAGCAGCAGAAGGTCTGCTTATACAGAAACGTTGAAATTCTATCCCTCTTGCTGCCGATCCTCGACATAAGCACAAAAGAAGCAGGGAGTGGATTTAAAAATAATTCTGCCAGTGGGAAGACTTTAATTAGTGGTGTAAGTTGCCCAATTATCTAACCAAGCCAATTCTCCGTTATTGTTCTGGAAAATGCAACTGATTCTGATGTGTGTGAAACATTTCAGAAAACAAATTAAGAACACAGAAAACATACATGAAAAAAAAAAATCAACAAGCTGATAAACCAGAAAAAGAAGCTTAACTGTAGATGTCTCAGATAGTTATTTTTGCTTATTTATTTTTGTATTTATAGGATGCATGTACAGTGACAACACTGAACAACAGAACAGCACCATAGTGTAGTAAAACAGCTTTTTTTGTTCCTGGCGTCAGTCAAGACAAATTGACATTTAAGTCTGGCATATGGTTCAACTGAATCAATGGATGCAAATCTACTTGTAAATTGAGGAATGCACTCAGAGGCTTGAGATTCTGTGGCAAGGTAATGATCTGTTGCACATTTTTTATTAAGCCAATAAATCTCTGCGCCACCAGTCATTAAACCAAATGACAAAGTTGTGCCAAGCATTAAAAGTGACTTTATTCATAGCAGCATGCTTCAATATTTGTTTAGTGAATGGACATGACGAAGGCTTGTCTCTTTCTCTTGAGTTCAAACGAGGATTACCAGGTGCATACAAATGAGGGGCTAGCAAAAGGTTAGTAAAATCTTTAAAGGTCCCAGGTTTTCCACTTGTCCACAGTTTTATTAGAAACTTTGATATGCAAAATATATTTGTGATTTTATTTACTACAAATCACCTCAATATAGTTTTGCATCTTTTCTGTAGCTCTAGAAAGAACGGCATGTTTTGTGTCTGTATTAATATTATTAATAATCATTAATATTATTATTAATAATCTCTGATTCGCTGAATGGCAAAGCACCTTTATGTTGTGCTAAAGAGTTACAAACAAATATTACACTCAGAAAAGTTGAAAGATTAACAAGAAAAAATGTTAATGGAAATATGTAGTTCTTTCTTTTCAGTGCAGAAGTAGCAGCTCGTGGTAAGGAGCTCTCACCACTTTTATCCAATCATATGAACCTTTTTGTTAATCCATTAAAGCAAAGTCCTCAGCAGCACAATTTGTCGAGAGTTGCTAATGTACTGAAAAGTCCAGAGTGTCCTTCACTAAGAGTTAACCAGTGTTCTTCCTATAAGGCACAAAGTTGCTCGGCTGAACATCTGTGCACTGCTTTATACCTTTATATGCTATTATCCCTTTGGAGACACGTTTTTCCTCCTCTTTTCTCACATTCAGACAGGGCGTCTTCATCATTTTACAGAATTTTTGACAGCCTCAGGTATTTTTTCCAATATGGTCACATCTTCAGGTGGTGATTTTGGCTTCTCCAACATTATAAAAGAAAGGGAGATAGTGGGAAAGAGAGTTATAGAAAGTGACAATACAGGGATGTTGTTTCTTCTGCAAAAAGTTTATAGAATTCATCAGACCCATATAGATTTGACTGTATATATGACAGGAGACAGTGTATAAATCCTGTTGTATGTGACATGACTTGTCATGACTTGTCTGAAGTTGTGATGTCACAACTATACAGTCAATGCCCCCCCCCATTCACAGCCATTCAAAACGTCCAATCAGAGGACGGACTCAGAAAGAAACTTCAGAAAGGAGAAGTAAAACTATATTAAAATGGTCTTGTTCAAATGTGTCTTTATGAACATAAATGAAGCTGATCCAAACATTTCCTACAAGTGCCACTATTTTTTTCTAGTTGTAGAACCACTGTATATCAGCATGGAGGAAAGATGATGTCTGGGTCTTTTTGGTTTTTAGTTCTACAGCTATGCAGAACCTAATTGTGTACATCTAGTTAGTATATATAGTATATATATATATATACAATAAGATTCACTAGTATAAATAATAGTAGTTCATCTTCCAACAAACATACTTATCTTGTTTGTGCAGAAGAACAAACTAAAACTGTGTTTTCACAATTTAAATTCACCCGAGGGCCTGAAGTAGCAGCTAGTCTGTTTTTCTTTTTCATTTTCACACGTCACTGTACTTTCAGCTTTACTAAATATGAAATCTAAAGTGTTTACTCAAAAGCGTCAGGCTTGCATTAACATAAACTTTAGTGTGGGGTTCTGGAAGCATGTATAGGGAGTGAGTATACACAGTTTGAATCTATAGGACAGGCACAGCCCATAAGTAACATCCTTGAATTGGAAGTGGTATTATTCCACTATGCTTTTTATGAGACTGTCAAATCTGTTGCAATGAAATTCAGTGGGATACTGAAGCTGTAGCGATAGTGTTGCCATCATTCTGACCAAACATACCACATTCTGACCACATTTGCATGAAAAGAAATGGCTTAATTATCAAAAATATCTTGTTCCTTTTCTTTAATTTCTTTAATTTTGACCCCTGCCCACTGAAATTATGACCCATGCCAACTGAAGTTCTCTACTTGAGATCCCATTTAGTACGCAACCTTAAAGCCTATTATGATGTTTTTGTATTATCCTAAATTATACTACTCATATCTGTCAAAAAAAACAACCCACAAGCAGTGCACATGGATCATGGACGAAAACCACTTTCGGTATTCTGTAATGTTGTCTGTTACCAAAACATGACGTCTTTGCACATCAGGAAAGGTCGTGAGTGGCATAGTGTCATTAAAAGATCCTATTAGAGTCTGCATCAATGCAGTGGCACATGAAGGACACTCAATTTGCTTTGAGGTTGGGTAATTAGAATGAAAAAGTCCTTTATTTGTAAGCAGGTGATAGAAGGATTTAATTTGTATTTACTCAAAGTGGTGTATACCATATAATATCTCTAGCCACACAGCATATTTATTTTGTTGAATAAAGTATGGAAAAGGGAACAGAACTGTTAAAAAATGATCCTCTTTACCCATTCGCCTGTGCAGAGTGATGGTTCAAGAGTGCACAGTTGATTCATGTAAGGCACCCAAGACTGAGTTTTCCTTTTTTTGTCTGTCTCTTCTGTAGGGTGATGACGTCCTGACAGTCATCAAAATGAAAGCTCAGTGGCCGGCCTGGCAGCCACTTAATGTGTAAGTATGTCTTGATTACAATAGTGCTCACCAGACATCTTCTAAGGTATAAGCAATGGCTCTTAAATGGACTGCGTGGCTGGCTTTGTGAGTTATATAAAAACTTGAATGCCAAGCTTATCAAACCAATCATTGGAGACAAAAGATTAATCACCCAATCTCAGGACACAACCCTCTAATTTTGAGCTGCTGATGAATATTAAACATCTCGTCTCGCCTTTGTAGGCAGTGAGTTTTCACAAAAAAGACATTCTACACTATTTTATTATGAGTTTGCCTTTAATTTCTTAGTATTTTGGAGGTAAAAGGGTTACTAGGGGAAAAATACTCAACCTTGTTATGTGATTATGCATATTTGGAAGACAGGACTATCGGGGTATGGAAATCGCAAATAGTCAGGCAATGTTGTGCTATGAGTCAAAAGTATTATGTAATCCTACTATGTAAAATCGTTTTTCAAACTTAAGCACAACATGAGCTTGATCATAGACCTGTAATAAGGTTGTAGACCTGTTACACACCTGTCATACCCCTGTCACAAATCCTATAGACCTGTTAGAGACCCATTATAGACTTATTATATATATATTATAAGACCTGTTATGAACCTGGTATAGATCTGTCATAGATGTAATAGACATGTCATAGACCTAGAGAGCTGTTAAAGACCTGTCAAAGTCAATGTATAACATTTTAAATATTGTGTCATGCATATAACTATGCCCAACATCCTCTACAACAAAAATCATGAATTACTGGTCAAACAAGGCTACCAGATGTAGAGGCATGGAAAACAAACCCAGTTGATTTTCATTCCATGTCAAAATGACTCAAAGGCAACATGTGTTGCAAGGTAGAACATTAATATAAACATGCATGGCCCTTGATTATGATACCAGAAAATAGGAATCAATAAAACATTGTTAGGCCTTTGTTTTACTGATGTGTTTTACTGAATGCAGCTTTGCTTCATCCAATCGTTCTGAGATCACCTAATAGTCTAACAGCCATGGATGTTTAAAGAAAAAAGCAAACAAACACAAGTTTTTTTTGCTTGTTTGACACTTAGTTGCTCTTGATTTGGTCTATGAGTGTGTGTATAAGTAGGCAAAAGTGTGCACATGCTGTTTTATTTTGAAAATGGACACTTTAATGCCTATCCTGTGTCTGGTCTGACTGTGCAGCTGGATTTAGCTTCAGCGTGGCTACGTCAGAAATAGTCTAGGGGCGAGTTTTTGCTGAAGCAGAGTGGTAGGTCGCCCCTGGGACGCTTCTGAAATGTGCCGTAGTGTATCCAGTGGAATTGCAAGCATGGCCTTGAGTGGCTGCGGCACTTCGGGGATGTGCTGCGTGCCCGCCCTGTGGAAACTGGGCTACAGTCCTAAATTGGACCCAAAGCTTGCTGATCAGTGAAAACCCGTTTCAAAGGTGTCCTGGAGCTGCCAGCTACCACATGTTTACAGAGCACCATTTAATCTCTAATGCATGAGAAGAACAAGAAGTGTGTTGGTTCAGCTTGCACAGAAAAAAACTTCAGTGGTGGAGACCAGTGTTCTTCCCTCAACAAAAGAGCGTGTGTGGCCACAGGTTATTGTCCACAGCCAGTAACAGCACCATTGATGTCCATAGGGGCTAATTAGCTTATTTTGTGCTGTATATGCAGCCAATTAATTGTTAAACACAGAAACTGGTTGTTTTTCTTTTAATCAGACATTTAGGTAGTAGATGTTTTCTATTTCCACGACAACTTAGACTCCGCAGTCTTCCTCAGAGGCGTCAGCCTGACAGCTGTGACGCGTCATCGACCTTTTGTATCAGGGACAGACCACATCCGGTGTTCTCTGGAGGCCGGAGTCCCAGGTATGTGAGGGCAGGTTTGCCCCCTCGTCTCTGTTGATGGTGCCTTTGGCCCACCTCCTGATTTCAGCACGCTTCTTTTGTAGGTCAAAGATTGTAGGTCGAAGCTGTCAACGTAATAAAAAATAATTTACTACCTTAAGTCTGATCTAAATGACAAAAAAAAATCATTTGAAAAAAATAAGACAAAGTGAACTTGTTTAAAACAAACACAGCAGTTGTGAAAAAGACTTGAGTGTGAGTTTAGATGCTAACTACAATTATATGAATATCCTAAAAAAAGAGTTACTCAAACTGGAAAATCTTTAACATTTTATTCCCATAATCCTCATTTAGTGAATGTATGCAACTTTTAGTTAATTAATTGTCCAGGTTTAGCTTATGTATGACATGCATCTGTTTTATGGTGTGACAGTGTTAAAAATGTCTTGACATCACACTAATCCAGTTCAGTTTAAAAACAATATAATGCCTGACATGTCTAGTTGTAGGTTTTTTAACAGTGATCCTGCATCTATCTCTCTGTATAACAGGGCTGTGACGATAACCACATTACCATGGTTATGTGATATTACTCTGGGGTCGAGGTTATTATTGCCTCACCATCACTGTTTATGGTGGGTGTTACAAAATGTAAATGTAATAGTCATTGTTGAGTTATCATCACTCTTTTCCATTTCACTCTGGAAGCCCTTGGACCAGAATTAATGCATTAGATTTTTTTTATTCCTAATGAGTACAAACAGTGAATGAGAACAGCCCGATGTGTCTGTTATGTCTGGATAAAAGGAGGATTTGCTTTAAATAGAAGTGTTGTTTTTAAGGGTGATTGTCTGTTAAATACTTCCCAGAGAATGAAGAACAGCGAAAGGAAAGCAGCAAACATTATGAAATGGGAAGTAATTAAATCTTGTTTTTTTGAGAAGACTGGGGTTTAATTACATCAGTCTTTCCTGCTTTTGGTTAACTATGTGGTTAAGAAGCTGTGTGTGTGTGTGTGTGTGTGTGTGTGTGTGTGTGTGTGTGTGTGTGTGTGTGTGTGTGTGTGTGTGTGTGTGTGTGTGTGTGTGTGTGTGTGTGTGTGTGTGTGTGTGTGTGTGTGTGTGCGTGCGTGCGTGCGTGCGTGCGTGCGCGCGCGTGCGTGCGTGCGTGCGTGCTTGTGTGTGTGTGTGTTGAAGTGAGTGCCTCCACTTACACTAGGCTTTCAATTTCATTCTCTATATAAAAAGTGAGATGATTGCAGGAACAAAGGGCAAAGCAGCAGGAAAGAAGGGTAGGAGTATGAGATTCAGTACCACGCTCAATTACAGCCCTATGCTATTTATTTATGGTAAGAAATGGTTTATTGAGGAGCAACAATGTCAACACTGATACTGTTATCTACCTTTAATATGTCTGTACTCAGCTGTAACTGGGTTGTGTGTTTAACTGTATCATGAAGGTTTGTATCATATGGTAGTATGTTTTTAACACATTTTTTTGATGCAGGTACATTGATGTCTGGTTGAATGTTCTCTTTTTAAATAAGAATTGATTTAAACTTAAGGAGAAAATGAGACTATATACAGCATCACATCCACTACACACATAGCACTCACAGCACTACTATCTATTTGGCAGTGAGACCTATTACATAGTAGAGAGAAAGGAAATAAACTTGAGGATGGTAAGTTTTTCTCTAGAGGAAAGACAACTAGACACATCAGATCACATGGCTTTGGCTGAATAAATAAAATCTTGAGAGCACATAAAACACATTGTTAGAATTTTAAAACCAGTAATTAAACAATATCAAAATACCTGATTAAATAGAATGAAATCTGATCTGAAACATTCCATATTGTAGAAAAGGAGAGTCTAATTGCCATCAAGTTGTGATGTCATAATTGAACACCCCCCCCCCCCCAATTCACAGCCATTCAAATCATCCAGGAGGCTCATTCATCAGGGAAGCTTTAGAGAGGAGATGCAAACTAATTAAAATTTTTTTTATTATTATTTGGTTCTTAAAACCACAAACACATCTTGTTAGAGATATCAAAACTTTAAATAAAACCCAGAAAACCTCGACCTTGAAGAGTCTACAGAAGATTTGCTCTTATAGTGTCTAACCAAGTGTGTTTTCCATCTGATCGGTTAACTCCATCTGTATCCTTAAACTCACAGATTGTAAGGGTGGAGTCATCCAATGAATGTGAAGATCCATCATGGATTCCTGAACTTCGTTAGGTGACTGATTTGGAGCTAATTGTTCCTGGCTTCACCCACATAAACCCAAATCTATCACCGGTGACTGCAGTCATACCTGCTGTTAAGCAAAGGGAGCTAACAAAGAAATGCACTTTTCTGCATGAACCCCGTGACCCTTTTATTCAAATGAACTTTTACTCGTCCACTGTGTGAGGTGGTGTGTGAAGCAGAGATGGAAATTTTATTCAGAGCTTGACATTTAAATTACAGTTATGCTGCTGACTACCTACACAGAGGAGGACAGAGAGACTTATCAGTGGGCACTGAGGTATGCACAGATAATGTCACTACTGCCACCGACACAGACTTTCACTACTTTAGACACACTGCGTGTTTGTGAAGTGCTGCTTTAACAAAAGAAAAGACAAAAAAAAGGGAAAAAAAAACATAAATCAAAATGTCAGGGTGTTTGTTTAACAAACTGTTTTCATTGTGTCTAGTCACATTTAATAGTCGCCTTGTTAAAAGTCCCATTTAAATACAAATCTATAGGACTCTTTGTTATACCGTACAAACTCACAAGTCAAACATTAACTGTGAAGCCTGTTTTAAGTGGAGCCAGCAAATCAGGTCGGCACGCCGTGCGTGTCTCCGCCAGCAATTGAAAACAAGTGAGCTGCTTTCACTTCGTGACGTTCTATATTACCAAAGGTGTAAATGTGTTCTGGTGTTCCTGTAAAAGAACATAAAATAGAGATCTACCCTTTAAGTCAAGTGGATTTTTATTTGTCTAGCCAAAAATCACAAAGGACAGATTCGCCCCAATGGGCTTTACAGTTTGTACAAAAAACAAAAAAAAGGGACTCAAATACGTCATCACAAGCATTGATGAGTTCCATCACAGTACAGTTATACACAGCTTAAAATGTCTTTAAGTGTTTACTGCATCTTTAATGAAATTAATTGAAATCTGTAAATCCTAAATGATCAAGTATTAGACTATGGTATCTCTAACCCTAGTTAATTAAGTAAAGGGTTGAATACTTCTTCCACCACTGTACTGGACACACGGGTATATCACCATCTACAGAGGAGTTCAAGTTGAAGTTGCCAAGGCTACATCTAAAGTGCTCATCCAATCAAATTGTATTTCAGATGTAGTCATTTTTGTCCAAATAAAAGCACTTTATTTATCATTTTTGTAACGCATGTTTCCTAGCAGGGAAAATTTGTTTTCACCAATCAGAGGTGTCCCTGAGCCCTGCAAAGGAAACAGAAAGGAAACAGAAAACCATGAAGGGAATATTCCTTTTAGGTATATAGATTCATTTTTGCTGCCTCAAATTAACCAGACCTGGATCATAAAATGCTCTTTTGAGTTTGTAAAAACAAGATTATTTCACATAGGTTTTCTGGGATGATTAATCCCCTCATAATTAGCTTTAAGCTCCTGTCTTTCCTTTTCTGTCAATAACCTCCTTTTGTAGAGGCCAGATGACTGTCTAAAACGTCAGCTCTCCTGTACCGACCTGGCGAAGGTCAAGCAGAGTTGACTGAATTCGTGCGTTCCCAGGGAATCCCAGGGCTACTTCACATCCTCCGAGGCCGTCATTAGCGGAGCGTGCAAGGGCAGGGCCACGTTGACTGAAGTCGATAGGATTTATATGGGCACGATGACGGATGAAAAGGAATCGCTGGCTAATTGTCTGCCACAACAAGGATCTCCCCGCTGCTAATTTATCTTATATCGTCCGGGAAAATCCTTGTAATTAGTCTAGCCATCGCTCACTGTTCAGGATGGCATGCGTCAGATATGTGTTTCAAATGACATGTCCCATAAATTCTTGTCTTTTAATATAAATTGCAGGCAACGCCAGCTGTTCCCTTTCTCCGCCTACAGGAGAGACAGAGTTCTGCCCCACTTCCATGCAAGCATCCATTTCACCAGCTGACTTTCCCCTCAGCTGTGTTGTCAGCAGCCTAAATAGTAACTTAATTACAGGTAACATTTTTAAAAAATGTTGCCAGTCAAATGTCGGAACTTGTAAACATGGGAATTTCCCTAGTTTTCTGCCTGAATTTATATTTTGCCATGTGCTGGTGATGTATCTATGATTTTTCCTGAGGAATGTCAGTGTTGTCACTAACAGTCATGTTTTATATATATATATATATATATATATATATATATATATATAGCAATTTAATGACTGGCAGAAATGAAATTGCAAAAACAAATTGAAAATTAAAAAAAAATACTAAACACAACAAAACAATATCTCAAGGTACAAAATATCTTAGTGTTATTCTACGAATGAGAATGATTAAATAAGTATATGCATATCAGAATTGAAAATCCTAATAATTTAAATAATGACCTCTTTCTGCAGGGTTTGTCTTCGCCCTATTCTCGAGAGGCAGGAAGTCAATGACGTCAAATGACAGAATGCATTTTTTTCCTGAAAAAAAACAAGTGTAATTCGCTGAATTTGTCTGCTGGCATGACGCTGAAAAAACTGTATGAATAATATCTAGATTTATAATTTTGAGTAGAAAATAAATATAGTTGCCGGTGAGATTATATGGTTGATCACACGTATACTGTTTTTATTCATGACAATTGCATTTCGATTATAAAAAGGTTTATGTGCGATATATAAATACTGTAGATGAGGAGGGGGAAATGCACACCTGAGCTCTTCAGAAAATGATCCTTATTGAGACTAAAAGGCAATGCTAATCAGGGTATTTTGCCATCACAACATTTTAACAAACATTTACATACGCAGGTGATGGCACTCAGGGGACACACCTGACTCATTACCTGAGTGGTATCCATATAATCCTATCAGGAAAATCTATATAAATTATATACAATTCTAGTGGGAAGATAACACAATGTCAAGTACGTAACATGCACGATCACAGGCTATAATTTAATAATTTTTTGTAATACAAAAAGTGTGATGATTGATGGCATGATGTGGTTATTTGTGTAATTGCGTGCTGCTTCAGGATTCAGATTTTCAGATTTTATTTGTAGTTCTAATTAAAAACACTCCACAGAAAAATGCACACAGCCTGTATTCACCAACTGTGCCTCATAATGATTGTGTCAGGACGCTCGATAGGTAGTGATGTCACAACTGTAAAGTCACTTCCTTCCCCTACTTTTAGAGCCATACAAATCAGCCAATCAGAGCAGAGGCTCATTAATATTAATGAGACAGAGACAAAATTACCTTGTCTCTTTAGAACTGTAGAGAGAAACCTGAAAGGGGAGATGTAAAACTATATTAGGATGATTTTTTTTATTAAACAAAACCCAGAAAAGGTGGACGATATAGAACTTTTAAACCACTGAACACTATCTACCACAGTGTCATTTGATTAATTACACAATTTGGCTATTGCATTCACCACTAGGAGTTATATAAAAAGGTCAGATGGTCATCACTGACGTGTAGAAGACGCCAGCATACCTGCGTCTTAATTTATGAGGCCTTGGTATCTTATGATGCTGAGATATGTATCATCCTTAGTTCAACTTAGAGCTATTAAACATGACACCGGGTTATCGTATTGCAGAGGTCACATATCCACTGTAGGATCTTGGAGTTAACTGGTTGCACCAAGCCTAGTATTGGCGATGTAGAATCACCAATATCATGAAGCTGATTGTCAACTAGCTTTGTGAATCATCCATTTCGCTCTCCAGGTACAGGCTCATGTGAAGGAGGCAGGGTTGGTAATCACCAGTGACAGGATCAGAACCATGGTGTGCCCTGTAAGATACAAGATAAAACCGATACCACATTTTAACCTTCTCGTGGAGAAATTGTGTTTAAAAACAAAAGAAAATTCATATTCAAAGAAGTGAAATGTAATAATCATACAATAGAATCCAAATTTAGGAATATTAACAAAAGTCTATGGCTTAAAATATATGTAAGTATAATAACATGACATATACAGAGTGTTTAGAGTGTAAAGTCTTTCTTAAAGGTGCCCTATTTTACCATTTAATCAATTTAATATTTACATTTATTGGTATATATATACAAATGGGGATGGTTTTATGGGCAAAAATTGTCTAGTTATAGCTGCAGCAATTTTTCTTCTCATACACACACTTCTACTGAAATACCCTCCTGGTATACAAGTGTTGTCGTATGGGTGGTCAGACCAACAGAAGTCAAGTACAAACACTATAATATACTAGTACTATTAACTTCCCCCCCTGTTGTGACATCACAGCAGGAGCCATTTCTAGACGGCTTGTGTTCAGCTAGGTTTTACCACCACTACAGAGGAGGCCGGACCACAACAGAGTGAGTGGGTGGTCTTCTTTCACAGTTTGTGTGATAACAAACACCAGAGACCAAAATATTTACACACAAGCACTGAAAAAGTGTTTTTTTTCATATTAGGAACCCTTTAAAATAAAAAAGGGATCTTATTCTCACTAAGGTCCTGACTTTACAATATAAAGCTTAACCACCTCTAACTTATCTCCCTCTCCTTCCTCAGGCGAGCTGCACCCTCGGCTGAATTCTCAGTGGACCGCACCCGTCACCTCATGTCCTTCCTGACCATGTTGGGGCCCAGTCCGGACTGGAATGTGGGTCTTTCTGCCGAAGACTTGTGCACCAAGGAGTGCGGCTGGGTGCAGAAGGTGGTCCAGGACCTGATCCCCTGGGATGCAGGCACTGACAGCGGGGTGACGTACGAGGTCAGTGAGAACATTCTGATACATTTTGTTAAAGCACCATGTGCTCACAGTGTTTATCCCCCACCATTCAGACCGACACTCTGTTAACTTGTGAAACGTACCTGTCGCAGTGGTTGAACTAACTTTTCAAGTCTGAGATTTTACACTTTAATCTTCACAATATCTTGTATTTGGTTCAAGTAGTCCAATATTGAGTAGGACTATCTTGTTCCACTGGTAGATATTTTTTGCTTTTTTCAAGTTTTTTCTTGATTTGAGTCAATTTAATCTATTTTTTTTAAGTGTTTCTTGATGTGCTGAAGAAGTCACAACACGACCCATCGTCTCTTGCGCAAATAGAATTTTATTCTACAAAGAACAGTGTCAAATACATCTGAGAGCCTCTCTGAGAGCCAGGTTTCATTATGATGAATTTTGGAGAGTCTCTTATATACTGGGCTTAAGTCCACTCCTCCAAACATGGAGTGTCTTTACCTGGTCAAACCTAACCTTTTTTTGGTCAGGACAACTGACCATTAGCTCCATTTTTCTGGTCCCCAACTGGATAGTTTATCAACCTATCTGTACAAACATTTTTTTTATCATACACTATCATGGTTGTAGTTGATTTATTATATTATATATCAAAACAAGTAGCATTCTTTCGCAGATCATTCATCCCGACAGCAATAAGAATTTAAAACAACACATAAAAATAACCCTCACTGTAGTCACTGTCACTTTTTCACTGGTCACTTTTTTTTCTCTTCACACACACCCTGCACCTTAAGTGTGCATTAGCTGTGTATGTGTACATGTGGGTATGTGCGTGGATATGTATGTCCATATATATATATGCAAATATGTGTGTATGTGTATGTATTTAGGTATGTACGTGCATGTATGTATGTATATATGCTTTGCTTATGCATACTTTTTCTTTTTCTTACTATTTATTAGCATTTTCTCTCCATTCTATGTCGATAATGCATACTGTGTATGCGGATCATCAACAAATTCTGCGAATTTGTACATTGTGTTGTGTGTTTTTTATTTTTATTTCTTTATAGTTTTTTTATCTTCAACTTTATTTTCTTCTCTTTATCTGTAATGCTGCAGTAACACACAAATTTCCCCGTTGTGGGATCAATAAAGTTTTATCTTATCTTATACATTTACTGTAGATTTAAACAAATAAAGAGATGGAAAATACACAAAAAATCAGGAAAAAGCAACTTGAAATAAGCCAAATTATTTCATTGTAATCATATAATTCTACTCAATATTGGACTAATTGTAACAAATTCAAGATTTCATTTTTTTTTTCAAGGCAATTAAAAAATCGCTAATTAATCCTTTGGGTTTTTTGAGAATATTTGTGTTTAACCAGATTTTTCTTCTTAATATTAAGGCAGAAATAGCCAGCAATACATTGCAGGATGGTAAAGAACAACTAAAACATAAAATACAATGGTGGGCAATGACCCTGTGTGAATAGTGTGAGGTTTGACTTTGACAAACTTTTAAAATGAGTTCAGTTTTTGGACTGGTGCATGTTACTATGGTTACACGTTTGCATGTTTAAAAGTATTAAGTGTGTTGTGCATAGTATATGATTTTTTTGTACGTATTACTTGCTCTGCAAAAAAAACAACAATGTTACAACCTCAAAGTCCCACAGCAATAACAGCCACCCCCCCCCCCCCCCCCCCAAACTGATATTCTCGCCACCTTTTACCCCCTGGGTAACCTTCCTCCTCACTCTCATCACCAGCTGAGTCGCCTTCATACTCACACTGTGATGTGTGACCTTGTCATTGTGCCCATCGCTTCATCTGCCTGTCTGCTACATTCATGACGCCCCTCCCCTCCTCCCCGTCTCACCTATTCACCTCCTGCCAGTCCGCAGCAATTCAACTGTCATCACCACCCGGTTCTCCTTTAACAGCCTTCCAACGTCTCCTCCTGAGCTTCTCCGTCTGAACTTGTTCTGTTCGGCTCAAGGAATAATTTCACCGCTTCCTCCTGTTCTTTCTCTCTCACACACCCCCACACACACACACACACACACACAGAGTGACTGAGTGTGCGCTTGCACACAGACTAAATCAGATTATGTAAGGGAGTACTCAGAAATATTCAGGAATTTTCAAGTTCCTGTGCTGCTTAACACTGAAGACTATGACTCGACTGACAGGAGGTCGTGTGTCCGGAGCCTGAGAGCAATTAGTGGAGTCTGTTCATGCTGAATTCTCATGTTTTTAGCACATTTTGAGCATGTTTCGAGAGTGTGGCTCAATCTCTCAATGCTCCAAACAAAAAACTGAATTTTTTTTTTTGCAAAATTTTCTTGCCAAAATAAAATTCTGCACTCAAAACCACATTCTCTCTTCTCAAATTGGACTCTTTCCACCATAAGAATACACACAGCTGTTATATGTATTATAGGGCATCGTTTAAATGCTAAATTTAAGACTACCACACAATACACTACTCTGTAGAAATGGAAAAAAAAAAGCTTTTTTGTCCCTAACAGGTTGCAATTGTATAGTATATAAAATATAAAAGCTTTTCCACATTGTACTACAATACTGTGAATATATCATATAGATATTGACAATCATTTTATCAGAATAAGATACAATTCACATTTGATTATAGATTGGTGTAAATTCACAACCATCTTTAAACTGAGAAGTTTTTATAGTTCTCATATGACATTTTTGCAAAGAATGGAAATAAAAATACTCTTTTTGCTCTCACTCATGCCCTCTTGTTCTCCATGCTGCTTCATTTTTGTAGCCAACACAGCAGAGTTTGCCTAAGGTCACCTGACGCATCTTTTATGCACGTGATTAGTAACCAGGTTGTTGCATTTGAAAGGCCAGCATCTTTCAGGTGGACAAACCGTGCAAATGATGCAATTTGTGTGAAGAGTGTTGCAAAAAATGTGATATTTGAGTGACAACAATGAAAAAGTGTTGCTTATGCATGAGCATCAAGGTTTTCAGCATAGCGTGCTGTATGCATAGTTTCATTGTTTGAGTGTGTGCAGCGTTGCAAAACGGTAATAACAAGAAAAGTAGGAAAAGAGGAAAACCTCCATACAAAAAGCCAACCACAGACTTTGCATACTAATTTGAATTTCAGGTTTCCATTCTAGCAGAAGACATGAATTTTGAAGAAAATTACAAGACAAGTGTATTTAAATACGCTATATCTATGCAGTTGACAAGTCGCTTAAATGTTACCATCCATTTGGCTGAGAATATAGACAGAAACTAATGTGATCTTTCTAGAAAGATCAATGACATAAACTCTCATCCAGGAATAATGTGCAGCTGGAGGTGGAGGAGAACTTTGGCGACGTTACAAAGTCGTTAAAGGCGCAGGGCCCTATTAGACGGTCTTAAAATGGTGGGCACTCAAACACAAATGTAATTGGTAGTTACGACCAGCACAGTGGTCAATTTCACACCCAGTGCCCACAGTGTTGTGTACAGTCCCTTAAATCAATGAATTTAATGAAAACCAATACACCAGCAATAGTTGGCAACCTGCCCCGAAAGTTCTCATATGGCCATGATGCACATTTTTCCAACTTGCCAAATCTGCCATCTGTGCGCCCTGGTAAGAGCTGGCTTTTAAAGGGGGTGTGCAAGATGTCAGTCTGACTGGTTAAGTCCATATTACGTCCAAAACACACGCTATGAATTATTCAGGAACCCGAGACAGCCCTTTTGCACCATGTTGCCCCCCCTCCCCACCCACCGAAACCACGCTTGTGTGTTGGACCATGTGTTTATGCTCTCTAACTAGGGCCCTCAGGCCTGAAACTGAGTAATTAGATGCATCCTCCGTCCCATTACTTTTACTGTATATTTTAATTAGTGGCCACCCATTACCCCTCACCCTATCTCCCTCTCTCTTACAAACACTACTGCTCTTTTCCTGTTTTTTGTGTGTATGGGCTCAGTGGGGGTTGGGTGAAGGATGAGCAGGTCTTCTGCCTCCAGACTGCCTCCGGCACCAGGGCTTCAGCCCCATGCTGGCAGACCTTTACTGTTGACTAATAAGAGCGTCTCCCATATAAACTACAGCAGCGCTCCTCTACAGCTGCTGTCCGACTTTGTGACTTGTCCTTAGTGTAACTTTGTGTGACTTTGTGCTCGTTATAATGTATTTTTCAAGCAAATCCTGACAGCGTGTTATTTTTGAAATCCCAAGATCCACAGCCTGGTGGCCCGTGTTCTTCTGTGTCTGTGTCATTTTTTATTTATTTATTTGTTTTAGTCTCCCAACAAGCCCGCCGTGGTCCAGGAAAAGATACGTCCCCTGACCAGTCTGGACCATCCACAGAGCCCGTTCTATGATCCTGAGGGAGGCGCCATCACTCCTGTGGCCAGGGTTGTGGTGGAACGCATCGCCAGAAAGGTTTGTCTGTTTTCATATCAATCAGGGCCTTGGAAGGATTCTGCTGAGTTTTTTTGGGAGGCTTTTATCCATTTTCTGCCAGACTTAGACATTTTCTCGTATTTACCATAGGGATCAATCATGTAATTGTCCAGATTGTCTGTTTTTGTGCATGTGTGTGTGGCCAAAATGCAGAGATTAATATTGTTATGGAGAAAATGTGCAAACGTAAAACGATTAAATACATTTTTGTTTTTGTTTTTTTTCTCCCCATGGCCATTGCAGCATAGAAACATGCAATATATTGTGTTCTGCATTCATCCTGAAGTTATGGCCTCAAAACTGTAGTCATTTTCCAGATGACTGGTGCATGTTGGACTGCTTTCCCTGCTGAGCATGGTCTCTACAGAATAAATGCATAAAAGGCACGAGGTGAAATGACTATAATAACAATAATAATAGCTTAGTAAAACATTTATCGTCATCATTATATGTCTTATTGAAGTTCACTATCTATGCCACAGTAACGTCCCCACTCCGAAACTTCAGCACGGCGGAGGCAGATAAATGCTTAGCAGTCCTTCAGTGGCATCTAGAGGCGGCTGTGGGGATTTTGGAAGATTTACGGCTTGATCTTAGTTTCTTTTCTTTGCCCCCAGCTTATTTCTCATCGTCTAACATGCCCCAGATGCACGCGACACACACACACACACACACACACACACACAGAAATGTGCTGTCTCTACATCCATGGCGTGTCTGTGTGTCCACAGGGGGAGCAGTGTAACATTGTGCCAGACAATGTGGACGACATTGTGGCAGACATCGCCCAGGAGGAGAAAGAGGAAGGTCTGTGGCCTGGCTCCCTATTCTCCTGTATCTCACATTACGCCAGATCAAAAGCGTAGCTCGGCTTTTATGTATTTATATTCTGTCCTGCAGATGATACTCCTGAGACGTGCATCTATTCCAACTGGTCTCCCTGGTCCGCCTGCAGCTCCGCCACTTGTGAAAAGGGCAAGAGGATGAGGCAGAGGATGTTAAAGGCCCAGTTGGACCTTAGTGTTCCCTGCCCGCACACACAGGATTTTGAGCCTTGCATGGGGCCTGGGTGCAGTGATGAGGGTAAGTATGTAAAGATTGTAGGTCACTATGCTGGAAGTAAGGAGGAAAAAACACTGTGTGTATATATATACTGTATAATATCATTTGTACCAGGAGCTCCTCCAGTTTTGAAGTCCAACAGACATCTGAATTATTTTAGAGTTTTCTAAAGATTCACATCCCTTTTTTAAAATGGTTCATGATCTCTTTGATAATTGTGTGGAAATTTTAGGGATATTACTTCCATTAATGTTTGGACTAAAAAGCGAGAGTTTTGAAACTAAGCTTTGATGCTGTAGAGGCCAAGGGTTTGTTAATTTAAATTGCATGAGCCCATTGAATATATTTTGTGAGATAAGAGAAATTCACTCAGGTAATTGCCTCGGCTCGATGTTCAAGGTTTATTCTCTTTTTTTCGATTATCTCAATTCATAATGTAACATTTTCTTGTCTCCTTAAATTTATTCTTGCTCCTTTAGACAGAAAGCTCTTATAATATTTGGAATATTCTTAATCTATCTATAAAGCAGGGGCGTCTGTCTGTGTACGTACCACGCATATCACTCTGACTGTTTGTCAGATCAACTTCAACTTTTTCTAGTTTGCACATGGCATGATAGAGGTTATCCTTTTCTGTCATTTTCTTGGATGGATATTTCTATCTTTTTTGGGAAAAAGTCAAAACATCATTATTATTAAAGCTTGTGGTGTGGTATGTTGTGATATTAAAACAATGTAGAAATGCAAAAAGATTTATTATCATTTCAACATTTACTACACATACAGGGATTATCAGAGCAGCGTGTGGGACATGCAAAACTCTACTTTTCTATCAGAATGCATAGTTTCTACGGGCACTGCACTATTACTAATAAAAACATGGTCTGCCTCATTTATCAATCCAGCGTGAAAAATAGCACTGATCCAAGTTCAGAATTTATCCTACGACAGGGTTCATGACAGTGTGACTCATGAAAAATGCATATTTGCCAATCACAACTAAAGAATGGGTCAGGCATTGATAAATGGGGTGGCTGAACTGTCTAAATATCACTCCCCTATATATTCTAGGTTTCCCTAGAGTTTATGGCATGGGGCTGTGAAGTACTGCCAAGAAAATAAACTTCTCAGACTTAGAAATCGGCAGAGTAGACCAACAGAACAAATTAGGTCGTCAATAGTGATTTGGCTGTTTGAAAAATGTCAATAAAGGAACCCAAAAATGCACTAGAGATGGTGAGATAATTGCTGGCATGGAAAATCGAACTCGAGCAGAATATTTAATTTATTCACACGGAATGCATGCCTCTGATGTGCTTCAAGCTTGGGCAGACACAGACACGCCTGTGTGTGTGTGTGTGTGTGTGTGTGTGTGTGTGTGTGTGTGTGTGTGTGTCTACCATTAAATGATGACTAGGTTAACGTGGCTGCTTGGATAATAATGTAATAAACCACCTTTTTTACCATGAATGTCGATTATGTAGAAGTATTAAAACAAAACAAAAATAAGAAGAATGTATTTTATTTGCACAGAACCTTTCAATATAAAGTGATTTAGAAAGCTTCCATTAAAAACTAAATAGGCGAATCAAAGTGTATGCAATGAAGTAGAATCAAATACAATGATAAAATAGAAAAGACTGTGGAACGAACAAGGTGATTTAAAATTCACCAAAAAATGACATTGACTCTGGATTCAGCCTATCATAGAGGGGTGATGTGTTGCCCCCTGGCCAACCCTGCTGCCCCCCCTAACCTTAACACCCGCCACCCACTGTGAGTGACTGTAACGCCCACTGGTGTCGATCTGTGGTTCAGCCCGGCTGACCGCCTACACACATGAATGGTACGAAAATAACATTTGGTAGTATGAGTGGCCATGTATAAAAAGGACCAGAATTCCCGTGTGGTTGTTCAGATGTGGACGTAAAAACTCTGCAATTAAAGGCGAAAATCGCCATTTTGACCTCACAATGATGTGATTTTAAATCGAGTCAGCAGGGAATACGGAGCCAAGTGCAACATTACCTCCGTACCCAGGCTCAGATGTTAGTGGGTAATATGTTACATGTTATATTTATATGTCAAACTGTGTATTTTTACCCCTTTGACAGCTCACAGTGACAAACACGGGCTAGGGAGACAGGTGGGAAATAACACAACGATCTCAACGTGTATATTTTTGTCTTGATAGAAAAAGGAAGCTGGTGGGTGTAGTGTGTGATCGGTATCCTGTGGATTGATCTGGAATTAATGTTAATTTTTTTTAAATATACATTGAAGATTTAGAAGATGTTAGATTGCAATCTGCCTTTACTATAATATTTCATTTACTTTAGTATGCAGTAATTACATAACAGAAACATGGGTCCAGACGACTGTTCACTAACTTAAACATTGCATTATCTTCTATGATGCACTGATTATTATTGTAACAGCTACTTACTCTAACAAGCACAAAAAGTGGTGCAGAACTGACATCAACATCCAGTGGAGTTGCATGTGGTTCCTGATTTAAACTAACAGGCATGAATGAGAGAAGACGAACCTCTACATCTAACACTTTCTTTGTCCTGTTTTCTCAACGAAAACAACTGAAAATTTAAGGGGACAAGATGAAGAGACCTGTTGTTTTGTGAAGTGTGACTGAGCATTTTAATGAGCCTGCAGCAACAACAGTCCCGTGTTCTTGTGTGATGATTAGTCAAAGATACAATATTATGATGCAAGTACGATTTGAGCAGCAATGTAAATCATTAATAATAATTGTATCACACCTTTAAAAAAAGAAAGTGAGGAAAAACTTTCAATTAAAAAAAAAACTCTAAATGGGGGGGGGAACTTCAATAAAAATGTATATACCTAGACTATACTGTCAAAAATGAAAATTTAGTTCATAAATCATGTGACTTTTGGAGATTTTTTTGATTGATTTTCTGTCCTTGGATCTAAAGAGAGACTAAAAGCAGTCTCACTCTAGGTCTTTGTTTTCTGTCTCTCAGTGAGCAGTAGAGAGGTCAGTTTTAACACTACTAATGACGTACTGTATGTGGGAGCATTTTTGCAATATAATAGATAACTTAACCATGGATTTATAGTAATATATAGTTTTTTTTAGGAAGACTTGAGGACAATATTCTGCATTGATCAGGCCTGTAATAAATGCGCATACACATTGCAACATTTTTTTTTCATCTGAGGTAGACATACTATTTATGGATATAGGTGATATAGTGTAGTTAATTGTGAAGTGTTTACTCTAAAAATGTAACCACCACTTTATTAAGCAGAATGGTGTTTCTTCACATACTGTACTGCACTTATGGATTATCATTTGTCCTATTTTTTCCTCTCATAAATGTGTAGAAGTAGTACAGTGCATTAAAATGGACCCGATCAGATCCTGTTGGCTGACTTGTGGCTCACATGAATCCAGTAATAAAGCAACACAAGTTGTAGTCAACTCAATTTGATGTGATTGCTAAATTCACCCATCATCTGTCAATGAATGAGGTTATCTCCATTTATATTGTGCAAGCTCTGATCACGTCAGGTGTGATTTGGTTGAATGCAGTGCATCCGGTGCCCAAATTCATCTAACATATCAACAAAAAGAAAGTCGCTGAAGTCGCTGACCACCCTTTGTCCTTTGACCGGTTAGATGCATCGACCTGTATGATGTCGGAGTGGATCACCTGGTCTCCGTGCAGCCTGTCCTGCGGGATGGGAACACGTTCCCGGGAGCGGTACGTCAAGCAGTTCCCCGACGACGGCTCGGTCTGCACGCTGCCCACGGAGGAGACGGAGAACTGCGTGGTCAACGAGGAATGCTGTGAGCTCCTCTCTCTTCTTTCCCTTTTCTTTTGACTCTGCCTGTGTGAGTGTATCAATACAATGAAGAACATCTAGATGTGATGAGAAACAAAGCTGTGGGGAGTGCTGCAATGTGGGTCAGGAGAGATGCAAAAAAAGCACAAGTATAAAAAATGTGAAAAATAAAAATGAATAAACAGAGATAATAAACTGAAACTTCCCCAAAACCTACCATTCCCCTAAAACCACTCTTTAAAAACAATTGTATGTAAAACATTCCTCTTTTTTCTTATTCTTGTATGTCTATGTATGTATATATGTATTTACTTGAGTAATGTAGGGGATGTCCTGTGATCACATGAGAACCATAGTTACTTTTACCCTGGAGAAGACTATCTCTGTTTATTAAAGGATTTTTATTTTATCGGAGTGCCTCAGACTGCCCTTTTTCAGTTCTTTATCTCATCTCGATCTAATGTTGAAGAGCGCTGTAGTTTTATCGGCCGTCCTCCTCCTCCTCTCTGCCTCAGCACCCAGCAGTTGCCTGGTTACAGAATGGGGTGAATGGGACGTCTGCAGCGCCACTTGCGGCCTTGGCATGAAGAGGAGGGAGCGCATGGTGAAGATGCCTCCCGCCGACGGCTCCATCTGTGGAGCAGAGGTGCTGGAAGCGGAGAAGTGCATGATGCCAGAATGTCGTGAGTATCGGCGTTAACCCGGGACACAACTATCCCAACACCTCAAATATGGGGGGGGGGTTGTCATTATTCAATTGGAACTTTACTGTCAATATTTCAGACTTCGCACCCAAACAATTGATTCATGAGCACAAAATAAAAGCCGTGATAATCGTTTCTCATAACTATATGTTATACATTTTTTCTGAGTGCCTTGTGTTGTGCATAGACACCATCCCCTGCATGCTGACCCCGTGGTCCGACTGGAGCGACTGCAGCGTGACCTGCGGGAAGGGTCTGAGGACTCGCCAGCGCATGCTCAAGTCCCCCGTCGAGCTGGGCGAGTGCACAGAGGAGTTGGAACAGGTGGAGAAGTGCATGCTGCCGGAGTGTCGTAAGTAACTTCCCCCTTTTTCACCCCACACGCTCGAACAGAAAGCGCACGTTTGTGATTTATGGAAATTTAACGATAATGTCGCCTTGATGCAGACATGCACACTGCAGGGAGTTGCCTAAGAGGGAGCCAAATCCACAGCGTCTGTCTGTCTTTTGCAGTAATTTGCTTGTTTACCGGTTTCATTTCAGAGTAGCAAGAGGAAAAAAAAGATGAGTGGTGTTCTCCTTTCAAATGCACCAAATAACTTGACAGGCATGAAAAAAGTTGAATGCAAGATCTAACTCAGTAGGAGCTATAAGCTATAGCAAATAATTCTTATGATTAGAGCCTGGCCAAATAAACCAGGTTTGTAGATATGTTGGAATCAGCATTTATACAGTACACAAATTGCAAAGATATGTTTCGGGCAAAAAAAACAAAAGAACAGGCAGATGGCCGCCCACCTAGAGCCAGGGTCAGCTCAGGGTTTCCAGTAGCAGGGATTTTTTCCTTGCGTTCGTTGCCAGTGAGAGCTCCTGCAGGAATGTCAGGTCGCTACTTTGTGAATATGAGATTGGTCTAGATGCATCATGAGGTAAGTTATGGAAATGAAAGTGACTTGGAATATAGAGATTGACATCTGCTCTAGTTTATAATCATCATCTGTGTTTGTGTTGTTTGATTATGTAAATGATGTTAAATGAAGTTACAGGAAAACACTGCGTGATGGACAGGCATATTCTTTGAATGTGAAATGTGTTGCTGTCTCTGAGTCACTCTCCTGGGAAAATGTAGACATTTCTACTCCTCGTGTCTGAATGTGAACTCCAATTGTTGTTTTAGGACTGTTTTGGTGCTAGTTTTTCATGCCGGTTAGTTTTATATTCTGTATATGTATTACCAAAATATTACTGTGGGAGGGCTGAATAATTGGCATTATATATGAACAAACATATATAAACTACTAACAGATGTCACAAGTGTTCACATCCATTATTCAGGCAGAAGTTTAGATACTACAGTTTAAAATTAAGTCAAAAAGGTCAAAAAATGTGTAAAAGTAGTGGTTTCAAAACTACTTCAAATATAAAAGTACTAGTCATTTCTAGGGAGTCGCACGGCACGGACTCTGACTCTGACAGTGAGGAACGTGAACCTGCCATGTGTGATTTAGCGCAGCTGTTCAATTCCGACACAGAGGATGAAGACTTTGATGGGTTTGAGTGACTGTTACGGTAATGTGCTTGTTTTAGTGTTGTTGTAATTAATAGTGTTGTTGTAAGTAATAGTATTTTAATATATTAATAAAAAGCACAGCTAAACTCAGTTTTGCTCCCGATCTATTTGTTTTTAATATGCACGTGTGTGTGTTGTCAGGCGGGCCGTACGTAGTATATGAATACACACAGGGGCGGACGTATATAAAACGTGTATAGCGGACGTAATTAATAGTGTTGTTGTAATTAATAGTATTTTAATATATTAATAAAAAGCACAGCTAAACTCAGTTTTGCTCCCGATCTATTTTTTTTAATATGCGCGCGTGTGTTGTCAGGCGGGCCGTGTATATAAAACGTGTATAGCGGACGTGTGTATAAAACGTGTATAGCAGATGTGTATATAAAACCTGCGCCCTATCTTCAGGTGCGCCGTATCTGTGTGTTAAATACAATAATTGCACACATAACTGAGACTGCGCCTTTTCGTACGGTGCGCCTTTTGGTCGTGAAAATACTGTAGTAAAGTATAAAAGTAATGGAAGAGGAAAAGATGTCATTACGGACAAAAACTTAGTACAAAGGAAATAGACATAAACCATATATAATAGTTTGATCTCATATATATTTTTTTGTTTTTATCAAATAACTTTCTTTTTTACTTACTTTGAATAGTAAAAAACATAGATTAAATTGTCTAAAATGAAGAAAAACTAATACTAGAATAAGTTACTCAATTAAATCAAAAGCAACATGTACCTAACTCTAACACTACTCGACTCAATTCATCATAGATAGATTTTTTTTGTTTTTTAAGTAAAAAGGACAGATAATTCTATGAAAATGTAAGGACTAGAAAAAGTCAGATGAAAAATATTTTCACTGATAAAAGTTTAAATGTCGACAATTTAAATATGCTGATGAAGTATTTGCACTTTGTTATTAGACACCTCTGCTAATACACTAACTGGACTCCTCAGCCATAGACTGCTCCATGTCCGAGTGGAGCGAGTGGTCGGAGTGTAACAAGTCCTGCGGGAAAGGTCACACCATCCGGACACGCGTGGTCAAGCTGGAGCCCCAGTTCGGCGGCGACCCTTGTCCCGAGACCATCCAGAGGAAGAAATGCAAGATCCGGAAGTGCAACAGGGGGCAGGCCAACGGCGACGAGAAGAAGCGGCGCAAGGAGCAGCGCGAGAAGCGGCGGAGCAAACAGGGCAGGGCCGAGGTCCCCTCCGAGCATCCAGGTCGGTGTCCTCCCCAAGGAAAATTCAGAAAATGTTAGGAAAGTAAAAAAAAGCAGCACATATTATTCTAAAACCTCACTTTTTTTCCCCCCCCATAATATCAATCTGCTAGGGTGTAAAATGAGACCGTGGTCAAGTTGGACGGAATGTACCAAGCTGTGCGGCGGGGGTATCCAGGAGCGGCTCATGACAGTGAAGCAGAGGTTTAAGTCTGCCCAGCTGTCCAGCTGCAAGGACAGGAAGGAGATCAGGGCCTGTAACGTGCACCCCTGCTAGGAAGGAGGGGGGAGGGGGGGATGGGGGGGCTGAGAGTGGGGCTCGGGAACGCCATCACACAACGATCCAATGAACTCTTGTTTAGGGCTGAAATGGCACATACTTGAATCCATGCTGGTTAAATCCAGAGGCCCTCCCCACTGCGGTTCAATAAAAAAAGGGAAGTTCACGCGGCTTCCGTCACTCATCCTTTGCCGCCTTTAAAGGGTAAAAAAATAAAATAAAATAAAAAATCTTTGTGGTAAACTCTGGATTTAAACCAGGCCGATTCTTCTCTTTGCTTCAAACGAGCTCTGATACACATACGGCTCCTTTGCCAGATTACTGTAAACTCGTTGTGGTATAATATATCTTGAAAAATATGATTATGAAATATGGATTGATTTAAATAAGTTATATCTTGTGGTATACTTCAGTAGTACAGTACACTCCAGAATTTCAAAGCACAGGTGCCCAGCCATTCCAGTGTTTTATATGCCTTCATATACAAATTCAGTTGTTTTAGGACACAAACTGCCCAGTCGACTTTTTACCTGGTTATATTGTACATGTAGACGTGCCACAATTGAGATCTATATATGATTTTGAGCATTCTTAGGAGATTTTGTTATTTTTTTGCTGTGGAATTTTTTGAAAAAGAATGTGTCCTAGGATTCTTACCAAAGTCTTGTGTAGATGTTTTCTAGATGTCTTTCCCTCTGTTTTTTCTTCTCCTTATCTTTCCTCTCTGTCCCTCTAACATATTAATATTTTGGAATAATATCACCTTTACAATAAAAGTGAACGTGACAACTTGTCACCTGGATTTGTCTTTTTGTTCAGACGTAAGTAGGGTGCGATTTGAACGGCTGGTGGTTTTCACCGTTGCTGCCACTAGATGGTGACAACTGCTAATTTGTGAGACTATTTTTATTTATTTATTTTTTTATAGTAATTTTGTACCAGCTGACTTCAGGCTCTGCCCCATTACACCTCTCACTAGTTATAATTTATGTATATAATTATATACATGTCTTCAGGCTCTGCCTCCTTACACCTTTCACTGGATATATTAGTTTATAATCATATATATTTATATATCCTCAGGCTCCATCTCTCACCAGATAAATATATACAGTGTATATGTGTACTTGATTGCCTTAAGTAGCCAATTATATATTTCACCTCATATTTCCAAAAAAGACGGTTGGGGCATAGTAAGTATCATGTGCATGTGAACCCCCCCCTTCCACACACACACACACACACACACACACATGCACACACACCCCAATCCAGCGCTATAGGTGGGGGGAGGGGATCGGATGGTGTCATGCTTTCCATGTGGAACTCTGGGGAATGGGGTGAAAAATTCAATACATTCAGTACACACACATAACAATGCTATTCCTGTTTCCATGCCAACGCAACCACATGGTGGGGGGGGGGGGGGGGGGGTCCTACACACTTCACAGGCGATGGGAAGGGAGAAGGTGGATTTTTATGGCTCTGATTGATCTAAAACAGAAATTGCTGCAGAGATGGAAAGGAAATGACTGTGTCAAGAGGTGCATTGGTTTGGAAAACAAATGAATGGAGGGGAGGAATCCGTGTGTGTCTTGGTGTGTAATCTGGTTGGTAACTCCTCCAGAGATCATCCAGCCTGCTGCCCCGCAGGCGGCTCGCGCTCCGACTCAGAGACAGACCTTCTATTCCAGTGAGGTTTGGTGCCTTTTCTTCTGTGGACACTGTGTTGATGAACATTAATATTAAGAAAAGGTCATGATTACTCAGCTCAGGGTTTTACTTTGCATTGGGTTTTCATGCAGTTACCTTAAACTCTTTTATCCTGTATTTATTTCAGAAACGACTCGGGCACAATACTTGTCTTATATATCTAAAGCTTCCAATATTCCATGGGTTATCGGTCTCCAAATTTTTTAATCTATAATGTATAAAGTAATTTCTTATTCAGCATCTTCATCAAATCCTGAGCCTTTGGTCATGGGCACGGACTTAATCGCTAAAGGCTACTGCACACCAAAATCACTAACAAAGATGAATTTTTCTTTTTTTTTTTTTCCCAAACTGAAGATCTGTGTGCATGTCGAATGATGTACTAAAGCTGAAAGATGCCCTCTGGCCATGTATTAAAACATAAAAAAGGCTTGTTGAATGTTAAAAATTATGTCAAAATCCTTAAACTCCATCCTGAGTCTATGAGTGATGATTTAAAAAGATCACAGTTTAGTTTTTGAGATGATCAATGTACAACATGTGGCGGCTAACATCTGGTGAAATGCCAGACGTGACAGCACAAAATGTTGAGCCGCTCAAGTGGTATTAAACTTTTCCAACTCCCATCCACCGGAACAGCAAACAGGCATTGATCCCTTGGCACAACCCTGCAGTTTTTCTCCTGATAAGAGAGGAATGTCGCCTGGTTGACGTCACAGTGTCTGAAAGGTTGATGTCTTCAACAAATCTGGTTTGGTGGTTTGCAGAACTGGAAACTGTCAATTAGGGCTGCAACTAATCAGTATTTTGTTGTTTTGTTCGGAAAACCGTGTCAAATGTCGATGAGTCTCCCACAAAGGAACCAGAAGATGATCAGATTTGAGAAGCTGGGGCCAGAGATTTTTTCTTCCTAAAAATGACTGAAATCGAAAAGCAAACTAGCTGGTGATTAATGTAATGGTCGGCAACGGATCAATAATCAATGATTGCTGCAGCTCGTTCCCTCCAGGTAATGGGCTGCAGTGTCTGTGAACTGGATGGGATGAACAATGGACAATTTGTGATGTCACAAATAAAGCTTGTTAAAATTGAAAATTAGAATTTTTTTTTAATGAGCTGAGGGACTTTAGAATTAAATAAGACTGATTCAACTGAAACAGAAATCTCACATAAGGCACCACCTATATTCCACCTCTGAGTCTCCTGTCAGGTGTCTTCCAGGTGTGCGCAGATGTTTGCAGCTGCAATTTTACAATAGCCCTGCAATTGAACCAATCCATTTTTAAGGAGGTGTTGGTTCCACTTAATGATCATTTTGGAGGCTGCAGTTTGCGGTGCTGCTGAGTGGTGCTGCATTACTCTGAGAGGTGTTTCTAATATTGTGTCCAACCCATATATCAACAACAATAAAAATAGAACCTTTCTCCATTGTTTATGTCTCCCTGCTCTCCCTCTGCCCCCCTCTTGGGGAATATGTCTTTGTCTTAGAGCTCAGATGAGAACAATTGCTTTTGTGGGCTTTTAAAGCCAACTGATGCATTGTACTGTATATGATACTGGGCTGTGGTCAAAATGTCTTCAAGGTGTGCAAATGGGGTTGACTTTTGTACTGAGGTAATCACCAGTCACACTGCAGCTGTAACGGCTTCGCACCAGTTATCAAATAATAGTCTCATTGTGGGTTTGAATGCATTAACATAATAACCAAATCTTCCCCCTCTAAAGAGCAGGGGTCTCATTTACTATGATGTGCCTCTAATTTATCTTTAGATAAACTGTCTGCTTCATCCATTGATTCTTCACAATATAATTTCTTTCTTTTTTTTTTTCTTTTTGGAAAGGTATTCCGCACTTAAAAACTAATTTAAAAAACAAAACACAATTGAATTAATTCACGATTTAAACCAAGTCCATCCATCCATCCATCCATTTTCTATCCCGCTTATTCCCTTTCGGGGTCGCAGGGGTCTGCTGGAGCCTATCCCAGCGCATTTTATGGCGAGAGGCAGGGGGATACACCCCAGATGGTCGCCAGCCAATCGTGGGGCACACACACCATTCACACACCATTCACACACACACTCACACCTATGGGCAATTTAGATTTGCCAATTAACCTGAGCATGTTTTGTATTGTGGGAGGAAGCCGGAGTACCCGGTGAAAACCCACGCAGACACGGGGAGAACATGCAAACTCCACACAGAAAGGTCCCAGACCCAGGCCCCAAGGCGGTCTTGAACCTGCGACCTTCTTGCTGTGAGGCAACAGTGCTACCCACTGCTCCACCGTGTCACCCTTAAACCAAGTCCATCCATCCATCCATCCATTGTCTATCCCGCTTATTCCCTTTCGGGGTCGCAGGGGTCTGCTGGAGCCTATCCCAGCGCGTTAAGGCGAGAGGCAGGGATACACCCCAGATGGTCGCCAGCCAATCGTGGGGCACACACACCATTCACACACCACTCACTCTCACACTCACACCTATGGGCAATTTAGAGTTTACCAATTAACCTGAGCATGTTTTTTGTATTGTGGGAGGAAACCGGAGTACCCGGTGAAAACCCACGCAGACACGGGGAGAACATGCAAACTCCACACAGAAAGGTCCCAGACCCAGGCCCCAAGGCGGTCTTGAACCTGCGACCTTCTTGCTGTGAGGCAACAGTGCTACCCACTGCTCCACCGTGTCGCCCTTAAACCAAGTCATTTAAGGAAATTTCTTACACACTTAACCTTGTGCCTTTCCACATTATGGAAAACATGGGAAATTGGCACTTAAGGGTAGGGGTTTATTCGCAGATTCCTCACAGCTGCTGCAGCAATTCCCCTTTTTTAATTACTCCCTTATCAATTTCAATTACCCTCCTTATCAAATATTCCCTTATCAGAGGGCACACCTTCATTAAAGCTGCAGCATCCATCAAACTTCAATGCTATATCATTAAAAAAAAAACAGAGATTACAAAAGATCAATGGCATTTCTTCACCCATATGATGCTTGAAGCATTTGCTCACTCATATTTGGTTGAAAGCAATGTAACTACATTGAATTCCATCTACATTAATTCTACATGACCACATTCTGGTCTCCTGTACTTTATGATACATTATTTATATTCTAATATAGCTATAAGAACAATAATTCTTATTATTAATGCTATGTATAGGTAACCATGACTTTCCAGTCTTCATGTGGATTTGCTTGGCTATTTGTGATCAGGTTTGTGTTTGTAGTGGGCGGAGCTATCACAGTCCAGATGTGCATGCAGCTTTGCTTGCAGTCATTTTCGGCACAGGCGCTACTAGTATAGTAATAATATTAACAACGGCTCTGTTCAAGTGCACCAGTCATAACAGTGTGGCAGTGAACCAGCATGAACAATACCAGGACCTTGAAACTGAAGCAGCTAAATGGAATTCAGCCATGAATAATTGCATTATTTCCGCCCGTGCTTTTTCCTACAGAGACATGTCAAAACATCCTCATTTAAAAAAATGGCTATAGGCTGTGCAAAGAATTTTCAAAAGCCAATGTTTTCAGTCCATTTGAGTAAGTATTGATAAATTATAGGTATTCTAAACTCGCTTGTTGAATGTAATAATACATGTGAGTAATTCAGAGCTTTTCAGTCAATATTGGCTGTATTACCTCTTCCAAACATTTACAACTGTGCCTTTTGGCAATCTTTGGGTAAGATTAACTACTGTTTTTTTTTTTATTTTTAAAGCAAACTAAGGAAATTATGGGAAACATTTTTCTGAAGCAAATCCAAGGGAACAAGAGGTGAAAAAATAAAACACTAGGGCCCGTTCAAACACAGGCATTGAGTTATGATTACTCATTTTTTTATTTTTTTATTTCACCCATTATAATTTGTCTGTAGATTTCATCTTCTATTGTCAACTGGAGCTAAAATTTGGTTTATGAGAGTTCTGAGACCTGGGGGCAGTGTGGAAATCCACTTATCAAAACACAACTTTTAATTTATATCATCATGAAGCATGTTTAAGCCTTTTAATAATGATGCATAATTACCCCCTTCCCCGTATGCAATTTACGATATAATATACATGGTAATGAAGATTAATACATCAACAATGTTGTTTTTGTCATTTTTAATTATGCTTTTTTAATATTATTATTATTAAACAGTGTCCTTATGAACAGAGCCTAGTGTTGACATTGTTGCGTGGCAGACAGGCTTATTGCAAGCATGCACCATACCAGCGTGACATCTGTCTCATAGTGTGACAAGCTGTAATTTATGTTTGCTTGACTGAGCAATTTGAATAATCATTTGCCAACCCTTTAAAGTATCTTGAGTGACAGTTTAAAAAAAAGAAACACAAATGAGTATGGTTAGTTTAGAAAAGACCGTGTTCCACTGCGTGTCTTTTGACAGAAGATATTTTATTTAGCTTTGCGAAGGCAGTGAAGCGTGTGAGGGGAAAAAAACAACAAAAAAACAAACAAGTTAAACCCACACTGGGCTGTGAGGAACTACGATGGGTGATTGAGTTGGCGAAATTACACCGGCTTGGGTTTGATTTACCTGCAAGCCCTTTCTGAATGGGATGGAATCAATCTATCCATTGACAAAAAACAAAAAGGAGGGAGAAATAAATACAGTTTGAGCAGCCCTTCAGGTTTTTTTTTTTTTTTTTTCTAAATTGGGAAGGAAATACAGTCTCCGCTTTTTATGGGCCTCACAGGCAGTTTCTCAGCCTGGACACAGAGAGACAGAGGAAATATAGGATTTCATAAACTAATAAACCTCAAAGGGAAAATCAATACGGTGGCTAACCCTGTGAAGGCTCTTTGCCGCAAATGTATACACAACTGCAACGATCAATGGCCCGAGTTTATAACCTGTTAAAACTTGGAACGGGGGGAATCTGTGAAATGTCAGTTAGCTTTAGAGCGAATCCGGGATATTTAGTTAAATAAACAATTATGGCTGGGACCTTTTGTGTGTGAAGTTTAAAGTTGCAGATAACTTCCCTGAGGGTATGGCTCATTATCTGGCTCCAATGTTATGCATATTTAATTACAAAACTGGCTGATGTAATGGCTGTAATAATATAAATGACTGTTATTCCTCTGGCCAATAGAAGGCATTAGGATATATATATGCAACCATATATATATATACAACCATATATATATATTATATTACATCTTTAGTAGAGAACATTTCCCCTATCTTCGCGTCACTGCACTGGTAACCTGTGGTGTTCAGAATTGATTTAAAAAATGCCATTGCTTGTTCTCAGTGGCCTTGCCTGGCCCTACATTGTTGACCCCCTCACCCCTGTCCCCCTGTTTGTCCTCTCAGATTCGGAGGCCAGCTGTTGCTCTCAGGTCGCCACGGCGACACCGCAGACAGAGGGCGGGAGGGTGTTTGCCGTAAGGGCTCCACATCTGTAGAATAACCTTTTATAGGGAATCAATACAAGCAATCAAAAACTCTTCAAATCTCTCTATCTCTCTTTTTTCAAATCTTTTTTTTGCTTTATTCTTTTACTTTTTCATTCTTTGTCTGTTATTTATGTTTTTTGATTGCCTGAAATTACTCTACTGTCTATTTTTGTTCATTTAGTGCCAAAAAAAGCTATTAAAATGTAAATGTATTGTCATTAAAGTTGTATAAATTTACATTCTGCTTAAGTCACACATGTACATTGTACAGAAGGTATCAAGGTCTGTATCTACAAAACATCTTGGGCTGTAACTCACTCCTAACTTGTCGATTTAGTGTCAGTCCTTTCTGTAGGACATTTTTAGTCTACGCTGTGAAAAGTCACTGCAGATTAGACAAAGTCTTAATTTACACTACCTTCAATCCACATTTGTCACTAATTTAGAATCCATTAAACTCTTAAGGATATTAACTAACTCTCAGATGTATTTAATTTTTTGTTGTTTGTTGTATTATTGCAGTAAATGGATCTTCATACAGGCACCATGGTTTGTGGCCACTTAATAATATAATAATACTTTGCACCCACAATGCTTGTTTTGTGTACACTAACCAGAGCCACTGAGAGAGGACTTTGACCACGCCTGAAAGACTTTCCATGCCTGGGGTAAGTATGAGCTGTTAAAGTCGTCACTTGTCTACATATTTTAAAATGTATTTACATGTGTGCATTAGTGAAAAGGATGCACAGAATCTTGCTAGAATTTCTCATCAGAATAGCATTTATTTAATTTCATGTAATCTATAATCTATCTAGGTTTAACTCATTACATCACACTATTGTAGGCCTTGCTATATTTCCACTTCCTTTCAAGTATGATCCTTAGTTTGGCTCTAATTTACCCTGTGTGTCAACAACAATCACAATTCAGAAAACCGTAATAAAAGATTATACGTTTCATTTCCTGATAGTGTGTATTCAACCAGGATATGACAACAATGTTGGTGAGGAAGTCACAATATTCTGGCTCAGAGTGCTTTTCCAGTTATTAATGTTATTAATTTGAAAGTCATTGTCATTATATAGGTCCATGACGTCAACTGAACAGAATAATTACCAATGGCTGTGCTTGCATTCCAGCTGTCAATCATTATATGAGGCAAATCTTACTTATCTATATTATTCAGCAGCTCCATGTAGGGTATAGTAAATATATTAGTATTGGGCTGCATATGAGTCTTTGTGTGGACTCAGAGATGAGTCCTGGGGCTTATGTTTGTGGCTGGAATGTGAATAGGATGAAATGAAAGGCTTTTGAAAACTGTTTGTTCCAGATTCAAACAAAGATACACCCTGTTAGTGCAACACATCCTGTTGTTGCAGCCGTCCCAGATTGAACTCTGATATCACTGGTGTAAATGATAAATAAAGCACTCTGGACTCCGCGAGCCTCTACAACAAGGGTCACCGCTCCCCTCCAGCACTGTGATGGGTTTCATGTTAAATCAGAGGGACTCCATTTTATTTTTAAATATTTATTCGGACGTGGCAAACATACCTCTGCAATGCTGATATTGTGCATTCACTCACAGAAACCCAAAATAGCCCAAGATCCCACACAGCCAACGAGTTTCATGAAATGTGATGTCATTCATAGAAACAGGGTCCATCCATCCATCCATTTTCTATCCCGCTTATTCCCTTTCGGGGTCGCAGGGGTCTGCTGGAGCCTATCCCAGCGCATTTTATGGCGAGAGGCAGGGGGATACACCCCAGATGGTCGCCAGCCAATCGTGGGGCACACACACCATTCACACACCATTCACACACACACTCACACCTATGGGCAATTTAGATTTGCCAATTAACCTGAGCATGTTTTGTATTGTGGGAGGAAGCCGGAGTACCCGGTGAAAACCCACGCAGACACGGGGAGAACATGCAAACTCCACACAGAAAGGTCCCAGACCCAGGCCCCAAGGCGGTCTTGAACCTGCGACCTTCTTGCTGTGAGGCAACAGTGCTACCCACTGCTCCACCGTGTCGCCCTAGAAACAGGGTCAACCCTGCCTTTTCTGTTCTGTTGGTTTCAGAGTTTAGTTCCTTGATGAAAGTTGTTGTCAGCGGCCTTTTGAATATGTTTCAAGAGGAAACTCCTCCGTAGGAGGGTGTTTAGGAGGATTCCTAGTAGTATGATAACATATTTGTGACCACAGGCCCATGAGTTTATCCACTCTGGTTGTTTACCCGGCTTGTATTTGAGGCCAGCCTTGAATCCTTTGTGCCGACCACTCCTCTTCTCATCTGCTGTCACACAGTTCTAGTGACGGCAAGTCTTGGAAAACCCTTCTACAGTGATAGCACAAAATGATTTTCCTGTCATGTTATCTTCCTGTCGTTGGGTGGTGGCGGTGGTGGGGGGGGGGTGCATTTTGCAGGCATTCGCAGAGCAGTAATCTAAAATTGACTGGAATTCCACAGCCAGGCTGGAGATGTGAGGCCTGATCATCATTGTAAATTAAAGCTTCAGTGGGTGACAACACAAATGGAAAACTGAACATTGATTGATAAAGGACTCATGCAGAATATGTGCGGCATTATAATCTCAAATTAACTGTTTGTCTCATACCTTTTACAAGGTAAAAGTCTAATGCCCTATGTGATGTGTTAAAACATGTAGTCAGGTGGATAGTTTTTCATCCAAAAGATACAGCAAATGTATCACACTGGCAGCAAATCATATAAAGTGGTGGTAAAATACCCACTACCCAAAAAGACTAAAAATGTAGATAGAATAGATAGAACTTAAATTCTATGTATTAAACACGTACAGGTGTACTGACCAGTGTTCTCCCTGGCCACACCATATATCATTGGGGAAAAGGCCGAGGACACTTTGCAGTGTTATAATTCTGCCTTAGGGTCTTATTGTTACCATGACAACACAACCATCCTTAACAGTTGGATCTCTTGAAATTACCATATGATCTTTAGAACGGGATAGCTCACACTTCTCAAGGATGCTCCTGCCTTTAAAGTAAAAAAAAAAAAAAAAAAAGCATTCCATTCATCGTGACACAGATAAGCCACGAGCGAGATGCTCTCTGCCACCCATGGATCGCGCTCCACAAAGTCAGACCAGCGGGGGGTTAATGTCAGGTTCAGCGTCGCCGTCAGCGTTGCTTAACATTTAAATGTCTGTTAAATAAACTCAGCAGTTGAATATCACTCTTGAACGTCACTCCCAAGCATATGGGCCTCGTCGTGAACCGTCGAAAGTCTTGGACTCATTGTGATTTGTATGTGTACGAAGGAAATGACGACTAATGAATCGCGGACATTGTGTAGTATAATGTGTATTAAAATATAATGCTGTTACGTCTTGCAATAGTAATTAAGGCTCATGCAGCTTAGAAGTCTGTTTTGTTTCGAGCCTTTTCCATAAGTCACTATATTGTAATAATAATTAAAACCAACCTCGTTTGTTTTGATTCATTTTTTTCCCTCACAGCTTCCGAACCAACAGAGATTAAAGCTCTGTTTGTTTGTTGGAGTATCCATATGTGGGTGTGTATATACTGTATGTTTCTGTGGCTACATTCAGATTCTCTCTCTCTCTACTCCTCTCTCTTTCTCACTCAATCTGTTGATTCCTCCAGTCCATCCAGATTGGTCTGGGTCACGATGAATCAGAGGGAGATGCAGAGAAAATCAGCATCATACATCCATCTGCTCTCATCTCTTAGCTTACTATTGTCCGCCCAAGTATTGAACAAATAAGCAGGTTAATTGGGAGACTCTTCAAGATTAAAACAGCCCGCCAACACTGGGAAAAAAAAAACCCGTTTTCAGTGCCCGTGTGTAAATATTTAAGTCTCTGCATCCCTGCTCGCACACAAACTGTGAAATAGGTCCACCCACTCATTCTATTGTGGTCTGGACGCCTCTGTGTTGGTGTTGAAACCTGTGCTGAATGCATGCCATTCCGAAGAGACTCTGGTTGTGATGTCACAACAGATCCATGTAGCCTTCCGTCCTGCTCATACTTGACATCTGTTTCTTCAACCCCAGCAATCTGAAGGGCGGGACCTTTTTTCGACAGTGCCCGCAAGCGCCTCTGTCTGGATTTTGAAGTCTTTATTTCTCTAAGTTTGATATCTGCAAACAACATTTTTGATAGTCATGGCCAAATAGGGCAATCATTTCAGGATAGATATCTGAGATCCAGTTTTCCACTTCAACTGAATCAATTATACCATGGCTTGAGGCCTATCTGTCTACAGAATTGCATAGAAGTCTGTCCACAAGTTTTTGAGACGTACTGCAGCCTGTCAGACACAAAACACAACCTCCTCTGCAGAGCAAATTATTTTCATGGATGCTAGTGAAGGATGTTTAAGGATATTGTGGGGTTATAAAGATGACTTGAATTGAATGGTTAAAATGGCGACTTGTATTGAATTTTTTCAACTAATCCTCTGACAGTTCTCACTCCATTCACTGCTGCCAAGATTCAGCAAAAGCTCTGAGAGCTTAAGGTTGGGACAAAGCCTTGTTTTCTTGTTTAAAAATCATGTTGTCGCATCCAGTAACAGAACATAAGCTCTACACAGACAGCTCACCCTAAGATGTACCACGCTGACATACCTACGCCAGGCTCCTGTTCTACTCTCATACAGGATACTAACATGATACCACACAATTAGCGCCACTTTATATTTTAGATTAAAAGTAAACCATCAATTCCTATCCTGCAATCAGAATTCAGCACAGAAGTGGGTTGTGAAGCGAGGTTGTTTGGCAGTGGATCAATGTGGGTTTGAAGCAGTGGTGTAGTCCTAAAAACAATAAGTCGGACATGTGTCCCTGCCACACGAGGGCTGCATGCAAAATGTTAAGCATAAATAAAATGTATTTTAAGAACAACAACAACAATCACTCCTGCTAACAAAAGTCACAAATGCAAACAGGTCAAATCCGGGAGCACCTGGATCATTTAATGAAAGCCAACGGACACAAAAGAAGAGTTTTCTTTTGTTTATGAGTACCATTATGAGGACTATTCTTGCAATAATGCACCAATTACAACAAAGAATCACAATATATAATACTTTTTCCTCTTGTTTTGTTATCGGAGAAGGGTAAAGGTAAAGCTGCAAACTGTTTGTTACAGACTTGTTGCTAGTTAGTGGATATACCAACACTATACACAAATATTGATCCATAGATGTTAGTATAGTGAAGGCATATTACTGAGCTACTACATTTCAGCTGAACAGTCTGTCTGGCAGCATGTGATGAGCTATGAGACATAGTTTCTAAATCCACTTTCATTTTTAACCATTAACTGAACAGAAAGAGCAAAATGTTTCTGACAAAAGGGTTTTGCTGTTTCTTGGACCCAAGAGTTGTCTTCCTTTAAAATACAGATCTGTCTAACAGGATCCGGCCTGTCCCCAACAGTTAAAACTTATCCAGCCAAGTGGACTGTTGATATGTACATTTAGCAAGCCTTGCTTTTAGAAATTATTTTATGCCCTTGTTGTACTCGGTTTACTAGGTTCTAGTCGAGAAGATGTTATTTAAAGCTCTGTGCTCCTGAAACACGATGTAGGCAGTGGGTTACCAGAGGACTCGGCGAGCTGTGTGTCAGACGCTTACATGCTGCTTGCATGTGGTGTTGTAGAGTGAGTCTAAAGGAGTATTATGAAGGTGCTGAGGATGCTGCACGTCCCATATGAATCCATGCATGGATCAATCAGTGTCTGTCATAAACGCTCTTGAGTGTTGCGTGGAATTTGTTGCTGCTATTTCAATTAAAGTAAGGCATCACAACAAAGGAGCGAGCGTGTAATTTATGGCCCTACAACACTGGCTTTAACGGCGCTGCGTCTCAGAACGCAACGCCCTCCATCATTAACTCTTCTGCTGTGTGCATATCACGGGACGGATCACATGTCTGTTAAAGTGGCTGGTAACACACAGGCGTCACACACACCTAGCATGTGCAATACCCAGAAATGAGCCTGATATGAAATATGTGTGACGGCTGCAGCACTAGGGAACGCCCCCCCACACACACACACACACACACACACCTCCACCACCATCAGGGATTCTTATTGTCAAAGCTGATTGCCTGTCATGGATTGTGTGGCTTCTTCTTGCTCTGAGAGTCAAACTGAAAGTGTCAAATCAAGCTACAGTATATTTTTGGCAGCCCGTGTAGCATGTTATCAGTTTAGTGTGAGCAGGAGGAGAAAGACAGATTATCAGCGAATCAATGAGAGGAGCTCAGTGGAGGAATGACCTGGTTATACAAGCTAATGGCTCCCTGAGCAGCACCAGAGCATGTAATGGTTCCTACTAATATTTTCCCACATCGTTTAATCTCTCTCCCTCTCTCTCGCTGCTCCTCCTCCAGGGGTATTCTTTATATCAGGCAACATTACTCTTGATTCTTAAAATATTGTTTATTTATTCAAAATTGGCTCTACTATTATTCCCTTTAACCAAAAATGCTTCAAGCTCCTTTCACTTCATGGCTCGGTCATCACTGGATATTATTAGCGAGCATCTGACGTGGAAAACACACACACACACACACACACACACACACACACACACACACACACACACACACACACACACAGTATACGTGTGTATGTGTATTTTATGTGCAGGAGAAGCACATGCTTCCTGACATAAAGACAAAGCGGCCGGATGATGCAGACTCATCAGCAAACAAGCTTCCGGCTCCGTTTTATTATCCTCATTCATTATACCACAATATTCAATAAGGAGGAACAATACATCAAGTGTCAATAGAAAGATGGAATCAATGCTTCACTGGTGGCAAACAGGATGCTCATCCATCTTCGTGATTCATGGTTTTTTCTTTAAATCATGTGTTGTGGAATTATTTCATGACGTTGTGAGAGTGTGTGGATGCAAAGGAAGCATGAGGAGAACGTAATGGATTTGCAGACCACGGTGCCCAAAGGGTCTGGAAGGTTTAGATTTGTATTTCGATACGGAGCATCCTTTGGGTGCACCGCACATCTCCAAACAACAGATTGTTCCGTCTCATGGTAAATATTTTGTGGCTGTTGAAAAGCCTTTTTCAAGTGTAAACACAGCCAGCAACAAGTGGCCTCTGAATTTCTTTTTGCTCCTAGGAGAGTTTTTTTTTTATCCACTAAGAATCTGGAAACTGACTCTTTTTTATGGTGAAATAATGGAGGTTTTATATTTATGAAGTGATTAAAAATGCAAGATAACAGTACAAGGTAGGCAAAAGGTCTGTGGGCCGAGCAGGAACTCGCATATTACGAAATGTTTGATCAAAATTCAACAAAATGATATACATACGTAATACCCCCAATATCAGCAGAATGTGTGTGTGATTTCTTTCCATAATTTTCTCCTCTGTTTTGAGTTCAAACGAACCAAAGAGTACCCCAGTCTAGCATGATTCCTCATATGAAAAATGCTCATTATTGAGCTTTGCTGCCTGCCTCGAAGCTAAAGAAACACAATTTTAACATCTTTTGGTACCACCAGGGTTTTGTTACACTGGATCACAGTTGTGAACTGTTATCTTTTTAGTTTCATGGAAGCACTTTAAAATCCCTTTTTGTGGTTTTTCATGTTCTGCACGGAAACTTCTTTGCAATCTCTTATTATTATTATTATTATTATTTAGATATTTTCTCTGTATACAGGGATGTTAAAACAAATGCATGTTTGGTTTCACCATTTCTTTGGACCAAATCAAACTAGCTGAAGTGACTTTGCCCGTCTTTGTGAAGCCTCAAACCCCCATGTCACATGGTGACGTACTCACAGATATAATTTTGCTTCCTTCCTTTGAATGTGGGAACTCACAAATTTATGCTTGTGTCAATATGTTATTACTATTATTATTATTATTATACTAATGTGACTAACACTGTTATCATACACTAACATTGTGCTTTAAAACTATACACCAAGCACACTATTTTGTAATCTTATTCTGTGTTGCTAAGCAATGTCTCAGCAGGTACAAAAGGAGCCAGAACCTTAAAATTTGTTATCGATACTGCCACCTCAGTCACGCACGTTTTTGTGTGAACTGGAATTCTTGGCTGCAGAGGATGTCAGCTTTCCCATGCTGGGGCAGCATGCTGGTTCGTAGTCTGCTTGGAGATTTCTTCCTTTTTTTTTTTTTTTCATAAGCATATATTTCAGCATTCAGACTGAAAATGGAGCAATAATCTGTTACTATGTTGTAGTAACAGTCATATCCCCTTACGTATTCATATGGTCCTCTTTTTGTGGAAAGCACATTCCCACCATATTGGAATCAGTGATCTCATCAGGTTTTTCTGACATTTTCTTTTTTTTTTTTTTAGTAAGAGGCAGTTATTAGCTCAGTCCAGTCCATTTTCCAGCTGTTCTGCATCAGTGCTGCCCTGATTTGACACTCGGTGCGCAGAATAGTGATCAATCCCTGCACCTATGAATGGAAACGGACAGCTATAACCAGAGACATGAGCTAGAGGTACTTACTGCATTGTTACCACGGCAACGGGCCATGCGGGGGGGCATCATCATCGGCTCTCTGAGATTGGCTGTTGGTGGTTTGGTGCAATGGTTCAGCTTAGTTGGCTGTTCTGCCCTCTGAGAGACACAGAAAGTGCTTCAGTGGTCTTCATTCTACCTTGATCTTGTGGAATTGGAACAGATTTATGTTGGAATGATGTGGAAAAATAGTGCATCCGACCTCTCAGATCCTGGTACAATCACACGGTGGCGGAATAGAAAGGTTTATGATAGCCAGCTCAAAATTTGCTATAAAGCATCCTTTTTTTTCCCCCATGTGTTTTATTTAAAAAAATCCATTTAGTGGAAAGTACCATACACATTTTTTTGTAATGATAAAAAAATCACATCAATGTAAGTACAGAGACATAACAAATAAAAATACTATTACTGCTACCTCTACTACATGATAATACACACATTAAATATTTATAACTCTATCATATCCTGCATATGTTCCCTAATTGTGCCACTGTTGTGTCCAGAACACTCAAGCGGCAAAGCATGTTGTGTATCCTTCACTATACTGAACCCCGGGGACACATCCTCAATATGCACATCCACCCTTACAGATACGATCTGATAAATTATTACTGACACGGCAACACAATCACAAACATGAGATAGCTTAGTGTCCCGGGGTACATACTGTACATCCAACATAAAGTGGGTCTAGAAACATACATTACACAGTGAGCGTACACATTAACGAAAAGAAGAGCCCTTGCATGCATATGCACGCACAGACGCAGACACACAAACATGAACCTGAGCTCTGCCTGGCTCCCCTGGGTCTACTTACAGAGCTCTCTCTCTCTCTCTCTGTGTCTCTCTGTATTTCTCTAAGATGCAGTGAACCCGCCGATGCTTTGGGAATGTGTCAGACCAACAGAGAAGATAATTACTACATCGTTCACACAGGTAACCGCCTTCAGGATGTATCACTCATAGGTGATCAATGGAAGGGCTGCAACACACAAAACCTTACGTTACTATGTTCGACCGCACAAGTGGCCATCACTGTTAACAAGGTGTAACCCCCACACAAACACACACACACACACACATTCACCGGCTAACGCAACACCCGTGTTTGCTCACGGTGTTTTGTACTCTGCTGCGGTTGTCTTTGAGTTTTACGTGTTCGATGGGATATTAAGAACCCCCTCCGCTCAAAAACTTGAGATGAAATGATTTTAAATGTGCATGTGTCTGGATTCTGGAATTTGTAGAGGAAGCAAGAGTTTTTGTGTTTTGTGGATTATAACAGAGATGTTCACAACTCTTTTTTGTGCCAGTCCAAGTCAAGTCTCAAGTATTTGGTGGATGGGACTTGATTGATAAGTTTTTGTCATGATTCCAAGTCAAATCTCAGGTCTTTAAAAAAATAAAAGTCTCATGTCTGTTCTTTTTATAATGAGCCTTCTCTCATCTGCTGCTTTTCAGTCTACTAAGAATACTGCACTGCACAGCTACTGTATATCTAAGAAATTCACAGTAAATACTATATTATTAATAGAATAATAGAAATGGGAAGTTGGACTGACATCATGTGGATGGTGGCAATGGAATATAGATGAATAATGCAAGCCAACTTTTTGTTTTTATTTTTTAAAAAAGGTCATGTTAACACCACTCCCTGCAAACAAACAATATGAAGAGCAAAACTAACATCCCCCCAGTTATTGAAATATTCAGCTACAAGGCTGGTAGAAAGCTTAGTTAGACATAGCTGATGTTGAGCTCAACATGTGTGCTAACGTGACTTACTTATCCAGATAGGCTTTCAGGTGCCTGGTGAAATTTGAGGTGGTGGATCTAGCGTCCATAATCTTGGTACTGCAGACTTGCTTTTCTTTTATATACCCAAAGGTAATTAAAAAGGGTACAGCAGCAGCAGCAGCTGCAGGTGTGTCGGCCGCCAATGTTTCATAGTGTGTGAAGCCGAGAGCCGTGCAGTCAATATGTAATGTGGTCACCATGTTAAAAAAAATGAAATAATGACATTGAGTTTGAGGAAACTCTTCAGTTTTTTTTTCTTATTAAATGGTTGCTTTTAATCATTCCATGATAATTTCATTTCAACAGTGATAAATAACCTTTGGTAACCCAGCTCCATTGTTTCCTCACAAAATTGCTCCTATAGTACTCTCATAGCCTGTAGTGTTGTGCAATGTGTTCTCTGTCTATTGCTGTGATATCTCACGACCAAATATGGAACATCAGGGTGTCTGCTCCAGACTATGCAAGTACTACAGGACTAATTTTGTGAGCGATTAAAATTGCAATAATGATTAGCAGAGCTACATTCCCCAGTGCCTCATGGCTAAATGAAACAGAGACTACGACTAGATTGCAACTAAGCATTGCAATAATGGTCCCAATCCCTTTCAAATGTAAATTCCATTTATTGTCTATAATGGAAATTCTCCTCTCTCTCACTCTGGCTCTGGGGATGTGTAGAAGTATAATGTATGTAAATGTATGTATGACACATGCATACATGTCACACATACACACGCATAATATGCAGGCTAAATACTTTTGACGAAATTATATTCTTTACCGTCCGCAGGTGTCACATGAAAAACTCAGATGTAATTTTAGTAAGCGATCTGCTAGAAAAACGAGTTGTCTGGCTTCTATTTTAGGCTTATTTCTGGATCCTGAGGCTTATCGCTTGGGCCTGCGCTTCACACGCAGTAAATCAAAAACCTTAAATAAAAACCAGCATCTTACGGCATAAAACACTTATCGTATTTATACATATGTGTATCCTGCACGCGTGTTGCTGTGTTTATCTGTGCCTCTCCTGACTTCATCCCTTTTTTTCGTCGGAGCATCCTCCCACAACAAGCCCCAACGGTGAAGCAGGTGTTAACCTCTCCCTGGGAAACTCACACAGTCTAGCGGTGCGACACGTCTCGTTCCCCGAGCAGGTCTGCCAATCACACAGGTGGAGATGATGGGCAGGCAGATGAGTCTCCCGTCGTCTCCCAGCGTGCTCAGCGAAAAGATTAAGGCGACACTTTCTTTTTTAGCCCCCCCCAATTTTTCACAAGTTCAGAAAAAAATTAAAGCTGTCTTGTTTTATTGCACAGAAAAAAAGGACTCATTTTGCTCCTATTTCATTCACAGCGACCTGTTCCGTGTTCTCAATCGGACAATGTGGATCAATTGATCCATTATCCTGCCTGATTCTCCTGTTCTGTTGGACCAAAGGTGTCCCCCCTACGGGCCGCAGCTGCCACCGACTTCCAGCTGAATCACTTGGTGCCAGCTGATGTCTCTGATTTTTTTAGTTTGTTTTTTTCTGTGTTCCCTTCTGTATTAGTTCCTGTTTTATTTCAAATTATTTCTAATTTACTTATAATTTAGTAAATATCCTTCAGTTTTTATCCTGCATATCTCCTGTGCAGTTGGGTCCACCTCCTCAACAACTATGAATTGATTACTGATAATCCAACAGCTTTTCCGCCCATTGTGCCCAAATGATATACACACAGAATGTTGACAAATGATTCCAATTATAGAGGAAGGGGTCACCATGTGAACCCTGGAGATATGTTCTGCATGGGGGAGGGGGGGGGGGGGGGGGGGGGGGGCTCAGAAATGCCAATGTAGAGCATTGCATCATATTGTAAAGCATTCCTATTACTTTTACAGATACAAGACTACTATCGCTTGGAGATATTCCCGTAATTATTTGACAGGAGACTTGACACCAATTATCCGGCCTTTTTTTTTTTTTTGCTTCTGCTTGCTTTGAAGCAAACAACTTGCCCTAATTAGCTTTGTGTACGTGTGTATCCTATGTGTGTACGTCTCAGCCTCAGCTCTGTCAGCTCCCCTGTCGTTCTTTGACAACTGTGGTAATGATGGTGAATAATCGTGGAAGGAGGCGTTCGCTTCCCGCCACTGTCCCGGGGGGTTTTGAGAAGTTTGTCCTGATTTTCAGAACGTACCCCGTGCACTAAACTAAGACAATTCATCGCCGTTGGAAGAGGATAGAGCTTAGCCGCAATCTTTTTTTTTCAAAGCATAGGAACACATTTTATGCCCTGAAACCTATAGTTTATTCTGCTGAACAATCACAGCCAGGCTCCTGTAAGTGAAAAAATTTACAGTACAGTACATAGATTTTGTGCGTCACTGGTGGATGGGTAAACTCAAAAATTAAGATGGAGAGAGACTCAAATCTAATAACTAATTCTATCTAATCCAATTCTCTGTGATTAAACAGGCTTGGATGTGCCCCGTTGCATCTTTTTTTAGCCTCATTCAGGCACGAAGAGGCAAAGTGGCCGCGGCTGACATTAAGTTGAACTTTTCAGAGTTGATGTTTTTTTTTTTTTAATTAGCACATGTTTGCACGCTCTGTATTTCCGCAGGTCTGGTTGTTCTACACGTAACGGCACAACGCCGTAAAAAGTGATAGACTCTGCTTTGACAACTCGGCATTTCCCGTACACCATTAGTGCACTATTGGCTGTGCAGGTGTCACAGTGTCCCGGCTGCATCATTACTGACTACAACCATGTGGAATAAAGAAAAAAAACCTGCATGCTATAGAAATGTCACAAAAGTATCCCCTAACTTTCATACATTATGAAAATACTGGAACAAAAAAAAATATTCAATTGGTATTTGAGCACCTATGATAGCTTTGGATTATTATCAGAAGTGGCAAAAGTAATTAAAAATCTGATTATTGGTATTATTATTATTAAATGTAAAATTAATGGTGAAAATGATAATTGCCTTTTGCTGTTGCAAACTCTAAATATGTCTGGTGGTTACGTCACAGCAGTCAAGATTCAAATTCTATTTTTTGAAAACTACAACATGCCAGTCTGCCAATGGCTATTTAGAATTGTTTTCTGACTTCATGTGAATCCAAATGTGCAAATTAGCCTGTTTTTTTTTTCTAATTGGAAATGTACATGTTTCAGAATACCAATTTCCCGGTCACAAAAGCAATGTTCGAAGGGAATAATACCTATGGTTCATTCTTTTTGTGTGTAGGCAATTAGGAAATAGCACTTGTTACCCTGGAAAAAAAACAAAAAACAAGCATAAGTGTGTGTGCTACACTGTAATCAAAGGGTCAGCACACATACTGTAGCCTGTCTATAAATTATCCAATTAAAATGATTCTCATGCTTTTGGAAGATGGGAGAAATCCGGGGCAGACAATTCACTTTGAGACATGAATATAATTGAGAAAACGGATGAAACACAAACAAATGAATTGGACGGATTTGGAAAATGCAATTATTCATTAACACTGACCCTTGCCACACAAAACAAGCAGTGTTTTTTTTCTGTCTTAGCGGTTTTATTTACTTCTCTATAAAGCTGAACATTAAAAACATTGTAGAAAAAAGGGGAATTAGTGATTTCATCGGTGAAATGGAGCCGATTGTTCACAGGCAACACAAAACGCCTTCAGGCATTTATACCAACTAATGCTGAAGCATGACTAGAATTAATGTTTTGTGGATTGGATGAAAAAGGAGCAATGATACGGCCATGCTGTGGAGGCAAGCAGCGTTTTGCCTTTACTGCAACGTCCTCTCATTTAATTGCTAAGTAGAAAAAAAAAATCGGTCTTTGTCAAATTGAAAAGGGAATAATTACAAAGCTTTGGTTAATAACTTGGTGACCCCACAGGATATGGGAAAAATGTTACACTTAGCTCCACTTCTGTTAAAGTCTTACGCTCCCATCTCAGTCGGATCGTGTGTTCTTCTCTTCCTCCCGCATTGGTGATACTTGTTTATCTCCCTCTATGCAGCCAGCACCTGAAGGGACATTGTGATGTTTTTTTTTTCTTTTTTAAAATCTTTCTTACTTGTCACTGCATGTCAGTGTCTTCTTGTAAAATGCTATGAACCATGCTAGTTTGCATGATGTTGAGCGTGCAAGGTTACACTCAGAGTTTAGTAGATAATCAAGATTAAGTAAAGAATTGACTGCAAAATTATATATTGATGATGATTAGTTAGTTAGTAAGATCATAAATGTGTGTAAATAAACATACTGATCCCCTTATTTTGAGTTTTTTCCCATGAATTCTGAGTGTATGATGTACCGCTTTTCTTGGAGTGAAAAGAAATAACCACATTTTTTGCTGCCCAACGTCCAACTTAATTAAGAACAAATCATGCAAAGAGTGAGTCTGTATCTTGATTCACAGATAATTATGAACTAATCATTACCTTATCATTTTTCAATATCATATCTTCCAGTCCAGTACTGCCTCGTTCCATCTTGATTAAATGAGTGTGTGACAGCATTGTAATTAGCAAGCAACTAGCCATTCAATTAAAGTTGAAAATGTCATGTCATGGTGACACCAGCATACGCTCCCTTTTCGAGGCCCCTTTAATGGTGTGCAATTTTGGGCTGTCTGAGACAAAAGGTGACAGCCATGAGCGGAAGGTAGTCATTTCTTTGGTTGTAAATCCAAATCTGATCCTGGACAGCTCCGTGAGAGCTGTGCACAAATGAACAATGCAGAGTTTTTGGAGTCCAAAATAGCCTAAGACTGAAAGTGTCAAGAAATTTAAGACCAAATTCTCACACTGTCACTGCTGCTATAATATAGGTCAACTAAAGACACCAATCACAATATGGCACAAAATACACTAGCCAGCATGAGTGCATTCAATTAAAGAATAAATAAAATAAAAAAAACAATCTCCACATAACTGCTACAATTTCAAAACATGATGAATAACGCCAACTGAGGATGGGGTTTTATTGAGGTGCATCTCAAATAATTATGAATCTATATCATAAATCAGCTTCAATTTTTAGACTGCTGTTTCTGCTAAGCGTACTCTGAATTAAGACCACCAAAACCAAAACCTGGCTGAACACACCACCCTGCATTTAGACACTGTACAGACACTGTACAGTAGACTGTAACAGCAGCCACCTCTGGATGCATGTATCCACCCTCCCTCCTCCTTGCTTGTACTTGACTCATGTTTCTCTGACTGATCCCAGTTCTCTGAGGGGCAGAACATTACAGTGCCAGGCCAATCACAACAGATTGAATGTTTTGGTTGGGAGGCGAGGAGGGAAACTGGATTTTTTAGAGTGAGTGTGTGAAAAGACAGATTGCATATTAAAATATTAAATAATACTGGGAAAATGGCAAATAAGGAAATAGAGCATTAAACATTGTAATGCATTTTATTGCAGTTTGCATGCCAAACTACATGGAACGCTTGTCAGTCACCATGTCGTGGTACGACAATTATACTGGCACACACAGCTCCAAATAAAAGCTGAATGAAAAGCTCTGCTGGACAGTGAACAACCCAATGGAAGTGTTGCCAATGGCGTCATTTATTGCAAACTGTACAGAGAAAGATATTGGATATCACAGAAGCTCCAACCCTATTATACCATTTATATGCAAAACATGTCACAGTGAGCACAGACACTCTGGAGATGTTGGCGGCTCTGGTTCTGGCAAACAAGCAGCCAAACCCAAAGTAGCCAAAGTAATGACTAGCTTCATCAGGAAGAAAATAAATAAGTGAATATCGGAAGCACTTGAGGAATTTCCCATGACTGTAGTCGACTATCAGTGACTGAAGATATGTGCTACAGTTATGATTAACTAATAACCTGAAATAAATATATATATTAATATATATATATATATATATATATATATACACACACACACACATAAATATTCCTAACGGATTGCGATCAAGATTAGGGATAGGGATTGCACAGTATTGTATGGAATAACTTACATTCCCAGTCTCAGCGCCTTATATCAGTGTCACATGCTATTTTCAGGTTCGGCTGTACCTCACCTGCCCCTATGGCAGGTTTCCTGCCCCTGCACACCCATGTCCCATCAACTGATTACTCCTGTGACCTGCTGCCTTCCTGCACAGCTGTCCCTCACTGGCTCATTATGTTGCTTCTAACTCTATACAGGTGTCTTTTTCTTTCCCGGGGGACGCGTCACATTGTCCAAGCTGCCATTCTAATTGCCTCACATGTTACCTGCTTATGTGATTATTGCATGTTGCCTGCGTCGCTGTAACCGTGTTTGTCTGATCCCTCCCACCCATTCGCAGACCTGCCAACTGATGGACGAGATAAGTGCTGTTTAACTTTCTGTTATTTGCCTTGTCTCACAAGCCTGCTTTTGGATGCGGGTCCCCCTCTCATGTATGTCAGTCTATTAACATCCAAGCAGCTCTGCGTGAGACTAGGCGTACATAATGGAAATTTGCCATTAAAATGTTTATGTATCCTGTCAATCAACCTGTTATGTTATATTTCAGTACGCCAGGGAAAGGCTCACCTTGGAAGGCGGAGAAAAAACAGAGACCATTTTCTGGAAGGCGTACAAACCCCTTCTGTCAGTCTGCCTCGGATGTTAATGTACTGCACATCTATGCAGCTGTGCAAGACATGGCTGCTGATTCGATCCAGCCACTGAAAGAGGAGAGGAGGCATAATGCACCCATACCACAGTCCTGAGGGTTTTAACAGGGTCAAGATGATTCTCGCCTTAAAATATGATCGACATATTTTCTATGTTGTATTTATTTTTTCCTCATGAAAGAGAGCAATTGGTTTGATAATGAAACTCTTCCCTTTGACTCGTTCCTAATGCAAAACAGTTGGCGATATATTAAAAAGGATCATTTTAATGACTGTGTGGTTTCTGGACTGAATCCATGAAAGAAACCCGCACCGCAGAACATCAACTGAACTTTTAAAAAAATGATTACGGATCATGGTGTTTTTTCTATTTGTCAGTAATGTTTGCCTGGAATAAGACAACACATGTCATTTAGCGGTTTTCTGTCTTGACTTGTAAAGAATGTGAATGTACCATGAAACCCTTTGCATCCAGTCAGTTATTTTCTATACTCCTTTATTTCTCATTAGGGTCACGGGGGTCTGCTGGAGCCAATCCCAGCACAATTCAGGCAATAAGCAGGGATGAACCCCAGACAGGTTATCACACACACCATTCGCTCACACATTCAAACCTACGGGCAGTTTAGAATCTCCAATTAACCATGCATGGATTTGGGCGGTGGGAGGAAGCTGGAGGACCTGGAGAAAACCCATGCAGTCACAGCTAGAACATGCAAACTGCACACAGAACGGTTGCAGCCCAAAGACTTGAACCTGTGACCTTCTTGTTGTGAGATAACAGCGCTACCCACTGCCCCACTGTGCCACCCCCCCACTGCATCCAAATTTCCGATATTTAGATTTGGTAGAGCAGCGTTGCCTTTCATGGATGATTCTTTTTTGGCAGAGAAATCCCCATGTGAGGAACCTCTGTTCGGAATACATCTATCTGTGTGCTTTTCTCTCGTACTTAGGGTTGCCTTCTTATCCCCTCCCCTCCCCCACACACACTAACACAGCATTCTGCATTCTGTTCTTGACATACACAGCTGGATCTTTCTCTTGTGCTCTCACTCTTTCTCACTTACGTGCACATAAGTATCTCACATTGACTTTGCTGGAAACCCTTTTGTAACCCTCAAGGCCTCTCTCTTGTTTCGCCAGGGAGAAATAGAAGCAGAGGAGGACCAATTGAGATGAGAAGGAATTCCATCCCGCCCTCCTCCTCCTTCTCCTCTTCCTCCTCCTCCTCCTCTCTGTGCAGCTCCCCTATGAAACCACACTGTGTTTGATTCAAACGTTGCTGAAAGGCTTGGGCAGCAGATGTAAGATTTTGTGGAAAAATAACTTGTAATGCATCTCTTCAACACTCATGTGATCACATCTATGCTGTTCTCCCCCATCCGCAGTCCGTGGATCCATTTGTCAAAGCTTCCCATTCCTTCCCTTATGTCTGCACTTGAAAAGAACATCCAGAACACTGCATCTATGCATTTTTACTCGTCAACACGTGCTTCATATTTAAAAAACCTTTGACTTTAAACTCTAAATTTAAGCTAAAGCATGCTAACACAATGGAAGCAGGATATGTTTTTTTTTGCATAATAGTGATCCACTAGGCCTGAATCATGAATATAGAAAAAAAAAACATTTTGTAGATGATAATGTGGTAGATTATTACCAACAAAGGGACCCACTAAACATTGAATGTTGGATAAATATGTAGATGGTGTCTCTGCCGGTTCATGACCAACTCTACGTCCAATATTTGGATCAATTATTTCACCTTTATACTGGGTATAATTTTTGGACATCAACCGACTAACATTGACATCCTTGGGATCACCGTGTATGAATTATTTATCATTCAAAAGTCTTTTCAACATCAAATTAGACTCATTTTAAACAATATTTGCAAGTGGTATTCAGACTGATATATTAAGACAGCCACAATGCCACAATGATCTTTTTTTCTTTATGTATAATTTTATTCTAAAGTCCGTGGTCAAAATGCATACTACATGTCCCCAGTGAACCTCGAAAAAAATATGTGTCTCTAAATATAAATAAAGCTACAAAAATGTCCCCAAAAATAATAATAAAAAAACACCCAAAGAAAATGTGTAATAAATTTTAAAAAATATCTGCTGAGTAAAGTAAGCCTACAAAAAAATAATATTTCAGAAAACATGTCCTCCATCCTCTGGAAACATTATAAAAGTATAATAAAAAAATTACATCTAAAAATAGTCTAAATTGTATGTTCAATTTTAAATGACGTCACCTGGCGTTACACAACAACCCTTTCAGTGGACTGAAATCGGATGTCCAGAAATTACACAATAAAGATGTCATTCTGACATGATGTTGCGCATTGGGCCTGAAATGAATGAATTGAATTCAGCAGCAGCCGAGGCGAGCTGTAGTTTTATTGAGATAATCTTATCAGCATCTCCAAGCCAGGAGGCAGAGACTCCTAGCACTTCTATGGCTCCAGGAAAAGTAGAATGAAAGAGATATTAATAAAACAACTCTTATTATAGAAGCTCCTTATACCAACAAATACCAAGGATTCATTTAAGAATATGGTGAGGGTGAAATTTAAAGAAAGACAAATCCAAACTGGAGCATAGGTCATCAAACCCTTTATAATCATGTTGCCAACCTGTAGCTGCCTTTACAGATACTACAACCTAACCAAAGCTCACTTTTTCTTAATGTTTTTCATTTCTTACTTCATCTTTTGTAGATGTGCCTTCAATATTTGACCCAAATCTCTTTTCTTTAACACCAATTAGGCTTCCGGGACGGGGACACTGCGTGACAGTTTTGTGCTCCATGTGTGTGCATGCGTGCACATGTTTGACTCCTGAGGCTTGAAATTCCAAACAAAGTCTCAAGAGTCCAAACCAATCATGGCTCCAGACAGCACACTGACAGAAACAGGCAGTCACAAAGGTCCCTGACTCGCCCGGAACAGCCTATTCTTGGTTCTGATGCTGATTGAGCCCAGGGCCTTTGACACACTGAACAATCAGATTGTTCTACTGGTGCCCGATAGAATTAGGTATCAGCATGGCACCGCTTTCTTCACGGCAGGTGGGATAATGAAGACCCGGTATGTGTGGCTGTACTGGGCCTCCTGGATTGCTTGGAGATGTGATCACTTCACATGGTTTTCCACGAGTCTATTACCTTTTTTTTTTTTCTGAAACTCAGGTGGCGTCACAAGTGTCTACACGTCTGACGGATGTTGATTACTGGATGATGGCCCGCCACTTACAGGCTAAAGCTGAACTGCTTCTCAATCCTTGCTCCCGTTAATACGCTATCTGCAATCCACAGGAGAAATCAAAGGCCCTTGTGTTGCTGTTAATGTTCGATCTGCAATGCACAGGAGAAATCATGGGCTTGTCCTCCGATATGGATTGATGGGTTGGATTTGATGGCGTCATACGTAATGGAATGACAAGGGAAGCGGATAAAAGAGAAAGAGCAGGTCAGACGCAACGGGACCCAGAACAAATTGATTGCGTGGTTTGATTGGTTGCTTCAAATTAGGCATAAAGCAAATTGGGAATAAACTCTTCCAATTGTGTGCGCACCATAAACAAATGATTTAGTGTCCGCTGGTAATTCAGGAAAGAATGTAACACCTCTGGAGCAGCGGCAGCTGAGGCAGAGCTGGGGAAAGGATTCATTATGGGAATGCAACCTGGTGTCGAGTTTCTGCAGGCATTTTTTTCCCCTTCTCATTCTTTTAACACCTAAAACATGGTTACTCTGTCTGAGCCACCGACTGGCAAAACCAAAGAATATATACTATTAGTTTATGACCAAAAGAAAATAAATTAGCAAGAATGAGAACAGAAGGAGACAGAGGAATGACAATGTGCAGGAGGTAGTTTATAATGGAGTGAGATGTCAACAAGAAAATATGAAATATAAAAATGAAATAAGGGGGGGGGGGTGCAAAAATGCTGTAACAGGGTAGAGGCAGGCTGGGTGCACTGTCTTTTTACAGTTGCCATGGACACCAAGAAAGCTGACTTTCCGCTCTGTGAAATTTTTTTGAATGGAAACACACACACACACACACATGCACCACACATTGCTGCCTACCTACTCCTCCCTTCACTCACAAGAAAAGAAAAAAAAACTCCCTGATTGTTGATGGAAGACAAGTGTTTTACATATGTATCATGCTAATCATAGTCTGTGATGATTTATTTATTTATATTTGTTTTTTTAATTAATTTTATTTTATTCTTTCCATCATACCAGAAGGGTACAACCCTTTGTAAAACAGCAGAGCAACAAGATGTATAACGCCCACAGGGAAACAGCTCATTAGAAGTGATGTTCATCTTTGATGGTGAAAGACTGCTTTTCTCTTTGTTTTTGGTGAGACAAGCATGGAGAAAGAAATCACATCACAGCTGGCTCATTTTTTTTTTTAATCATTCACCCCCTCTGGTTTTGAAATCACAAGTGACTGTGGAAGATCCTGAAGCTGATATATTAATTAACAAAAAAAGTATTACTGTAGGTGAGAAAATGATCTCACACTGTTCCCTCTTTGAACCTTTATCTCCAATAATCCCATTAGTGGTTGCTGCACATCTTACATCAAAGTACCATTTCATGCCATTATATAAGAGGGTACTTCTCAGTGAATGGTATATGTAAGTCTGAACATGCCTTTTGGTGCCAACACACACTCCGGCTGTTACTGCTTTCACTCCGCTGTAATGACATGCACGGTGACAGCACATAGACTCTATTATATAATTACTTGGCTTGTCAATCACGGACATTAAGTCAGTAGAGGTGAAACTGACTGCACGCCTTCAGAAACACGACTTACCGATCGGTTGAGTAAATGCCAAACACTGAGTGACAGCACAACAAAGTCCATTAGAATACTGACATTGATTGTCCCGCGAGAAATACACGGAGCTGTTATAATTATCCCCCCAGGCTCCCCGGAAACGATTAGGAGCAGTATAACAAGCAAAGACAGAGAGATAGCCCAAATAAACGTCTGATCTCTACAGTTCAGTCGTAGACAACTTGTGTATTTCGTTTTTTTTTTTTTTTTCATTGCAGATGATTTCAAAGCTGCCGTTGTCTTTGTAGAACGTGCAGAGGGAGTGAGGGAGGAAAAATCTCTCAGAAGGGGAGTGATTGGTTGCTTTCATTTTCGAGTTGCACCTAAAGAATCTACAGAAATATTAATATTAAAAAATAATAACCAAAAAAAATCCGTTAGAACAGCTTCTTCTTAGCCGAGAAGTGTAGTAATCACAAAAAATAATCTATTAAAAAATAAATAATTAGATAAAGCTATTTTCTGCTCCCTGGGGAAAAAAATGCTGCTCAACTTTCCAGAGATTCTCGCCACCTGAACGCGCGGAGGACACAATGATGGCAGACGCCGGACCGCGTGCTGCACACATCCACTGTGGCAGGAGTCCGGCTCCCGCGCGCGCCCGCCCTCCCGCCCGCCCGCTTGCCCGCGCGTGCTCGCGCTGATTTCAGCACCCTGGACAGCGCGCGCCGCCGCAGTGGGGGCAGTGCGCGCGGATTCAACCGGTGGCTTCCAGAGCGGCGGTGTTTCAGGGGAAGCTGTTTGACTGGAGCGTTACATAACTCTCCCGTGTGTGCACCTATGGGAAAAGAAAGGCTGCAACGCTCCCCGGATCACTTGGACTTGTGTGCGTGTTTGTGCGCGCGTGCGTGTGTGTCTTCTTCTCTTTTTGTCGCTCTTTCTAACAGCTTCTCCGTCGTCTCCATCGTGCGGGTGGGTAGGCGTGCCGCTGGATGAGTGGAGCACTCCCCGAGCAGCGTGGAATAGGTGACTGACTGGCGTGTGCGTGGTGGTGGTGGTGCCTACAGAGACCCTCCATTTATTAAGGATGCTGGTGGGAAATGCCTGGAGACAGAGATGACGAGATTTGTCGAAAGGCACTTGAACTCCTGTCAGATCTTTGTTCGACCGGGGAAGTGCAGAATGACAACTGCCTGGATTTTATCTACTATTTCCGAGACCTCGCCAGACCACGGTACACGGATTCAGGTGAGGCGCCGTTCTTATCGAACCCAAGTGTGGAGTGGCTGAACAATTCTGCGCCTAAAAACTCAGTAGGTGGTCCCAGCAGAACGTGCTTCTACAACAACCATTTCCGTGTTTGAAAAAAAAAATCAGCACCACCCCCACACCCTCTGGCACTAATTGTCTGATATGTTTTCTCTGAGCTTCTAATTTCCCCCACTAACAGACAGTTGTCCGAATCCGACATTCTAAATAATGATGAGTCTTTTTTTTTACGCGCAGACAGTGCTGCTATTAATGCCGTCGTGGTGCTGCAGAACCACATGCATGGAACTGGTTGTACACGCTTTTTTCCCTGCAGAGTTGCACACTTATTGCATTCCGCTTCTGCAAAAGTTAACTTCAGATTTTTTTTTTTTACTACAAACCTGTAGTATACTTAAAACATTTCGTAATTTGACTTATTGAACTTGGTAACCTGTATTGCAGAAAAAAAGGAGGCGTGTTTCCTAAAATGAGCCTGAGTGTGATACGTACGTAGAGTCACGTTACCTCATTACCAACATGCAGTCTAATCATCTGATTCGTTCGTGTGTGTGTGTGTGTGTGTGTGTGTGTGTGTGTGTGCGTGTGTGTGTGTGCTGGGTGGAGGGCGGGGGAGACGAAGAATAAAGCGCGTGACAAAGATAATTTTAAAGGAGCGAGAAAGCACATCACCCAAAGTGGAATTCTCTATATGCAATTCCATTCATTCTCATTTATTAGTTTGAATTAATATTATTCTTTATTCCACCCATAAAAATCCTCCACTCTTTCCCTCTTGCTCTTCTTCCTCTAATCCTTCAACATTTTCTTTCATTATTTCCTCCATTTCCTAATCCCCCACTCTCTCCCCTCAATCATCACACACACAGCCTGTCACCGTTCCATTGCAGTGACACTATAGAAAGTGAAGCTGCTATTGTAGGTAGCAGGGTTAGCCATTATATTTAATTTTAGTTCCAGCTGGCATGTGTCACCAAGCATGATGTGAGCACCCATAATAGAATGACAAGGGGAGTAGATAAAAGAGAAAGAACAGGTCTAACGGCATGTGACCCTGAGTTCAGGGTTAGACACAAAGCAGAGCTGGTTGGATTTCAGTGTTTTCCACAAGTATTTTTGACTCTCAAACTGCCTCTTGAGGGGGAATATTCTTGAATGGAATTTCATTAAATTGTAGATAAGGCAAGGCAATTTATTTGCATAGCACATTTCAAAAACAAGGCAATTCTAAGTGCTTTACATGAAAGGCATTCTATTAAAAGCAATAAAAGAGAGTGCAATGGAAACACATTATGAAGGGATGTTCAAATACAATTATGTCATTAATGAGTTAATAGATAAGATAATGGAAATAAGCCAAGTAAAATGCTTGGAAACAACCAGTCAATTAAAATACCAGAATAAAAGCTACAGCACAATATAAGAAACAAACAAATGTTTAATTCAATAAAGGGCAGTGGCAAACAGTAAAAGTCTTCAGCCATCATTTATAATACCTGAGAGATGCAGCAGAGCTGCAGTGTTTTTGGGAGTTTGTTCCAGATATGTGGAGCATTAAAAATGAACACTGCTTCTCCACGTTTAGTTTTGACTGGGAACAAAAAGCAAGCCTCTCCTGGACGGCCTGATTCATAACGCAGCAACAGATCAGAACTTTATTTTGGCCCTTAACCACTGTCAATCATTTTTGACAGGCAGGAAACCTGGTGTAAAAACTCAGAACGGGGGTGATGTGATACACTTTATATGTCTGATGAGGGGCCGAGCTGCAGCGTTGTGAATCAGCTGCAACTTTCTGATCAAACTTTTACAGAAACCTGTAACGAAACCGTTACGTTGAGCTTGCTGAAGCTAGATGCATGGCAAGTTTTTCCAAATTCTGCTGAGACATAAACTCTTTATATATTATTCAGGTGATAAAAGGCTTTGCAATGGTTTAAATTCTACTGTAGAAATAAAGCTCTAAATCCATGGTTACTCCAAGATTTTTGGCTTGGTTCCGTTATTGAGTGAACTTAAAATTCGTCTTTTTTTGCACTGAAAACAATTACTTTAGTTTCATTTTACAGGTTGTTCAATGCATTTTATCAGTTTTTGTATTGGAATATAGTCTTGTGGCGATATGGTAATGTGCATATGTATGCTGTTTGTATAATAATGTGAACACTTTGTTGTTTTACATATTCCTAGCTAGTGTGAGCATGTAGACTTTGAACAGAGGAAGCCCCAGAATAAAGGCTTGGGGAACTCCACAGATCACTTTTGTCTGCTGAGATGTGTAATTACCTGTATATTCATCTTTCCTTTAAGTAGTATGCAGAATGAACGTTGGCCTGTATGCCAAAGTTATCAATCCCCGGGTCATCTTCAAATTTTTTTACAACCTTTATCCTTGATTTCATTTTGAACCAAGCAATTTAAACCTCCAGAAAATTACCATAATCAAAGCTGCTACCCAAATATATGTTTTAGGTGCTTTATGTGTTTTTGTAAAACATTACAGGGACCCCTTCAACATTGTTTTCTATCTCAGACACATGTTTAACACAGAGAACTAAAAGAAATCATTTACAAGGCTGCAATGCAAGTTTAAGGTTTGCTCCTCCCTTACTCATAAACAACAACTGTCCTTGTGGGAACCATATGTTCCCATATTGCAGGAAATTTCAGTGTACCCCCCGCCAACATACTTTTGTGGGAAAATTGGAAGATCTCTTGGGTATTCCCTCCCCATATGATCTATGAGGGGTTCTTGTACTGCAGGTATGTTAAATAGAACGCTAATGCAGACAGACCCATATTTGTAAGGTTATTAAATTGCATGTAATAGTTACCTCAACATTATCCTGAACAATCAAAAATATGTTTAAAAAAGTCAATATGTTTAATACTTTATATATAGTTATCTAACAGTCTGGGGTCAAATTGACCTTAAGGATAACAGAAGGGTTAAAGAATGAACAAACCATGAAGATATGTTTGCAATTTCTAAAAGTTCTGTGGCCTGATGGTTAGAAACATTTATTTTAAGGCAAAATAGCAAGACCACTGGCAGAGGATTTCAGATGTTGTACAACATTCTTGGAGCTTTTATAGTTGATTGGATCAAATTGTTTCATGGTATTCAAATTGATTTTAAGTGCACACTGGAACATCACATTCAGAAACATTCTGTTCCTGATATGTGCACTGACTGCTTGCCGAATGTTCAGCATTTTGACAGTGAAAAAAGGCAGCAAATTCATCACAGGCCCTGGTGGATTGAAGTTTCAAGGCTCCAGACACAGTAGAGTTTGTCAGCCTGTCGATAGTAGCAACTATGGCACTACTCAATTGGTTCACCCCAAGAGAATACAATGAAATATAATGTTGTCTTTTCTTTAAAGATTATTTTTGTGCATTTTGTACCTTTATCAAAAGTAGTCAGACAGGAAAGGGGGAAATTGTAGTAGAATGACATGCATAAAACAGCCCGGGCAGGAGTCAAACAGTTCTTTTTTTCCCATATAATGCACCTTAACCAGTCGGCTATCAGGTCCCTCCAATATTCTAATATTATATGATTGGTGGTCACGTGCCATTGCATCTTGCAATGACTTTTTGCAAATCATCTAGGGAAAACAAGTCAGAAGTCATTCTGGCATCGTGGCTGTGAAGTGTACAACTCAGTTGTAAGCAAACAGTGTAACAATCCAGAGTCCTTCATACTAACATGCACCTTGTAGTTCAGACAAAGCTAACACGAGGCTTCAGCAATCCGTGTCTTAAGTTATTCTCTTTAGGGGAAAATTGCTTCTATTTGCCACAGCTCAGAGAGGAAGCACAGACTTAGAAATACAAATATTGAATGAAAAGTCTGTAACTTTGAAATGTATTGTACTGTGCTGACTCAGACTGGTGAGGCCTCAAATTCATTTTAATATTCATCTAATAAGGAAAACAAGTCAGAAGTCATCCTGACCCTGTAAAAACAAGTTGATCTTTACACACTTTATTTAGTTTTAGATAAATATGCACTGTATAATATGTTAATCTGTGTAGTTTGGGTGGATATTGTTGCCTTCATACAGAGCCAAGCTAAATCTTCAGTAGTAGCTTTGTTTTTACAATGCGGACATAAGAATGGTGTTGATTTTCCCATTTAACTCTCAGCTAGCAAGCAAACCATTCAAGAATTAAGCATGTGCACAGCATTTAGTAGCAGTTCCCACATCACAAATAAAATTGCCCTTGAGAGATAAATTAAGTATTTACAATTGAATTGAGTTGAGCACGAAGCACATCAGGGACTTGTCACAAGGGAAATATGTTGAGGTCTCGTATGGTTATTCACTTAACTAAGGAGGAAACGTGTGCAACTTCCAATAATTGTTCATAGAGAGGTAAGTTTATGGTAAATAACAGCATCTCAGGAGGTAGAAGTTCCAATATTGCTTTTTCAGCAGTTGGTTGCCTCCTACACTATTGCACCTTTGAAAGTCCTCAGCTCTATTGGTCTGCACTCTTTGTTGTGATACAATCTTTGAATCCTTCCAGATGTCTATAGATTTTTCTCCGTGAGGCAGCCCTCTGGTGGCCTGCCAACCAGACTGGGGGCTCAGTGTCCTCAGATCGCTCAATTTCACACATACTCCCGTATTAGCAGACTCTCAGAGCCCAGAAAGAACAGTTTGTGTGAGAATTATGACAGCATCCCCCCACACGGATAGGTGTGGTCCTATCTTAGACAGTCCTTCAGGTTCTGGAAGCTCTAACTATCTTACCTACAAAATATAATGCAAAACCATTATTGTCAAACCTCCGATAGAAAGACATCAAATTTTACAGCCCTTTTTTAGGTGATGAATAAAAAGTGAACTTTACATCAATTTGCCAGGTGGGATCCAGTTAAGGATTTCCTGCTTGCATGAGAAATTCTGTGATTTTAGTTCAACTTTAAATGCACATGAGAAATCTGTGTCTGCAGCTGCATACAGGCCATTTACCTTGTAGGACAGGGATAAGATCGTAACAAAATATATGAAAAGCGGTCTGCATAATTCAAGTCATGGATGAACATGTATGAACATAAAATCCCTTTGGTTTATTAGGCAACTAACAGCATGTCAGCATATAAGACAGGCATTGACTGTTATCACTCCCTTTTCACAGAACAAACCACAGTGAGCCAATAATAGGTCTGGTCAGGATGATACAGCAGACTGAAAAAACACTGCCAGTCTGTTCTCGAAATAGATTTACCTCAATAATTGTCTCAAACTAGAATATTTCAATGCAGTAAATGAAAGTAAATATTAGAGCAGCTGCAGGAGCGGCTGGAAGGTTCAGCAGCACGGTAACTACCACAAGATAAGAAGACATAGAATGATGAGCAGAAGCCTGCAGTCCACAGAGAAGTGTCTCATAATGTGGTCCAATAAAAACTTACATCTACAATTTAATAATTACAATTTTTAATATATTGTAATTGTATTTTTTTGTACTAAATAGATAAACACAATAAAAGGGGTGGTTAAGTGTATCAGCATTGCTTAACCGGGTGGCCTTTTTTAAAACAGATTAAAGACAGGCAGCACATTTGTTTAAAATAAGTCTGTCTTCACAACTGTTGTTGGACGTCAACAGTTCACTCCAGCACAATATTAATTGTTTATGAATAAGGTTTCTTTTGAATTTAGCTGAACATCATAAGCTAATATAGATAAACTACCAATCTGTAACATTTTCATTATAGGTCAATATACATAATGTGTGTACATAGTGACCATTATCATGTTTTGTAAAGTATTATGTGAACATCTATCATACTCTGCAGTAAGTATTTGTTTTCACTGTTGGAAGGCTATGAATGAATTGGACTGTGAGGGGACTGACAGATAAAGGATTACATGTTCACTACTAAACAGGTATTTATTTGTGCTAATCATCGCTGTTGTTCCTACTGGCTGTGAAGTGTTCTGACCCTTTGCACAACTCAGTTGTAAGCAAACAGCGTAACAATCCAGAGTCCTTCATACTAACATGCACCCTGTAGTTCAGACAAAGCTAACACGAGGCTTCAGCAATCCGTGTCTTAAGTTATTCTCTTTAGGGGAAAATTGCTTCTATTTGCCACAGCTCAGAGAGGAAGCACAGACTTGGGAAATGCAAATATTGAATGAAAAGTCTGTAACTTTGAAATGTATTGTACTGAGCTGACTCAGACTGGTGAGGCCTCAAATTCATTTTGCACAGCACACTTCACAGAGTAGATATACTTGAACATGTGAGTAACGTAGACTTAGGGGGAGTCTGGACCTGCTAGAGGAGAAAATTGAAAAAAAACTGGACGACTTCCATCATGCTTTCAGTTTGACATTCAATTGCAGAGCCTGGCAGTAAATGTTTTCTTTGCTTGTGAAGGTTTAGCAAATGAACTGGGTTAGAATTAAGTCACTTTAGGGTTCAGAACAATATATGTAAGTTATTATTTCAAAACATTATCATTTTCTTCTGAAGCAAAGAAACCACTTATATCTGACTCTCCAGTTGATACAATATGAAAGGTACTGAAGAGATAAGATTTAATTAAGATGCAGTAAGGGAGACACCATATCACTCATGTACAGACCAATTGTGCTGTGGACTGCATTCAGTTATCTCAATTGTGTTAAGTTAATAAAGCAATTATCACTCGATATTCCTTTTTTTTAAGTTCATAATATATGTGTGTATGTGTATATATATATATATATATATATATATATATATGTGTGTGTGTGTGTGTGTGTGCAGTGCAATGTGTGAGGCTCAGAGGATTATGAAATACATTTAGCTAATTCTAATTAATTTAGTCAAGGCTTCTTTGCAGCAATGTAGGAAACAAAAGGAGCAAATTCCATGCAAACTGACTCAGAACTCGCCATCTGATTCCTATTTTGTCTTCTCATATTCTCAGATGTATCAGTGAGTCTGCTGTCACTGGTGGTGACGGCCTGTGGCTTGGCCCTGTTCGGGGTCTCCCTCTTTGTGTCCTGGAAGCTCTGCTGGATACCATGGAGGGAACGTGGGCTCTCCCCAATAACCAAGGAAGTCCACGGCCACCTCAACCCCACCATGAGCCCCTTGCCTGCGCCCCGGCAGCCAGTTTATACGGCAGTGGACCCACCCACACACAACCGCCGTGAGTCCTCGCACTGCTCCATCGCCAGGGAGCCCACTCCGGTGGCGTCTGTGGTCTCGGTGGAGGCTCCGATGACGCCTGTGTCGCCGCCACCCGTGGTCATGGCCACGCCAGAGGCAGCTATGAAGATCAGTCACACATCCCCAGACATTCCGCTGGATGCCCAGAATAAAAGCCGGGAAAACGGGGTTCACACTAACCCTCGTATGCAGAGACAGATTACAGAACCCCCACCCGCTGGGCGCTTGATATCTGAAACTGGGTCAGTTTCACAACCTTGCTGATTCGTTGTTTTATTTTTTCTTTTCATTTGTCTTTATCAGATCTAATCTTGTTCTTCTTATTTACATTGTACTCTTGTACATGTTTCTCCATCTGCCTATTATGATCAAACCTCTTGTATGTCATTGATTTTCTCTCTCCATAGACAAGGGTCCATTCGCAGACATATGAATCTGTCCAACCCAGATTTCAATGTGGCCCAATTCCAAAGGCAGGACTCCCTGACCGGAATGGGACTGGGCCTCGGGCGTCTCAAACCTGAGCTCTACAAACAGCGCTCCCTGGAGGGGGACGATGGCAGTCGAAGAAGCGGACGCTGCGGGCGCCTCCTCTTCATCCTTAAGTTTGACTGTGACCTGGAACAGTTGATCGTTAAGATTCACAAAGCAGAGGACCTCCCCGCCAAGGACTTCTCCGGTACTTCTGACCCTTACGTTAAGATCTACCTGCTGCCTGATCGTAAGACCAAGCACCAGACCAAGGTGCACCGCAAGACGCTGAACCCTGTCTTCGATGAGGTCTTCCTTTTTCCCGTGGCCTACTCAGAGCTTCCCACGCGCAAGCTGCACTTCAGTGTCTATGACTTCGACCGCTTTTCACGCCATGACATTATTGGCCAAGTAGTTGTGGATAACTTCCTGGATCTGGCAGATTTCCCCAGGGAGACTAAACTCTGCCGGGAAATCCAGTACGTCTCTTCGGTAAGTCAAGGCTTTTCTTCAAAAAAAAAGGCTCACATTCACTAAGATATGCCATGTTATAATTAACTCTTAATTAAATCACAGATGTAAAAGGCAAAAGATGTTTTTTAGTTCACGCTGCGAGTTGTTGCAACTTCATTGGAAGATATATTTGTTTCAGCTCAATGTGTCTAACAGTCTGACAGTTTAAAGAGTGAACTGAGGATGACTGATTCTTCAACACACTGAGCTGTCAGATTTGAATCAATGGGAGAAGAATTAGTTTGTAGGGAAGGTGAATAGGTCTCACTTTGAAATAAAACAACATTCCTCTTGATGACTTTGCTCTTCCTCTTCCTGCTGATGAAATAGGGATTGGGCTCTATTTTGAAGTCGCACACTGCTTTAGCCTTTAGGGGTGTGGCCCAGTCATTTTGGCAGTTAGTGGGTGCACATGCACATAGTGTGTCCACGGCAACCGCACGGTGTGTACGGGTGTGTTTTGGGTATAACATGAACTCAACCAATCAGAGTGTCACCTCCCATCCACTTGAAAGGCCAGGTTTGCCCATCAACCTGGCTTGATGCTATTTAAGTCCAAAGATTCCTGACAGGCACTGCTCGCTTGAAATCAGCAATAGCTGAAGACAAAGATTATAACGTCAAACATACTAATTTCTCTCTTTCTTGTGGAGAAACAGACTGAGAAATGTGTGGAACACTCCCAGTGACTTTACTCCCTGCAAGCCGTTCCAGGGATCCTCGTACGGCTCGGACTGACAGGGACATGTGGACAGGATGTCCGCCACGTCCTCTGGCAGCCGTGTTGGGCAGTGGCTCAATGTAGTATTATTTATTTATTTAGTGATATTTTTTATTTGTTTTACTGCATTCCGCAGTAAGACATGTTCCCAGGTAATGCAGCCCCCAGGGAGTTCACAGTGCAGCAATTATTCATACAATAAATATATGAAATGTAAAATAGTATTTGGTGATATATATGTAATGTATGATATGACAGCTGACCCTCTCTGCATTCTAGCCTATATTTAGTTTTGAGTTAAATTCTATCATTCAAATTGTAAAGGCCCTCATGGAATAGTTATGGCTCTGTAGCACAAGCTACCAGCTTAGACTGTGATAATAAAATGGGCAATTTTACAGTGCTCAGAAATAAAAGACCATTTCCTTCCCTCATGCACCATGGCACTTAACAGATTACACACATCGCCCACACTTTGGAAATGAGATATATATATATATATATATATATATATATATATATATATATATATATATATATATATATATATATATATATATATATATATATATATATATATATATATATATATATATATATATACAATAATAATAATAATAAAATTGTAGTTAGAAACAGGACAGAAGAAACTCTAGTGGAAACAGAATTTAACTCATAGCTTTTGAAATAATTTAGAACTCTTTGATGGAGCTCAGGATCCATCATGTTTCATTATGTTTCATCATATTTCATCATGTTTCTTAAATTGAGGCTGCCAACTTTACGCCAGGAACTTCGGATGAAAACTAGCCTTTTGGCTAATTCTGGCATATTTACATAATGTGTATTATGCATTGTATGCACTTATATGCACCGTCTATTGTGCATTTTTAAGTTGTGAAAATCAGGTGCATATTTCCATGCTATTATTTTCCCATTTTAAATAAAAGTCCTAAACTGTCTTAGTCATTGCACCTGTCTTTCAGACCTTCACCTATCCGTGCAACTTTTAATACACACTCTAAATGGCACATAAGGTACAGTCTTAGTGTGTGTGACCTGCTTTTGGGTCAGTCTTACTGACTGTCAAATTGCTGTGCCTTAACTGAAACAGGCTTCTCCCGAGGTGTCTAGGTGCATCCATCATCGCTAGTAACAGGACCCATCACTAGATGTAAAATTTACACCTAGAAACACCAACTAGAGCGTGTTTTAATAACATTTTAAATAGCCTCTCTTAAAGGGATGTGACTCAAACATTTTGTTTCCAGGGTCAGCAACAATCTTACACATGCTGATCCTGGTGATATGGTTGATTGCAGCCAATCATCTTCTCAGCAGAGTAAACAACACACCACAGTCCACCTCTGTCTCTGACAGTGGCTGCAGTGATCCGTATAGTGAAACAAGAGAAAAGGATGGAATCAATGGTGGAGGTGTAGGACTGCACCATCATTGTCTTTGGGCGGGTTGGATCCTCTGCTGTGCCTTTTTGATGAGGGAGCTGATGTTTGGCTCCAATTTGAGGTCCTGGGAGATAAAGTTGCCCCATTAAGCAAAAGGACTCCACAGGGTCAACTGGGGAGTTCCTCAGGGTGAAGCTAGTGAGTGAGGCTAAGTTCTATCTGTAGTCCACGACCATCTCCATTGTCTTTGGAGTGGTGAGGTCTAAATCGTTCTGGCTACACCAGGTCAGCAGCTGGTTGATCCGTTTTGTTTCCAACGAGGATGGTCGAGTGGTGAGAGGAAGTGCTGCTGGTGTACAAGGAGAACAGGGTACCAGGATGATCAGAGATGTTATTTTTTCCCAACCTTACGCGGTGCCTCCTGTCCGAGATGAAGTCTGAGATACTGTGATCCTGCCATCCTTTTGTGGCTCGAATAATAATGCCTTCATTGCTGGAAACTACTGTTTTTTCTCCCAGGAAAATCAGTGATGCAAGATCAATGGGGCGAAGATATTTACTAAAGTGAATCCGGAATGAGGTGACCGTTGCTGGAAGTAGATCCAGCAGGGCACAAAACTGAGGTGGATGTATGCAGCAGTTTGCATTATAATGAATGTGTTTGCCTGTGATTTGGCATTCGCAAAAGTTTGACTGACCTGAGGGTTTGTTTATAGCTATCTTCCTGGTCATGTTTGTTGCTCAGTTGGACCTTTTTTCAGCGATCTTTTGAGAAATTACTTTGTTGAGTGCAGTCAGTGTTAAATGTAAGTCTGTCTGTTGTGTAAATAAGTAAACCTTTTATGCCTTCATTGGTATCCATGTTTGTCTCCCGTAGCTCTGTTCCTCGCAGCATATGCAAATGACTTGTCTGCACTGCAGCCATTTCAATTTAATGAGCTTTGTAACAGAGTAACCTGAGTTTGTGTGCAGTACTGATCCATGGATCCACCTGGAAATCCAAGCTGAATGCAGTCGTTAAAAAAACAAAAAACAACTTACGTTAAAAATAACTGCTTCCCTGTGTATAGAAATGCATGTGAAAGCGTCTGTTGATGTTGCCTATGAGCCTATAGTTCCTGTATTAATCAAATGTATATTAAATGAAACTGATGCTGCTGTGACAATTTCTCCCAACATTACTGACAGGGTTATACGCAAAACAGCCAAAACCCAATTGAGACTGATGTGGATTTATTTATTTATCTTTATATATGGATATTCTGTGGGGATGAGACGTGTACTGCCAGACGATTTGAATTATTCATTTTTTATTTCAGTGTAATCACAGAGTTTGAAAGCAGCAGTTTTAAGTTTTAAAATCAATGTTGAATGTAGTGAAACTTGATTACATCTACCGAACACCAGAAAAGTTATGTGGAAATTGCTCCATACTGTTTGCTGTAAAGGTCACGTATCATGTTTAATGACATTATACATTCCTGAAACTGGCTCAAAGATATTCTGACATTAAAATCATCCTTACTGGATGGTTACATTTATTTATTACATTGAAAATCAAACCATGGTTGAAAGATTATTTTGATTGTAAATAACACAGAAAAAAAAATCGAAGAGTTTAACATACTAGATGAGGGGATTTATAACACACTTGTTTCTATTTGAGGAGTGTTTCAAAGAGAATAAAGAGAGAATAAATATAGATTACAATAAAGGTGGGTGGCAAGTTATAGCAGGAAAGAGATTATTGTTTGACTACAAGTGCATACAAATTTCAGACAGTTATGAAGGCAGAGAAGCCTTGAACCATTGAATGGTCATTAATTTTTCATAGGGACTAGATTTGATGACATGATTAGATTTATGGCCCTACTCTACTGTACCTCAGCTCACAAAGCTGTTATCATCTATTGGTAAGTCACCATTGACTTCTTGCAGTAAACCAGTCCCACATAAAGTGTGCTGAAAACCATTTACAGCCTACTCATGTCCTCTAAAAATACTGGTGGGCAGAATATTTCTGCTTTGCTCTTTCTGTCTCATACACGCACACACGCACACACACAAACACAAACTAGTCACACAGTACACACTCTACGCCAGAGCAGGGGGTCACCAAACCTGGTCCTAGAGAGCCTCTATGGCTGCAGGCTTTTGTTCCTAACAGTGATTCTATTAATCAAGCACTAGAGCCCTTGCTATTGACCTTTACTAGTAGTATCAGGTGTTACGCACAGCAGCTTTCTCAGACCAGGGTTGGTGACCCTGCTCTATGCCATCATAATCCTATATCTCATCCACAAAGATGACCAAGTGTGTTCATAAGCTGTGTGCACAGACATATAAAGTAAAGCCCTACCTTTTTGAGCAGTGTGGTAATAGACACTTCTCATGGACTCGGCTGGAGCTTCTTAGCCTTTCCCTCCTGCTGCTCACACCTGTTTCATATCTGCTCATTTTCTCAGTATTTATAGTCAGTTTTCCCCAGTCGCTTGCCAGATTGCTGTTAGTGCCCATGCCTACCTCATATCCCACCCATTCCTGTGTAATCTGGATTTATGACCTGTGCCTGTTTTACTGAATAGTTTTTTTTTGTCTCTATACCTCTGCCTGATCACTTTGAGTTTTTTGTTTTGGCCTCACAATTGACTGCGCTCTGCTGCAATGGGAAGACTCAGTAAACTGTCAGCTTTTTTTTTTTTTTACCTTACTCCTGCTGCTGCCAGGTGACTCTGCATGTGGATCCTCAAGTACTCTCTAACAGCGTTAAGCACCTCTCTACTTGAGGCAGAGCCCCTCCCAGCCAGGCAGCGTCCTCATTAGCGCTGCCACCTGTCTCAACAGAACACCCAAACCAAGAGCCTAGCCTTTGCCGTTCCTTCTTATCGCAGTGCTCACTTTCCATCCGAGCACCCCCGGGTTGCCTACATTATCACACTCTCTGGTGGGAGAGCAAGAGAGTGGGAAACCTTGATTGGGGCCATCTCCTCTGTCTGTGTCTCCATGGACAGTTTCATTTGATAATGAAGAAGGTGTTTGACAGGTCCGTCTTTGGCACAAAAAAAGCAGCCTGCACTGGAGGAGGTCAGTTTAATTATACCATTGACTTTTGCACATTAGGTGTTAAATGCTCTTGATATGTGGATGCCCAGTATGATGTCTTTTTGAAAGGACTCTAAGAGACTATAAAGGATGAGCTGGCTACATTGGAATTACACACTAGACTCGTGCAATAGCTGGCCAACACAGAGGCAGAAAGAGAGGAGCAGTTATAGCTCTACAGATATCAGCTGTGGAGCCAGCTTCAAGTGAACCCTCCTTTGAACCCAAGCCTTTACTGTGACCAGTCTGGATATTATGTTGCTTCCTGCTCATTAAGGAGACAATGCTTGCCAGTAGAGCAGGAGTTACTGGTGAGTGTCCCCTCCTTCTCTAAATCCTCCATCAAACAATCTCTACTGACCGCCACCCTTCCCTGCACAGAGCTGCAGCAGCTGGAGGTTGCTGTGCTACTTGACTGTGGAGCAGATGGAAACATGATTGACAAAGCACTGGTCAGACAGCTTGGCGTCTCTACCCAGAGGCTTCCCCACACCATGCAAGCCAATGCTCTGAATGGACAGCCTCTTGCTAAGGTAAAATGTGCCAATGAGCAGTGCCAGTTGAGTATATGGACCTCAAACCTGGTTCTATGGTCAGCCAGAACCCTCCTCCTGGAGTCAAGTCCTTTCCTGGGTGGAATATGCACACAATTCTCTGCCTGTCTCCTCTATGTGGCTCTCACTATTTCAAGTCTATTTTTGGTATCAACCCCCTTTGTTCCCCTCACAAGAGAAGGAGAGACTGGTGTCTTCTGCCCAGGGTTCTGTCTGTAATCTGGAATCTGGAAACAAGACTGTGCCTAGATTCTGGGGCCTTGAGCCCATTATAAGGATCAGCCAGACAACCACCATGCTGCTGCCCCCGATACCGGACAAGACAGAGAGTCTGGTAGTCATTAGCCCCTTTCTGCTGCCAAAAATTCCTATTCCTTCTACGGTTGGTCTACAGTTCCCCAGGACCCTTTGGAGAATCCCACCTTTCATGTGTCTTCTATCAGGCTAGTTTGCACTATTCTGTACCTCTGCCTGATCACTTTGGGTTTTGGTTTTGGCCTCATAACTGACTGTACTCCATCATTTATTTTACCTTATTCCTGGCTCTGTCTGGTGTTTCTGCATATGGATTACCTCTGACATGACACTATTGCCTTCATTGAAGGCACGCAACCAGTGGTGGACTCAGACTGTCAAGGGCCAGGACAAATAAAATAAAACACAACAGTGCATTCTATCAAGTTTAGTCTACTGGAAGGAAGCCCTAAATGGAAGGTCACCATGTTTAGTCCACTGGAAAGGCACACTAGAGGGCACTTTGTCAAGTTCAGCCCACTGGAAGGAAGTCCTAGATGACATTTTAAAACATATTGTCCACTTGAAGGGCACCATAGAGGGCACTTTATCATGTTGAGTTGACTGAAAGGGCACTCTAGAGACCATTTAACCCATTGATAGAATTTTCTGGAGAGCATTTTAAAATATACCTTTAAGACATTCGTTTGAAGGATTTATTTTTTCAAATATGGGGGCACCAGCCCAGGTCCATCTCTGCACACAACAGGTGATACAAATTACTTACAGCCTAGACAAAACAACCTTATTTCTCACACCTAAATGAACCTAATATACCCACAGGGGAAAAGTACACACACTTGCCATCTAATTGATATCTCATTCTCTTAAAGCCAGTAACAGCACTCCCGCCACAGGATTATGTAAGTACAGCAGTGGAGTACAGTGTGAGATCAGTCATTTCAAGTCACATTACCTGCTCCTGCTCCAGGTTACACCAAACATCTATAGTAAAAACGACTGTATATCTGTCGCCTCCAAAACATCTTGCTACAGAAGTGGCTGTGGGTGTATTTACAGTTGCATAGACATTACTGGCTGTTCATAGAAATATTATAGTAGTATACTACAGGCAGCAATATGTCTCTATGATCTGCTCACTCTTCCACGACTTCACATTGCACTGGAAATAGTGCCAATATTTGTTTATGTTTACATGTATGTGTTATATGTATGTCTTATGTATATATGTATTATAATGCATATGTTAATGAGGGGGCATACCTTGATTGTGTCACTTAACAGTCATTGGTTAATTAACTGTAGTTACTTGCTTCATTTATCTGTTGTTGTTATTATTATATTTTTTGTGCATATTTACTTATTTTCCAAATAATGTGCATTTTGTTTTATTTAATTTTTATTTACTTACTTGAGTCATTGATTTGCTTCCTTTTTGATAATGAAATCTAGTATGGAACTGTATTTATATAGTACTCCATTATATAGAATAGAGAAGAAAGAATATCAGGATTGAGAGAAACAGGCACAATTACAAATCCATCTGCTTCTTCAGCACCACAGACATCGCCATGGATTTATCGACACACAACACAGTTAGGCTACCGATAACCCAGAGCCGAACCATGCTCGGGGTCAGAGGTTCGAACTTGCACAAATCTGTCAGATAAAGGATCGATGAGTCAGGCAGACTACACTAACATACTCAACTAAACAACCCCACTGCCCCTGCAAGCTTTCTGCTACTAGGACCCTGGTCCTAGAGAGCCGCTATGCCAGATATGTGGGAAAAAAAACAATCAAACTAATAACAGCCAGGTTTTTATCACAGTTTTTTTTCCATAATCAACCGTTTTGGTAGTTTAGATAAGAATATTGCAGGTGATGTGAGTTATCGTAGCTGCAGTGATGGGGGGGAGGGAGAAGGGGGCGGGAAGGCAGAGGTGAAATAAAAGACTAGAGGCAGAAGAAAAAAAGAATTGTCCCCACCATCAATGAAATGGTATTTTCACCCCTGCAGTTACACCCCTGATCCGACTATCATTAATGACTAAATGATAGCTGTGTTTCAATTAACTGCAGAGCCCCCTTTCAATGCCAGATGCAAGTGGATATTTTGATAAATAACTGCCAGTTTCAAATGAACATGGACGGATTTTTGTTTTTTTGTTGCAGCTGGATGAGTGTCAGGGGACACACTGCAGACAAACTGGTGTGAATACACATACGCTTCCGTACCTTCACATGTTGTTATTGCCCCAACACTGCCCACACTCAAAAGTGGTCTAAATGTGGTCACATTTTTTTTCTTCGGTGCAATGATCCTGAATGTTGTGTTCCAACACTCTTTCCAGTAATATTGATTAATTGTCGCCATGGCTCCAGTGTCGCGAAAAATAAAAAGTATGACTTGAAATTAAAATTTTTTTGTGGTAAAACATGCAGGGAAAAACTCTGCAGAAGCAGCTGCTATATATTAAACTATGGTACTGTAATATGACTTTTGAAAACTGTAAGTCATATTGGTTAATAAAAGGATTTGAGTAAATAACACATTTTTGCAGTTTTGCTAAACATGATTTTTGACAGAAAAGTATTGATCAGTTAATAATCACCTGTCCCTAATAGCCACCTGGTAACAAGACAGATGGCATCCAACACCCCCAACCCCACCTCCTGCAACTATCTCGCGCCCACCTTGTGTGCAGAGACATGGAAATGGTCATATTTGTTGGTTGAGCAAGTACATGCATATTTCAGTGTGCTGTGCACTTAGAGCAGCCTCGCCAGTGAAACTCATCAAAGGGCAAAAAAGAACGAGAATGCAGGGATGTTCGTTTAAAGTTGCAGGTGTCGTTGGCAGGAAATAAATTGTCCTGCACGATTCTTATCTGTTATTATTTTACCTTTATGCACTTGTCATAACGTGTTTTGTTAGGTGCATATGTGCAGAAGATAAAAAAGAATAAGATGTGTATTCTGTTTACCGGATAGAGACTTTAGGAGAATATTGATATTGACGAGGGCATTGATATTTTTGTGTAGACTCAAGTTATGGTTGTTTTGGGAGGCGGAGCTGATGGCTCTGGCCTTTTAATATTGATTGTTAATCAGCATTACCCGGCTAGAAGAGGACAGTATGACGGGTCGGCAGAAGGGCACCAGAGATTTGCAGCATCTGGCCTGTTCTCACACTGTTCAGTTTTTTTGTTTTTTTCCTTTTCAAATTTCACACTACTCAGCTCATTGACACACACACACACACACTCACACACACACACACTGTGCACATGTACACATATTCCCTCATAAACAAACCTATCACCTTAGGACACTAGCGAAGAGGTGAGGAATTTTACAAGCAACGCAGTGGAGCCCATTTGTCATAGAGTCATTGCCTCAACTGATGGAAACAGTATAATTGTGAAGCCAGGATTGCTGGTGGGACTGACTGCTCCATCTGTTTGATGGTACTATTAAAGTTTAAGCATTCCAGGAAATACACAAGTACAATTAAATAAGTGTAAATCATGGCATTTAGGATATAGCCCAGTCATCATAGACTTGCATTGGAGGATTCTACCTACAGGTATTAAACACTGTTAACTGCCTAAGGAGGATTTGGGAGTGCTGGAAACACAACACTAATCTCTTCCTCTCACCACCTGTATCCGTATCTGCTGGAATGTGGAATGCATTTCCTTGTCGGCTAATCCATCATGCAAATTAAAAGGCCTTATACTATAGTCCTGCTAAAAGCTTGATCCTGATAAAAGACCCACGTCGAGATACGAGGAGATTTAGGTCTTAGGAGGCTCTCCTCCTACTCTTCTTTCTGTCTCAGTCACACACTCTCTCCGTTTCTCAGCCTCTCTCCCACACTCCCCCTGGCTTTCTCGTCCTCGCAGTCATCCGCGCACATTCACAGATGCAGGCCGCGTTTAAAAACTAGTGTCATTTGGAGACATTCAAGCTAATATAGAATTATTCTCCTCGTCACATTAATGGACCGACTCTACAAAGTGCTTAAACTCATTGAACTTGTAATTGTTATGAACATTAATGCCATATTTAAAATTCCACATAGTATTTCTGGCATGCCAGAAGGGAGTTGATGTTTTTTTTTTGTTTTTTTTAATTTTTTTTTTCATCAGACACATTCATGTGCTTTCTTGGTTCTCACTTCTTTAGCAGAGTTATTTTAAGAGCAAGTGATAAGTGAGCTTCTGCCTTCCTGCAGCTCAACAGAAGTCTCCATCTCTGGTGAAATGGGGGAGGCTTTTCTTAGAGCGACGTGACAGAATAAAGAAGAAATCGGTTTCAATCTGTAACCAGGAGCATTGGCTGGACTGTTAACCATTGGCGGCAGAGCCCAGGTTCTTCTACATTAAAAAAACATACTCCTATAGGTAGACTCTTTCTATGTATATATATGTTTTTTATTCTAGCATGTGAAAGCAACACATTGCTTGGAAACATGAGAATGGAAGGAAGGGTTTAGATTTTATTTACCATTTGATCTGCACATGAATATTCCAGCTACTCAAATGTCTCCAACTAAAATCACTGTGCATGAGTGTCACATACATTACTCTGCACAGTGACGCTCAGGCATCCAACTGTAGGAATAGGAAGGCAAACAGATTTTTCCTCAAAGTTTCATTAAGCCACTGTGACATATTGGAAGTGATCTAGTTTTAAATTCTCATTTAGGCTGATCTATTTTTTTTCAATAAACTAAACAAAGTGGTTAGCTTATTTCTGTATTGTGTAATTGTAATTCTGAATCAAATATAGTTCTCTGGTTTTAATATTCAGTAAGGAATTTTCATATTTTCATGAAATAATAGATGCAGAGTTAAATTTTTATAATAATACATATAATAATACAGTTAATGCTGCACATTTTTTTTTCGCCTTTTTCTTTTTTGCAAGCCGACTGTTCAAATTTCCTGTCATAAAATATGCAGAGGAAAATTCGGGATGAGCAGCTGCAAGACGTTTAACTACAGTACTGCAAATTTACTTTTGAAAGATAGAAGTTATACGGCAGTCATACTGGTTTAATAAAATAATTTGAGCAAATTATCATATTTTTGTTTTTGCCGAACGATATTTTTGTCAGGAAGGAATAAAGCGCCTGTCCCAAATTGCCACCCAGTGTCAAATAACTGTTTAGTAACTGAAATAAATACACGCTTTTGGGTCATTTAAGTTTTTCCTGGCTGACTGTGAGTGAACTTTGACCCCATCACCTGGAGACTCGCTGCCTGATCCTCTTTCTGTTCCGTTCACTGAAGATACAAAATTACAACACTGCTGGCATTTTCTTTTTTTTTCTTTTTTCAATATGATAAATGCTCAAAGTGGAAGTTCCGAATTTCAAAATCATCACGGCTACAGCCCCGAATGCCCGCACACTTGTCTGATGGTCAGCCATTATTCTACACCCCTCAGCCACAGCTGTAAAAGCAGCAGTACTAGAAATAATACCACTATTACCGTGACACGGACATTTGTCACATTATACCGACTTATACAGGCGGCATCAGTCTCGTTGCGGTTATTTCACATGCTTTAGGGGTTTTCTTGAAGCAGTGATGCTGATGGGCGTGACAGAGGTTGGGAATGAGAAGGGTCTGGCTGTCAGCCTGATTTGATTCACATTCTGAATGTCCGGCCTGGTTTACACATCAGATGGCTTGGTTGAATAATGAAGCTTAATGTACTATAAATGTGTTTTATTTTATCCTTCAGGATAACGTGGACCTGGGGGATCTGATGTTTTCGCTCTGTTACCTGCCTACCGCGGGCAGGCTGACCATTACGATGATAAAGGCCCGCAATCTCAAAGCTATGGATATCACTGGTGCATCTGGTAATTAAAAAAAAAACTAAAAAAACAAACGACGGACTACAGAGTGGATAATTGTCGTCTGGCCTGTGCCCTGAATGCAAATGAACATCTCCTGATCCTGTCCCTCTCCCCCCAACCCCCTGTCTGTCCCCAGACCCGTACGTGAAGGTTTCGCTAATGTGTGACGGTCGCAGGCTGAAGAAGCGGAAGACGTCGACCAAGAGAAACACTTTGAATCCGGTCTATAATGAGGCCATTGTTTTCGATGTCCCTCCAGAAAACGTCGAGCAGATCAGCCTTTTGATCGCGGTGATGGACTATGACCGGTATTTGGCACTCAACAAGGAATATATATACTTTTTGATTTGAGTTGTTCAGTTTATCCTTTGTCCAACTGCAACAAGCTTCTGCATCGTTATTTGTGTTTTCCTCCTTCTCTTCTGCACCTACAGCGTGGGCCATAACGAGGTCATCGGCGTGTGTCGGGTTGGCAACGACGCAGACAGCCTCGGCCGGGACCACTGGAGTGAAATGCTCACTTATACCCGAAAACCTGTCGCCCACTGGCATCCTCTCGTCGAGGTGAGGACTCTACCGCATTTTCTGATGTGTCTCTCTGCATGACCAGATTTTAAACATGCGTCACTGAAAATAAAAAAGAAATAAATAAAAAAAATAGATAACTGTTATTTACTCAAGCTCAACACCAGAGGCTTTCAGTTCTCAGGAAGAAAGGGGCAGAATCAAATAATCGATTTGTTGGTGTAATAAACTATAGTATAGGGTATATATATATATCAGATCACCAAGATTGAGATTTGTAGCAAATTCCCCTGACGGAATGAACACTTAAGCGCTCCATTCGTTCGAGGTTTACTGCCGTACTGTGGTCTTCAAAAAATAGTTCCTGGGCAAATCTATCTCTTGTTTAAATATTCAGTCAGGAAGTCCTCTATAAACTGCAGCGCAACGTATCGACAACAAGTAAAGATTAAACCATAAGCTTCCTGTTGTGCTTCCTGAAGGAGCTACTGAAAATTTGCACTGTGCACGTCCATTAAATTGAAAATCCGGTTGGAGGGAAATCACTACAAAGCTCAATACTGGACGGATCAGTGGAAAAAATGGTCTCCACGCTTCAGATATATGCCAGGAATGTGGAAAATGGGGCAAGATGTCCAAAATACCAAATTATCCCTTCAATTTAAATAGGATATATATATATATATATATATATATATATACTATAATAATAAAACAGTACGCCTCCAACAGTTTCAGGAAATTGCACTGTAAAGTGAAACCTAAAGGCCCAGAGTTGACGCACAGTGGGCTCATTAGTATTAATTAACTGATACAGTGATGTGTTGCTACAAAAAAGATGTTTGGCCAGCACTAACGCGAATATGTCTGCAAGCTACAGGAAGCTCCTGTAAATTAAAGAAATGTCATTTGATAGGAGTTTATTGCTAGAGTCGGCAATTTCCTTGGGCATACATACAAATAAAAAAGCATCATATCGGATTCAGTAATCATTAGAGAAAGCGTAGCGGTTTCCTCCAAACGGGTCAGAGATTGTCTGAGAATACATCCAGTAACTGGATATGATAACGGAATCTTGCTGTGGGGCGGATCACAGCTTGTGGCAAAGATACTAAAGGGACGTGCAGCTAATTTTAAGCATACTATCTTGTCAATTCATTAGACTGTCAAGTCCCTAAACAGGACAAGGCCCTTTGCCTTTGGTCGTGTGCCAGATCACTCTGCTGTTATCTGGCACTTTTTTTAGATAGTGCAGAGGGAAACCGGGGAAGAGAGGAGTAGACAAAGCTTTGACGTGATTCGGCCTCGGGCATGAAGGAGTCCATGTGGTTGCGGAGGAGAGCCAAAGAAAAAAAAAAAGAAAAGTAAAAGAGAATGGGAGAGGCAGAGAGCTATATAGGAATGATATTCCGACAGAGAGGGAAGGAGTCTTACTGCGAATTTGAAAGATGGTGTTTCTGACCTGTGCACTCACCCTGGAGTAATGGCGGCATCGTGCGTGTGCGTGTGTGTGTGTGTGTGTGTGTGTGTGCACGTCATGGGGTCGGCGCTTGTGAAACTCTAAGGAGACAGCGAGAGTCTGAGTAAATGGGAAAGCGAGTATGTGGCACTTTGAAAAGTCTTCATTGGAGCCTCAAGAAAAAAACCCCGCATTCATTATTTACTTCCTCCCAAGTCATTTCAGTCAAAGTTGTTCAGTCTCTCCTCAAACCCTTCATCCTCGTCTACGCTACTCCAAAAACTGCAAAGTAGTCCTAATATGCCAACATTTTTTTTTTTTCAAACGCTGGTCTGTTTACATGTTCTCCTGCCAAGTACTGTAAGCCATTTTTCACTGCAAAGGCTTTTATCATCTTTTTTCTTGCTGTTGGCAAACAAAACAGTCACACAAAGTCTATTCCAATAAAAATAAGGGAATGCATAAATAAAGGGAGCAAAAAGGAAAAACCCCACAAACATAAAATGTAAGACATTCACTCTTTGATTTACTGTCCAATAAAAAAACAGTAGGTAGGTAAGTACATTTAACTGAAGGTTTTCCGGGATAAAAAGTTGAGAATTTTAAAAATGTACCTTTTTTTCACTTTTTAACTTTTATGTTATTATTTTTGTGCACATCTCTTACTTGTTCCGCTGGCTCTGCTTGACTTGTCTTTGCAGTACCAAGGGACCACAGGTAGTAGCCAGGGAGGATCCTGTAATTCTCTGAAGACGCCTCCTTCTCCGTAGCCTTGAGCGAGAATTAAAAAAAAGAAAAAAAAAAAAAAAAAAAAAAACGAAATGAGAATACCGATCAACCCCTGAAGCCTCGGCTGAACCTTTGGACAGCGGCGGGCTGCAGGGCGCCGCGCACACACACACGCACGCACACACACACACACACACACACACACACGCGCACACACTTCTGGCACTGGGATGAAGAATGCAGACATCCATCACTATGGAGAAGAGAGACACAAAACAAAGATCTCTGCTCGACTGGATCAGTTGCATGTTGAATGACCGCAAAAAAACAAACAAAAAAACAACAAAAAAAAAGATGGATGTTTTCTTTTCTATAATGTTCCATAAGAGAAAAACAAAACGGGCGTATTTGCAGACATTTTAAGTCTGTGCCATTCCTGGGTTTGTACAGTAGCTACTGTTTTTTACATAGTCTTGTTACTTGTTTTAATGAGGTAAGTCTGTATTTGCACAATGTACTTACAACCAGTCAAACTGCCATTCTGTTATTTATTTTTATTTACTTTATTTTTTAATTTGGTGGTGAATTGGTGCATGAGGTCATGGTTCGGTGGGATATCCTCTTATCTTTCTGTTTGTATTCTGGGAGCACGATGTGCTGTTCTGTCAGTTGATGTGCAGTGGCAATTAATTTCGGAACCGAGTAACTGTAAGTAAAAATGTTTAATGTTATCAATAAATATTATTCCATTAAAAAAAAAAAAAGAAAAACATTGTTGATTAATCATTTAAGTTTGTGTAAAACTGTAAAATCTGTTTCCCTCTCCATATGTATTCCTTCATTTATTTATTTCATTTAAAAAATAAGTCATCCTGTCTGTGTATCCATTGGTTTGTTTTATATATACATTACATAGTGGACAACCAAAACATCTGTGAAATAAATTAATAAATAATAAAATATGGACATTCAAGAATTAAAATTATAAGATTTACAAAAAAGGTTTTAAAATGTATAATATATAAACAATATTATATATGATGTAAAATTATGTCAAAATAAAGTTGTAACTTATTTTGCAGCATGTATTACTGCTTGTATAATGTACAGTATAACAAGTACAATAAATAAAAAAAGTTTCCTATTTTAGCAAATACTCTCAAACAGTAGACAAAAAAAAAATAAACATGGAAATATTTTATCTTTAATTAATCTTATTACCATCACATCAGTCCTTTGCAAACATATGTGAGGCACTCGAGCATACTGCTCCTGATTGAGGAGCTGTTGTTGGGCGGTGGAATCAACAGCTTGTGCTGTGACTCTATTTTTCATGTAAACAGGCGCTGGATCCTCCACGTTTGATATGACCGTGTTTCATCCAGGAGGTTGTCTGACACTGGGCAAGTACGACAAGTAGTTACAGTTTCTGCAAAAGTGCACTGTCTCTTTTTTTTTTTTTTTTTTTTTTTTTTTTTTAATATTATGGCAATACAATGACTGTTGTAGAATCATAGTCTTATATTCTCTTTTTTTTAACCTTATTTAAATTTAAAAGAAGTAAAATCCCTTCAAACACTTTTCTCATTTCATTTGCCTAAGCCTTGTGTGGTGTTCAGGTCTGCAAGACCCATTTTCAATGTTTACTAAATGAAAAATTATGTATTTTTTTTTTCAAACCCAGACTTACTGGCTTGGCTCATATTCTGTGGAGAACATTTAGAAGAACACATTTTCGCAACACGTTCATATATGTGGTGTTTCGGGACCTGGTGGTAATAACATTGTGGGAGTTGTAGGTGAAAAGAAGTATAAACGTGATAAAAATGACAGAAAAAGATGAAGCTGTGTACCTCCACTCTGTTACCTGGGCCTGCTGTTGGTGCGTGTGTGCGTGCACATAAGTGTCTTTTTCAAAATGACTTGGTCAGAGAAAAAAATGATGCGTGTGTGTGTGTGTGTGTGTGTGTGTGACTGTGTGTGTGTTTGTTCCTTTACATTTTCAACCTGGTTCATACATTCAACACTCTCCACCATTTTATAGACATCATAGACCACCTCCCAGCTTCTCTAGCTGGGAAGTGATTTGAGACAAACACACACACACACACATACATAGAGAGAGAGAGAGTCAAGGTTGCAGCAGTGTTACATTTCTAGCAATGAGAACCTGTCGGCTGCTATCTTTCCACACTCTTTAGCATCTGTTTAATGTGATGGAGATTAAATTCCTATGCTACACACAATTTTTTTATCGTAATTGTGTCTCATCATTTCTTTTTTTTAATCTACTGTATCTATGCACGGCCAGAATGAACCATAACACATACACTTCCATATCATAATAGGATTATAATTAGATAGTCACTTGAAAGAAATTATAATCAGTCGAATGCTTTGCCGCAGTTGTCATACCAAGCAGGGTGGAGTACATGGATTGGTTGCGTATTTCTATATCAAATGCTTTTTTGTATTTGCAGAGCACAGGATTTACTCTTAGGGTCATGTTTTTGATTTCTCAAGAGCTTAAGTCATCGTCCAGTCAGTCTTTGGTTACTTTAGGGAAAATAGTATCCTATGGTAGCAATTTTAAGCAGCATGCTGCAGTTGTGTAGACATACGATGAGTTTAAGTGTTGATCAAAATACAGTCTCCTTTATCAAGAATTACAACTTCTATATGAAGTTATATGAAGACAAATCCTAAATTGTAACAATTTCTGTTTATAAACCAGAAACATGAGCGTGTTGTAAACCTCTTTATATACAGCTTAAAAAAGCTAAACTGGAAGTGCTGACATGGGAATGCTATTTTTTGATGAGGATATGTTGAACATCAATCTGTGAGATGTGGTGATGTAGTGTAGAGTATCAGAAAAGCTGCAGAAGACGCCATATATATATATATATATATATATATATATATATATATATATATATATATATATATATATATATATATATATATATATATATATATATATATATATATATATATATATATATAGGGGCGACACGGTGGTGCGGTGGGTAGCACTGTTGCCTCACAGCAAGAAGGTCGCAGGTTCAAGACCGCCTTGGGCCTGGGTCTGGGGCCTTTCTGTGTGGAGTTTGCATGTTCTCCCCGTGTCTGCGTGGGTTTTCACCGGGTACTCCGGTTTCCTCCCACAATACAAAAAACATGCTCAGGTTAATTGGTAAACTCTAAATTGCCCATAGGTGTGAGTGTGAGAGTGAATGGTGTGTGAATGGTGTGTGTGCCCCACGATTGGCTGGCGACCATCTGGGGTGTATCCCTGCCTCTCGCCTTAACGCGCTGGGATAGGCTCCAGCAGACCCCTGCGACCCCGAAAGGGAATAAGCGGGATAGACAATGGATGGATATATATATATATATATATAATGCTCTGCGGACTATATATATATATATATTTTAAAAATTGCAAAAAAAATGGACTATTGAGTTTTAAATGACAAGAAGCCAACACGAACACAAATTGGATATTTTGAGAAATCTGATGATTGCTTACTAAAACTGTATTTTAAAAAGGTTTTTGACTTTCTAATCTTGCCAACAATGCCACTGACCAGATTTGACATTTGTCCCATCATGTCATGTATTGATCATTTTAACCCTAACTGAGTGTTTTTTTGTATTAAAACCTGACCACATCCTTTAGCACCGTCTGCTCCAGGTAGCACATGATCAGCTTGTGTTTTTGTAATGGTTTTGATTTTTCTTATCAAAAAAAAAAAAAAAAAGGCCCCGCATGTAATGACACTTGATGACAGCGTGCCTCACTTTTAGTCGGTTGCCTGCACCACTTCAAGACAAATAAAGAGCTCATTTGCAAAAGCAGATAACTCCATCTTCAAAAAAATCAATTTATCATTTACTTAAGGTGATTTGACTCAAACCGAAGTTCAGTTTTTCTAACAATGAGGTATTACATACAAAAATAGAGGTATCTTAAAAAATGAAACTCTATTAAAAGTTACAAGCCTCAGCTTATTCCTTTTCAAAATGATGTTCATGTGTTGTTTTGCAAATGAACACTTCATATATTACGCATAGATGCTTGGATCTGATCTTGTGCACTTTCACCCGCCCCACCTAGAAGCACCTGACCTACATGCAGCGCTGTGAACTTCCATCATCGAAGCTTGTGTCGCACGTCCCGCGGCTCTTATGGCATACAACATAAATTACATTGAGGCGTAACTGCTCTGCGGACTATAGCATTGATGTTAATAAAAAATTCCAGATAAGAGAGAAGTTGATAAGACGACAGCCGTTCAGCAGTCCTGTTAGTGCAACTGTAACTGTTTCTGTGAATCCCAGTCTGTGACACGAATAAAATGCTGTCTCTCGAAGAAAAAAAAAAAATTACAAAATTGAATTGCCACCCTTGGGTAAATTATGTAAAAGAAAAATACCAGAGGAAAGCTAGTGTTCTACATGTCTACTTCAGAATGTGTTGCATGTACATAAGAAATCCAATTGAGGTCATAGGTTCAATGATGAGATTAATTTGAGATTATCAGCAAAATGAAAACAGTTTAATTACATGCTAATGTCTATACTTCTGCATGCTCTGCTTATCTGTTATCTTGTCATCCAACCTTAGCATTAGAACAAAGTTTAGCATTTCCATTATTTGTATGCTGGAATAATCACACTGGTGTATAGGTACTTGTGTGAAATGGACGCTGTGCACATACAATTTACAGTATTCAGGCTGAAATCTAAAAGACAGTAAATTGCAGAAGCATATCTTCTCGTCTGTGTTAATGTTATGTAAAACAGGTGCATGTGGGCTGTGGATGTGTGGTTCCAGAGGCTACATATTCCTACATCCACGTGTAATAAATGTATGCTCCTATGAACATGTTACTGTATTTCTTGTAGAGTTTACTTCAGTGCATTGCATGATGGATTGCAGTGAAACCAGACTTTGATCCCCTATATACAGTACCTATATACTGTATATAGGGGATCATTGACGGTAAAGTGTCTGGTTTCCTTTTACCTCTGCACATGTGGTCCATGAGGCCATTTGTGGTTGATGGATCATGAAGTAATGGCGCGTTCTACTGCACCCAGATACGAGTCAGAAGTTCCACGACTTCCGAGGCAAATGCCTTTCATTGTGCAAACTAGGCAAACATGACTGGCCACAGTATCATTATTTTTGTTTGGATGTCTTTTGACCAGAATGTGAAATAAGAAGCCTGCATTAATGCCATCTGGTTTTGTCATTAGTCCCTCAGAATCAACTCCCGAGTTGGAGTTCCGAGTTCAAAGGCCTTTCTGTTGAACGTTTCCAGTTCTAAGGTCAGATCGTTCATAGTTCCGACTGCAGTTGAACACAGCATAACACTAAGTGTGCCAGTTTTCACTTTCACCTCACTTCCCTCCTTGTTAAGTATTATAGATCTTATATCATACTTTCCTGGGTATTATTTAAAGTGTTGATATCACTCACATGATATCCATATACCACTCAATTTAGTTTTACAGTGATCTTTTAAGTACCTGATTGGAGTTCAAGGAAGCACAGGTCTCTGAGCTTATCTTCTGATTGGCAGATTTCTTTTGCTAAGAAGAGTGAAAAAAAAATCTAAAGTTCCTAAATCCAGGCTGCGTGCATTTCTTATAGTTTTTGAGTATTTGATGCATGGGACATTTTTTACACAGTCCCTAGACCATATCTAGCGTAAAAAAAAGAACAAAACATGAAATTATTTATTTATGTGGGACCTTTAAATTCTCTTCAATGCACTCATGAATGAATGAAAAAGTCATTAATGGTTAAAACATTAAAGGAAGATAATGAGAGAACAGTTCCCATCATTGGGTCCACTACATGAAGGATAGTAATTGAAATAAACATTATTCATAAAGCATTTTTCACTTTGTCTTTCAGCCATTTATCACAATATCATAAATAATAATATTAAGATGACTTTCACATGACAGAGAATCATTTCTTTTGGTAAAATTAAGTAAAAAAAAGAACTGTTCCAAAAGCCCCGCTATATATGTATACAAACATATCCCCACACTGTGCAGAAGTGGGATGTTAGGGACTGAGAGAAAATGATTTAATAATCTCATCCTCAGGAAAAGATTTTTTTTTTTTGCTTTTTTCTGGTGTCTTGCAGTGCTGTTGGTGTTGTGGGTGTGGGGAATATAAACAAGGCACCGTGTAACCTCTCATGCCGTGCATTTCCCCTCACCCGTGGAGCAATAATTGCTCCCATCAGTTTAGGACAGGATCTGCTCAGAGCGAGCCGGAGATTTACCATGGCCTGGTATGAGCTTTCTGCAGGACGGTGGTGGAATGGATTCTCCCGTCTGCAGAAACTATATTAGTCTGGAGCTACCGAGGTCAGTGTCTCTAAGTTGGTGGGTGTTAGGTCCACATGGAAACGTACACATGCAACACTGTTGACTTTTTACAACACTACAGCTTTAGTAGGCTCATAGAGGCTGAAAAAGAGAACAATTATCATTGTGTTGCTATTGTAACAGAGCTTTTATTTCAGATAGATCTTAATGCTAGTTTCATCACACATAGGAAAGATTTTACAGTTTGGCAAATTATCCTATGGGAGAAGTTAATGAATGACAAACTATTTTACAAGTGAATGAAGAAAGTGTATAATAGTGGTATTGAGCCTATATTTATATATACCCTTTCACACGTTTTCTTCTAAATATGTTCACCATACTTCTCAGGCTGAGCTGTTATTGCCCCCATTTAATCTCTATATATTTTAATAATTGCAGAAAATTGTGCCTTTATTTTTTACTTCATTTCTTGCAGTTTAATTGTTAATTTACATTATTAGTCAGACATCAAAATTGCCACTTCACTTATGAGTTGAAATAATGGTGAGGGGAATATTTCTTTAAATATCACATCATTAAAAACAAAATCAGATAGCAGAACAGAAAAGCAGTCCCTATCTCCCCCTGTCCTTTCTCTACGTTGCAATGGTGGAAATTTGCGTTTGACCAGGGGAGTGACCAGGGCGTGTTAAGCATTTTCAAACCACGAGACAGCCACTCTGACCTCTGAGCGTCTAACATCTGTCTATGTTCAGGGAATTTAAAGTCTAACACTGCAGTTTGAATAATGAAACAGAACAAAAGTATGGTGCACCAGTCTGTCAACGCTCTGCTCTCCCTCTTTCCATCCTTTCTTTCACTGACTCTCTCTCTCTCTCTCAAAATGAAAAAAAAGTCATTTTTCATGCATTTTCTTGTTACTTTATGGTCATGGAACTTTGTGGCATTTGTGACAAATGGAACATGGATCTGAGTACTGCAACATTTTTCTCAAGACTTCTCCTTCGTCCACTGTAGGTTGGATTGTAACTCATTTTTACATTAATGTAACTGGCATTGCTCTTAGCCCAAAAATACTGGCTTGGACAATTTATTATTAATATTATAAGAATGTAGAAAAACATGTTAATATAAATATTTTCATATTCTATATGTCTTGCTTGTCATTTCTGTACTAATTGCACTGACAGGTGGTCTTTACATTAAGATGCATGCTCAATACCTACAGCACATTTTCTTTGTCATAACACCTATTAATTTAACCACATTTTTTCTTACCAATAATTCTACTTTCCACCAGTAGACTCATAGTATGACAGAGGGTATGAAATGTTTCCTTGAATAGTGATGCACTCTGTTGGCCAAGAACAGCATAGCAGAGTTCAAGGACTTCCAATATAATATAAAACTGATAGAAGGTGATAAATACCTAACCATTTCAACAAAAAAAGATCAGTAACCCTTTCAGCCAAGTGTTAAGTTAAATTATTTTCAGTCAGAAATAATTTATAAACGCTCTTTTTGCAAAAAACTGTGATTATGGTATTTGTCTCTACATTATATGTCATTTTTCTGTTTCACGTTGACAAATGCAATAACACTTTTAGATAATGAATTCACTCACAAATCATTGGCTGTAGGAGCACATAAATGCAGATAACATTGTACTAAATGCAAGATAATTAGGATGAAGCAGCTGCAGAGTCCTAAGTTTTAAAAGAAACTCGGACTAAAACAACTGAGATGTGCATGTATGCAATAAGCTATACTATTCTATCATCGGTACTGGGTCTGAAAGCACATGGTGCTGCAGCATATTGACTTATCACTGTCTTTTTATGCTTTGCTACATTGTTTTGCCTCTTTCATGGTGCTAGAAGCAGACCATGAGCCAACATATGTGGTTTTGATATCAGGTTTGTGATATCACATGAATTTATAGTGTTTCTTGTTGTGTTTCACTTTGAAAAGCTGCCTTTTCTTTGAGAGACTGATCACAAACTGACTGCACCTGGAAGGAAAAGAATCTTCACAAGGAAAAGAAACTTCAGGAGGAAATGGAGCAAAGCCAGAGGGAGGACCTTTGAACATAGAGAACCCCGTAGAGAACTGGGAACAGATAAAGCAGACCTGGTCGAGAAGCTGGGGGACAGCAAAAAGGCCGAGGGAGTGAGAGACCTGGCAGAGAACCGTGGAGAGTCCCAGAAGTAAGGCCTGGGAGAGACCCAGAGGGACCAGAGCCAGCAGCGGACCCGGTGGAGAAGCTGAGGGATTAAGAGACCCTGGGGAAAGACCGAGAAGCCTGGAGAGACCCAGCCGTGAGGCCGAGGGAGGAGCACAGAGATTGAAGGTTCAGGTTCTCAGAGAGAGGAATTTAGGACACAACTAAGAAGAAGTTTGCTAAAAAGGAAGAAGTGAGATGATTGACAGAGACATGATAGCAAAGAACTGATTATTTGGTTCTCCACCTGGCGTTTGACCATGGGAATCAGTTCTGGCAAGACAATTACTCTAATGACACAATGTCTGTCTCTGACAGACAGGGCGACCACCTTGCTTTCTCCCTCAGGGAATTATGAGAGCTCCCTCAGTACAGCCGGTTGCCAAGTTATTTGCTAGCTTGATAGCTATCAGATGTACTGTCAAAGGAAACGCTGCTTAGTGCAAAACCTACAGATCCTAAACTGTTCTGAAGATACTTTGGTGGGATTCCATTCACGTTGTGGTGAGCTTCCCAATAGGCCACCAGTTGCTCTTCTGTGGCCTGTGCTATCTTCGGGCTATGTTCACTGGAGCTCAGCTAGGTGCTAACATTATTAGTTAGCTATATTATTAGCGAGTTATTTTCCAGATGATAGGTTATATAGACAGTAGACAATGGCAGTCCCATTCCTTACTTCCCTCTCTTCACTCATCTTTTTCCTCATCTTTCCTTTACCATTCACTCGTCCCTCCCCCTAGTCAATAATCATTAAATAAGTTAATTATTCAGCTACTTACTCACTGTCAAAATTAGCTGTTAGCCACTGGCTCCGCCCACTAGAAAACAGCATCTGGACGAAGCCACTTTGAGAAATGGGGGGGGGGGGGTCATAACTTTTCAACACTGCTTAAGTCATAACTTTTCAACACTGATAAAAGAAAAACAATGCTTTTCTTTTAGCAGTGCTTGTGTTGTACATTTATTTAAACTTCGTTTAATATTCAAAATAATTTATTTCTGTTTACAAAGATTTTTTAAGGGAGACAACTTTGCCTCCCCCCAGCTATGGTCTTGGGTTAGTGACTGCTTTTTTATTTGCTATTTTAGATGTCCTCATGTTTGTGTTTCTTTTACACAGTTTTGGTCATTTTTAGTCTCTTTGCTTTTAATGACGCTGATTGCAGTGTTTCCCGCAGAAAATTTATTAGGTGGGAGGAGGAGGAGCAGTGTGTTTAATTATATTTATATTATATATTTTATTATATTATATTTTGAGTTTAGGCTCAGATTCTGAGTACTGGGATTTCCAGAGGCTCTGTGAACACATCTTGGTGTAAGACACTGCAGCTAGAATGTAGAGTGTGGTGTGGCCGTCTTAACTAAAGATGAGCTGCAGAAAACCCTGGATTGGTTTGGTCAGCCTTTCAGCTTGAAACCTCCTTTAATTCATTAAATAAGCTATTTTGCTTTTTGCATTCTTTTATGTGTCTGTGCTTCTCTAGTCATTATAGCGTCACCGCCAGACCTGATCAAGAAGAGTATACCCTGACCCAGAGTACGCTCCACTTATGACCTTTTTTATACATATATACAACATGGTTTGAGTTGGTTTGCCAGGGATTGTTATTCCCATCATATCCAGCCTGCCTTTTCAGGGGGTTTCTCAAGTAATGACATACTTGTCTGTTTTGAAAATCAGTGTCCTCTTCTGTTTACTATTGATGATTTTTTTGCTAGGAGTTAGAGAAAAGAAGCACTGTAATTGTCACTGTCCCTGTCCCTGTCAAATTGGATCTGTCTGTCCAATCACAATTGGAGAAGGTGATGGATAATTTTCATAAATACTTTACATCTTAGTTTGGAAATGATTATGTGCTGAAGAACAACAACAGTGATGGCTAAATAAATCCTGATGTCTATTACAAGAATTTCCAGATGATACAATATAAAATGATAGTAACATGACTGAAATATTTTCTCACCCCTGAAAATCCTATGAACCCACACACACACTGGCTGGTCTATATTTTCTCCCAATGTGCTTCAGCCTTCCCTTCAGCCAAAGTAAGTAGGCTATGCTTTATGCTTGCCAGCACTTTATAGTTAAGACAGCTGTCTCTATAACAAATGACCCTTGCCTCACCTATGTCCCTCTGGATGAAAAAAAAACCAAACTCCTGCATCCATGCATACATAGTAGTGTAAGGTCCCCTAAAATCCAAACGCTAGAACAGTAGGTGGTTTTCTTTTTTCAAAGAAGAGCTACACTCTATACACTATCTGCAGCATCTTACTCCAAGATGCATTCACAGACCCTCAGGAAATCCCAGCATTATCACATAATGGATATTAGATGTTAACAAAAAGCAGCAGCAACTCATCTTCCCTCCATCAAGGTGACTGCAACCCACTTGAAGGAGGGACTTTTGAGACTGTATGAAACCCTGATAGGTAACGTTTCTGCAGATACCTTGAACATTAGCATTCTACATATTTATTAGATTATCGTTTTTTGTAATATCAACATTTAAAGAAAGGTTAAGGTTAGGGTTAGGAAAAATATGATGGTATGGTTTAAAATGATCAACACCCAACATGGCAGAACAAATGTCCTAGTTGAAAAATGCCCATGATGGTACAAAATGTCCTGTGGTGCCATGCAGGCATCTCCCAAACTTTCCCAGCTCTTCCACCTTAGGAGGATACAGACTTCGCCTGACTCAACATGAGTCACATTCGAAGATTGACATTCAGGAGCATAAGCGATCAGTAAATAGCCAAAATATAATTTTGGTGGTAAATATCAGTTTTCAGTTTCAGGTAATAAGAGGGTTGCAGACTTTTGACAAAGTGTTTAGTTCTTTCCAGTTTTGTGTGAGAGTTGAGGATTTGAGCCACAGTTTATGGAAACGTGTTTAAACATTTGGGGGGAAAACACGAAAGTAAAGTAAATAATAAATAAAACAGAAACTGAATAAGAGGAGATCCTGTATAACCTTTATGGCAGTTTTGTAGTTAGGATTATTGAATATTGTAAAAAAATGACAGGTTTATGCATTAGTACTTTCTTTACTCTCCTGCATATTCTGAGAAGGGATTCATAAATCTCCTGAATGCCATTTCTTATCAGACCTCAGGTCATTACAATTTTTTAAAGATAATATAGAAGTATTTTCTCTTGTTAAAAAAATATTATTTAACTGGATTATTTAATCATGGATTTTGACCTGCCTTATGGGCAATGCCAATTCACTGGATTACTCAGATGAGAATATTTTCTCACAGCGGATGTCATGGCGATGAAGTTTGTTGTGTGGAGGTTTTTCAGCTGCATTGTGCTTTACTTATCATGCTCTCTGTCATCAGCATCAATCAAAAGTTACTTTTTCTGATGTGACCTCTTTTGAACTGTCAAAAATGCGGAAGCTCCTCCCGTTTGCTTATTACATTTTGGTTTTTGCACCAGCTGATCAAAATTCATTCACAACGTGTAGTTGGGCTGAAAATATATACGTACAACGAAACAATGAAAAACCAAAGGATAACATAAACAAACTATTCTAAATGTGAGGCTTTGGCTTCATGTGGATAACAGCACTGACAATGGCTAAGGCTCCCGCCGCAAAATGAGAGGAGAGTTTAAAGCCAAAAACCACAATCGGGAGGTTATTTACTTGGAAGTCGCTCACATGTCAGGACAGCTGCTGTAGCTCTGCTATGTAAAAAAAAAAAAAAGAAAACACAGGAGGGGGAGTTGTCTGCCCTGCTCTCTCTCTCTCTCTCTCTCTTTCTGTGCAGGATCTCTCACTTACTTGCCTTCCGTCAGCAAACATTCTGTCTCCCTCATACCACTGAATGAGGATTCACCGGTGCTGCGTTATAACAACGGTGCGTCGTTGCCATGGCGTCAAATGCCAGCCACATGTTGGAGTCCGCCTTGGAGCAAATGGATGACATTATTGCTGGTAAGAGTTTCTGTTTCATTATCAGACCAAACCAAAAACAAACAAAAAAGCCTTCATCAGATTTCACTTTGGGAAGTCACCTTATAGAAAAAAACAAAAAAAAACTTTTTAAGGTATTTAAACTAGAAATATAAACTAGAAAAAAGTGCCAGAGATGTACTTATCTGTGATATCCTGCTTGTATCTCTCACACATCTAAACAACAATTGCATCTACCCCCATGGTGCTTGGTGAGTAAACTTGGGCAGTAAAGTAAACTGTCTTCCATATTTTCTAGCAGAGGTGCTACATTTTTTTTGCCAGTGTTGTCTGTCACAACCTCAAGCAGTGTTTTTGCCCACGCTCAGAAGGAAAATAGTCTATTAATAGAGGTGACAGCCCACCCATTAGCAGCCCTGTGCTAAATGACTCCACTCCTGATAACACTTTAAGTACAAAACGTACGCATCTGACCATTGGTCTTCATAGTGTCCGCTGACTGTACCTTTGATTTAACTTCAGATAGCAGCCATGCAGAATACTTTCTGCTGCTTAGACATGATGATTGCAGTAACCTACAAATTGAACCTGTAATTTTGTGGATTTCAGAAGCCACAGTATACTTTCCTCAGACATTTGATGCTATTTACATCCAAGAGAGCCACATGTTTGCACAACAGTGCCCTCAAGAGGTCATTCTATGGATTGTTCTTATTGCACTGGTAATCATGGGTTCAAACATGAGTCCTAGCTAAAAGCATCTAAAAGCCATCTGTCACGTCCAGACAAACCAGACTAACAAAGTCATCCATAAATGACTTTTTAATTTTATTCCATCAGATTCATGTGACTTTGTTTATGGAACAAAAACATTGCAAATCCACCTCGATAAGGATTTTTAAATTTTGGCTTTGAATCTGTTATTCGACCTGATATAAAACTACTTTTTTATTATGCTGCATTGAATTTTATTTATTTCTATATTGCTTTGCTTTTCTTTGGCGCAATAACCTTCACAAATCCACACTTCTATATTTCAGTGTTTTCTGCCTGTGTAAATTAAATTTAACTAACAAAAACATCTGTGTACTGTCTTCTGGTTCCCAATAATGTTTGATGTTATTAGATGATTAGAGTCTCTTCTCTGTTGTGCAACGGTATCCTATTTAATATGTTCTTTCCTCCAGGCAAAATCGGCGAAGGGCTGTTCAGTACCTTGATGAGGCTGGATGTCCAGGACTACCAGTCCTCGCAGAGCACCCAGAAATCCGCCCTTCCCCCACCGGCAGAACCTGCCCTAAAGGCTCTGCAGCTCACGGACGCCCTCCGGGCAGCACTGGAGGCCCAGGGCAGTGAGGAAGAGCAGCGCTCCCTCAGGAAGCCCGTCTCCACCGACACGGCACACGTTATACTGAAATGGCTCGGGAGGGGCGAGGTGAGTGTCCCGTCAATCACGATAAACCCCATTTAAAAAACAAAAGAAACATTTAGTGACATTCTTAGCTCAACTATCCACTATCTAAAAAAACGTTATCTTGCGAAAGTTGGCAACAGTTGACTATTAGGCTGGAGAGTCCATGGGTTTTTGCATGATGTGGTGCTCTTTGATCCTTGGCATCAACATCTGGAGGCCTTTTTTTTTTCCTGTGCACTATGAAGGAGTTAGCTGCAAGCTGGATCCATAGCAAACGCACTGGTAATGAGATCCAGAGCTCCTGTTTAAAGTGGCAGCAGTTGCACCCCCCCCCCCCCCCCCCCCCCACACACACACACACACACACACACACACACACACCACCACTCACTCTCCCTTATTCCCTTCATTTCTGCTCATAATTTCAATGTCTGCGACAACCGTTCGCCCATCTGCTCCACGTTCCACGTTCGCCAGTATCTCCCCCCGCCTTTTAAATTTGACATTGTTAACTTTACACTCACATTCCCCATTCAGCCCGCTCCACTGCCTCCCTCCCCCTCCTCCTCCTCCTCCTCCTCCCGCTCTTCGGCACCACATCTGACAAGCATGTGCTGCAGAAAGTTTCCTCTCCCCTGTGCCCCTTTAGGAAGCCCCGCAAAATTAGCTTATAGACCATGAGAGGTACTTCAGGCACAGCGAGGAGAGGAGACAGATAGACAGAGAGAGAGGAAGGGGTACCGGAGGGAGGAAGGGACGGAGACAAGACAAATAGAGAGAGATCACGAGATGGGGCAGAAACGGAGAGATGTTTGATAGTAATGGAGCAGTTTCAGTGAAAGTAGGAGAGAGAGAAAGTGAGAGGGGGAGTCAGAAAGAGGTGCTGCAGGGAAAGTGAGGAGAAGAAAGAAGGGGAGTCAGAGCCAATTGGCATAGTTTAAGTTATTTAGCTCAGCCCTAAAAGTCTCCAGCTGCCCAGACTCCAAACCACACGGACCAAGGTCCTCTCTGCTCTCTCTGCAACTGTTGCACAGAGGGTCTGTCAAAGAAGGGTGGGATTCGGGGAGATTGCAGAGTGCAGCACGCTTAAGATCTCGTGCTGTGTCTTTCCTCTAGATTTTTTTTTAGCCTCTGCTCATCCTCCCTGGCTCTTTTTGCAGCACCAGTGAAACCTCTGTATCTCAGTATTCTAACATCAAGAGCCAGACAAACTGTACAATGGGCCTGCAGGATGGAGTATGATATTGATTTCTACAAACATTTTGCTTGGCTTAGAAAGGTAAGACAGCCTCCACTTTGTCTACTCTCGAATACCTTTCGTGTGCGCTGCGATTGCACTAAAAGGTCACTGTTGCATTTTTTTTTTTTTTTCCTCCTGCAAAGCCTTGTTGTTTTCACAGCGTAATTGTAGTTGACCCCGGTATGTAATTTGGAGCCCATTGCTTTTGTTTTGTGAGTTGAAGAGGTGAGCTGCAGCAAAGATCAACAAGCCGGCTGGAGGAGTTTGTGCAGGAAAGCAGCATCTGTCTGGACCCTGGGGATTTTAGCCATTATTAAATTACACACAAGTTATTTCTTATTTTAGAAAAGATCGCTAAGAAAAGGGAGATGTTGGTCATTTTAGATTTTTTCTGAGCACAAGTGGGAGTGACTATCCAAACTATGGAAAAATATGTCATTTTTCAAAGCTGAAATTACATATTTTGACAGGTAGGGTAACACAGTGTTTGCTTGGGCCGATCGAGTCTTTAATTTGACCTGTCCGTCTTGTGACATAATGCGTTGGCGAGTCGTTGAACGCACAAGTCCGCCCGGCTGGTGATGGGGTTAAAGTTTAGGAGAGGAAAGATAGATGGGTATGCGTGTCAGCTGATCTCATTTCCTGCCACTTAAACCTATGGGGAGTCTTTGAACAACACATACCACCGCACTCGTAAGGAGACATTAATCCTGGCCGCATCCATTAGGTTATAATTCTTACTGACTCTTATACCCATAGAAAAAGCATTTTTACACTTAACCTGTCAGTCACCGTGAACTACAACAGTGCCATCTCCACTTGTTTGCTCGTACGAGCCTCGAGTCTATGATATATGGAGGAAATATTATAGCCATCTTGTAATAAATCCTCATGACAGCGGTGCACAATGCACAAGTCGTTGTACAAGAAAGACGGATATAAAAATATCACCAGATGCATAAACACAACAGATTGAATGCTGTTTATTACTGCACTTAATTTACATAGCCTATATATAGGAGCAAACATATTACAACAATAGCTTTTAGAATGTCAGCAACAACAACTTAGTTTGGGTAGAGTTACATCCATTGATTTGTATTGTTGTGGCATTTGCCTCTTAAGACATAAACCACATTTATTTTTTTGGGGAAACTGTATAACTAGTTAAAATAAAAAGAGCTGGCTATGAGCAGGGATTGTGTCTAGGGTTATTTCGTGTTCTTTTTTAATTGGCTGGAAAATAGCTCGTGCTTCAAATAATTAAGAAAAACAACAATATGTTCCTAATTTAAAGTGAGCCCAGTACCATTACTGCCAAATTCTAAAAATAAATACAAATACCAAGAGAAATGGAGGAGGGACACATGAGAGAGAGGAATAGGCACTGATCACTGAAAGTTAGGCAAATATTTACCTGCATTAACACTTGAATTATGCAATCACTGTACACGTTAACATCATAGTGTTAAAACACATGACATGTGTTTTGAAGGCCTGACACAAAGTCTCTATTAAAGGCTTAATGGTATTTTAAAATTATTGCAAACCACTTGAGCTTGCTGGCTCGGGACGATGTACACTGGGCTACATAATGTTTCCATGATTGTGGTTTGAAGGCCCGGATTTCTGAGAAATTTGAGCTCATTCGGTCGCTATTCTACTTCCCTCGCACACTGATCACTCGGAATATATCCACACAGGCAGCGCTGAGATCGGCCTCGTTCTCATGCACATTAGACTGGTATAAAAATGTCGTACACATTCTTTTTTTAAAGTCTGGATAAGGACCTGTAAACCTCTTCCAGACTTCTCCTACACGCCATCCACTGACAGGCAGTTTGAGGCTGTACACAGTGTCTGTGTGTGTGTGTGTGTGTGTGTGTGTGATCTTCAGTGGTGCTGTGTGAGGCTGTAAACCTCATGAAAGGAAAAAAAAACTGATTTAACCCACTGGACAGCTGTTGTGCATCAACAAGGTACTTACTGAACCTAATCGCTGACCTTTATCCTGAAGGTAAACCACCAATCATCAGGCAACATCGAGTCCTACCAGGAGCGATTATCACGTTTGGAAGGAGACAAAGAGTCATTAATTCTGCAGGTAAGATTAGTCACTCTCTTTGATCTGCTCTCTCATTGCAATATCATATCTGTCATGTTTCATTCCCTGTGTTTTGTATAGGATTGGCCTTTAAAAGAAAAGGTTATTGCAGGTGTACCACATTTAACCTTTAGCAGGGCTTCATATCCATTTTATAAAAGGTTGCATTGGACATACACTCAAATAAAAAACAAACAATAGGACACCGAACTGTCAGAACTGGGAAGTGATTCTAAACAGTGGCCAGTATCAATAGAGAGTAGAGCGAGGGAGACAAAAGTGAAAGGGCAAAGGTAGGTGAGAGTATTATGTTGTAAATGTTGCGTAATGGCCTGTGCCAGCGGACGCGGCGAAGCAGCAGTAATGAAGACGGGGCTCGAATGTCTTGTTTTTGTGTGTGTGAGTGTGTGTGTAGGTGTGCTTGAATGAGTGCTTATCTTAGACAGGTTTAGGCTAGCACCAGCGTGAGCTGCAGCATGTAGGTGTGTGTGTGTGTGTGTGTGTGTGTGTGTGTGTGTGTGTGTGTGTGAGAGAGAGCAGGTGCCCTGTTTGTGTCTTTAAGCAGCATTCCTCTGAAAATAAAAAAAAAAATCCTTTCCCATTTGGCTGGTAGAGCTGGAGTTTTGAGCATGTGGTTCTCCATTATGTGCTCTCAATAGTCTCTTTTGCAGATTTAACCTGCGTGCTGCTGACAACGCTCGAGTCACTGAAGTGTTGCAAGCACCTCCCGAGGCACAAAGGATCATTCATTCCTTCTCAAAGAAAATGTTTGCACTGTTTGATCTGGCACAGATGTAGATATTTCAACGAAAAAAATGAGCAGTAGCGATAAAAAACAGGCACACACACACACAGACACATAAAAAATAGCTGATACTCATTCATATGTGTACCTGAGTAATTCCTTAGGTGTTCTATAGGAATAGGCTGCAGAAGACGGAACTAAATGATGATTGCGCAGTGATTTCTGCTATCTCTCTGTCCACACACACACGCCCATGCAGGTGAGTGTGCTGACAGACCAGGTGGAAGCTCAGGGGGCGAAGATCAACGATCTAGAGACTTCTCTGGTGGAACATCAACACAAGCTCAACACCACGGAGGAAATGCTGCAGCAGGTACGCTGACATCAGCTCACGCCGACCTTACAATGTTAGACTGCTGGACCCGAGTCAGGAAACTCTGACCAAGGTTTCATTCTATATGTGTATGGATATCACTATTTGATTAGATGATTTTTGACAAGGTCAGACTGTCCATCCATCTTTTTTTAACACAAGCCTTCTGCAGAATCAGTCTCAGTTCATAAGCTGTAGAATGCGACTCCAGATGAGTCCTGCTTCCCGGGAAGGAAATTCCTCTGTAGGATTCCAGTTCATCCGGCTGGACATCACCTTGACAACCCAAATATTTGGGACGCTCAGACCCATTCCGGGACAGTCTCTCAGGGTGCACGCCTCTGGTTTACATGGTGCCAGACTGGTCTGTCTGGGCAGGTGATTACAGCGCCGTTAACCACACCCGCGCCCACAACCTGTAGCCACACACACACACAGATAGAGAGAGAGAGAGAAACAACAGAGAAAAGGAGAGACTGACTAATGAAGAAGGGAGGAACATCTAAAATAGGTGGAGAGATGGGAGGGAGAAAGAATAGGGGTGGTGCTCCTTTAAGAGTCAGAAGTTTATGTCTGCAACTTTGCAGTTGTTTGCTTTTTGACTTCCACAAGTGAGACTTTGCTGAACCTCCTTCAAATGACACAGAATGGAACGGATGTATGAAACTCAGACCTACTGAAACCACAGGATACGGGGGAAAACGTTTGCATCCATGGAGGAAATACTCTTATCTTTACCCTGCTGCAGGCAAACACTAGAGTAGGATGAACCAGGTAAAACGCAAGAATGAAATGTCTCTCTTTTTGTGTCATGTTTCAAAGTGCACGGCGACCACTTCTTCTGCAGGAATGCGTCTTTTTCCCGGCGATCTGACACGTTGTGAAGGCTCTGCGTTTTAAAGTCTATGCGCAGTCGCTGCATGTGTGTGCGTATCAAAGGGCAGCCAGGGCTGGCTTCTCTGAGACGTGGTCATTATGAGGCTTTGGACCTGAGCCGTAAATCTCTTCCCGGTGACAAAGCTCTAATATTTTCCATGTGCACTGGGGAGAGAAGGAGCCCAGATATTTTTTTTCCAAAGCCCGGAGTTTTAAAAATGGATGTATACCGTTTGCCTGCCTCAGATGCTCATTTTTAGGACTTAAGTGATTCAGCACCTGCTTGACATGAACTAAATTAGTAATACATCTGCCCGCGTGGTCTGGTTTAGGTCTGGCACTGGCAGCCATCGCCTATACAGTCACAGAACAGAGGCACGGCCCGACCTATAGTCACCCACTACCGGGATTATACACCTGTCAGAGATATTTTAATGTTTCTTTCTGAAGAATGTTTGCATGCTTCTCGCCCCCCGCCTCCCCCCCACAAACACACACACACACACACACACACACACACACACACACACACACACAGTCTCTCCCTCCTCTCCTTTTCTCTCTCCCCCTCCGCTGTGTACTTTGGGCGAGCTGTGAAATAGGCATTATAAATAGTGGTCATGGGTTGTGTATATTTAGCCACTCAAACAGCAAGTCTGAAACCAGTGGGTTTGTCTGAGGGGGGGGGACTGTTATTACAGAACCGGGGGACGGCTCCCTGCGCCTTAATGCTGCCTTTGTTCAGTACGTACCGAGTGTTGTGTGTCATTTAAACGGATTATGTATTCATGTGTGTTTGTTTTTGTTGTTTTCCTACTTGTAACATCTGCTGGCGTCGCTTCTCACGCTCTCTCTCTCTCTCTCTCTCGCCTGCGTGCCGTTGATGACAGGAGCTCCTGCATAGGACGTCACTGGAGAACCAGAAGTTGAGTCTTATGGGGGAGGTGTCCTACCTGAAACTAAAACTGGCAGACATGGAGGGAAAACAGGGCCATGGGGCCGAGAGGCAGCACAAAGCAGAGGTAGGGCTTCTCACAGAGCCAAGTGTGATCATTGCTAATGGCCAGAAAGGTTATTGTTAATTATTATAATAAGGATTTGATAAACCTTGTTGGATTGGACTTGATTGACTTGCTTTTTCCTTAATGTACAGCACTTTCCTTTTGTTAAAGCTATCAATCCTTTTTCATTTTGTGATTATGTTCTTGTTTTTTGCAAATGTGTGACATGAGAGCCTCATAACCTAAAGTTTCATTTCCTTTTTTTTTTTTTTCAAACCAATATTTTCAAGGAAGAATTACTTTAGCGAGAATGCTCACGAAACACTTCTGTTTTGCTTCACTCCTTGGAAATTTGAGCCCAACTCTGCCAGGAATGACGAGGGTACACACAAAAATCTGTCTCATGTTCTGGTGGTTCTAACCTTGAAGAAGTCAGCTGCTGATTTTATGGAAGTCCATAAACACTTTTTGGATGGATGGAGAGGAACATTTACAAAAAAAAAAAACCCTGGCTGTCGATCCTGGGTAAAGTCTACAGGGGGAAAAAAAAAGTCTCCAAAGGGGTTTAAATGTTTTGTCATTTCAAACTGAATCATGTGTTTGCTTAAGACCGATGTGTTAGGTTACCAGCAGACATCCTGGGCATTCTGGGACCAATACGAACTGGAGAAAGGGAAAGTTCCTCTATTACCGGACAGGATACTGTAATGGATGTAGTTTCTGTCATAACATGGCTGGTCAAAGAGCCTTTGTGTCCCCAGTTTAAAAGAGTTCAGGCATAGCGGAGCTGGCATGATGGATGGCGGGCCAAATGTGAGTGTGTGTAGGCTTCAGCCCAGAGAATTTTGTTCTTGGTGGTCGGCAACGATTAAGCCATTCTTAAAAAAAAAAAAGATTTGTTTCAATATTTTCGACTTTGTATTTGTATTACCTGTAGTATTTGAACATGCATTTCTAAGGAGAAATAACAGTATAGCCCACAGTAGGTTGAGTATAGTCCATGGCAGAGTTTCAGCACTTCCCAATTCTTCTCATCATGTACACAAAACCCACTTTCCCTGCAACAGCTGTTTTGACTTAAGGAGAATTGGGAGGAAAAAAAAATGACTTTGAACAACTTTATAGGCCTCCCACGTGCTACTTCTACTACACAAACACGTACACACATATACGCATGCTCACACACACACACACACACACTCGCATGCACGCGCATGCACACACACGTGTTGCAGCTTCTTTGCTGTGGAGCCAGTAAGCTCATAGTTTAAATTTAGCCATGGAGGCACTCAATATCATCTGTCATATCCACTGTACTGGTCCCCGAGTGAGACTTCCTCTGTCCACAGTCCCCGCATAACTCGGCTGCTGTTTACACTCTTTCTGCAGGAACATCACCTCTAAATCTGCTAAGAATAAAAAAAAATACAGATAGATATACTCTGTTAATTACAAACTGGGAAATTACGGGCTTGTTGCATTTAAGCCCGCCTTTCGTACTCATCGGATAGACTGAAGATGCATCATGCATTCACGAACCCAACATTGTTTATCCAGTTATGATAGAGAGAAGAGGTTTAGTTCGGGTTCTTTCATGAATAAACAGCAAACAATATGTGTCTGTAGACCAGATGAGGCTTTACAGTATCCGGCCCAATGTGTCAGTGTGTGAACCAGCCAGAGATCTGTGTTTCTAACACGCTGTATCAACACGTACAGGATGTGAGGTAGACGGAACATGTCTCATTTATTTGAATGGCCACGCACCAACACCACCACCACACACAGACACACTCCAGCATTTCCTCTTCTCCCTTTTTCTCTCTAAACATTTCTCTCAATCTTCTCTTCTCCCTTCCCTTCCCCCGCTGCGTCTGTCAAGAGTGTAGTGAATTTCATCAGCGAGCTGCAGGAGCAGATGTGTAGATTTCAGAAGGAGATCAATAGCAAGATCCAGGAGAAAAAGGCCTCGGAGATCGAAGCTGACGGCGGCTCTCCCGTGGTGTGTCCCGCCGGGTCCGCCGAGGGCCGGGGCTCCGACCCGGGCCCCTCATGTGACGGGGCTACGGCGGCGGCGTGCGAACCCGACGGGGCTCCAGACGGGCCCGACGGGGGCTCGCATGGCCCAGGAGAGAGCGGCTCAGATGCAGAACAGCTGTGTTGCTGTGGAGGAGAAAGTGTAGGCACAGCTTGTTGCATGACCTCTGACCTTGCGTGCAGCATGGCCGTGTGTGTGTGAATCTCAGGTTTCAGATGAGAATAAGAATTAATCGTGCGCTGCGTGTGCTCTGTGTCCGTTTTCAATGAGCTTCACGACTAATTGACACATTTTTGAAGCACGATCCAATTTGACGCAGCAGACTTGAACAGATCTACTAATGTCACCCGTGTGTTTTAACGTGGCTGTAAAATCATCACACTTGTTCAAAGCTCATGTAAATCGGGTCCGTTTTAAATAAGTGATGCTGTGTTTCTTAGGGTTTACTGAAGGAGCTGAGGATCCTCAAAGACAAAGTGGAACACCTGGAGGACCAGAAGTTGCAGTATGAGAAGAAACTTAAAGCAACAAAGGTAAAAAAAAAATAACAATAATCATTTTTATGGCGTCTAGACTTTTTTTGCAACACAGCTTCAGTGCCCAAATTCCACTAACACTAACTATCCACTGAACTTTCCTAAATGCTGTCCAATCCAATGTTCCAGCCAGCTAAGTGAGTCATTCTGTTTTTTCGTACACACTCTCTCATTCACAGTCACCTATGTTTTCCTCAAAACGTCTAAGAATATTCCCGTGCCGTAGATATAGACTTAATAACAGCTTAGTACTTTTTTTTAATGCCCTCGCTGTATGCTTTGGCATGATCCTCTCTGGCTCACATGAGCTTTTTTTTTTACTTGCTCTCACCCTTTGTCCTTCACGATAGAATCATTTTCTTTCCCATTATTTCATCAGCTCTCTCTCTGGCTTTTGTTGCACGGCTTTCCCATCATGCATGATCGCTGTGCCTGTGCATTAGAAATGTTTCATTGTGCCTCTACACACAAAGAGTAGATTGATTAAAACAAAAAAAAAGACACATCTGCTACCTCACTTTTATTTCCATTTGTTCCCAGCAAAGTGTCGAAGTCTCAACTTGATTCATTAAGTTCAGGTCACCCAACGTGTAGAGTTATTCACATACAGTACTTTTATCGTTATGATTTCTAAAAGGACGTCTGCTGTTCTTTATTACAGTGTAGCACTACTAGTTAGAAGGTCATTAAACATCTTATCGGCAACTATCCATCCAAGGAATGTTTGTCCAGAATTACAAACTGGACAAATGCAACATTCTATAAAGAGATTGTTGGACAAAATGTGTTTGAATCAAGACAGAATCTAAAAGAACACTGCAAGTGCTGAATGAAATGAAAATAAGAAGTAAAATATATTGCATTTGGTACAACTGGTCCAATATTGAGTAGAATCAATTTCTTCTGTTGACAGATAATTTAGCTTATTTCAAGATGTTTTGAAAAAAAAACTTAAAATAAGCTAAATTATCTGCCAAGGAAATACGCTATTGAACTAATTGTACCCAAAACAAAATACTTTCACTTGCTAAAGTTTTAGTTTTTGCAGTCGACACTTGAATGGATGTCGAGATAAAAGATATGCAGCTATAAATATATAACAAAAATGTTTTTCTGTGTGTGTGTGTGTGTGTGTGTGTGTGTGTGTGTGTGTTCGGTTCTTTCCCCTGGTCTGTTTCATATAAACCTGTGGGAGGAAATCCTCTGATTATTTCAAGGTGAACATGGTGTGATGTGGGATATGAGACATAAAGTTTCATTCGCTACTTTCTTCTAAACATCACGCAGAGCGCTGGCGAACAAAGACGGCCCGAATTTAACTTTTATTGCCGTCTGTTTTTTTTTTTTTTTTCCTTCGTACTGCAAATCGCACTGTAAACTTCAGACGGTACTTGGCACCCTAAAAGTAAGGCTGGGGAAAAAAAAAAAAAGCACTTTGCGGTGTGAGTTTATATGCAGTCTTTAACATTTACAGGTAATTGCGGCTACCGGCGTCCCCTGTGATCAAACGCGTGTACATGTCTCCTCTTTTGTGGCTATAAGAGAGCTGCTGTCCATCTGCTGTAAACAGGCTTGTGCTTAGGCCTCGTTGAAGATTCTCTCTCTCCCCATGTGTGGCGCCCGCAGGCGGAGATCAGCAGCCTCCAGCAGCTCCTGCTCACTAAGAACGCCGAGATCGAGAGCCTGCACACCCAGCTGCTGGCCAGGCCCTCGCTGTCCACCGAGAGCTCGGAGAGAGGTAAGCAACGTGTTCTCGCC